>CAOLHI010002268.1:0-276526 GCA_948474755.1 Ctenosaura bakeri
ATGGAACCTAGGGAGTAAAAGAAGCATTTGCCATCATTAACAGAATTAAAATACATTTTTTATTAGAAAAACAAATAGGGAGAGCAGATGTTTCCATTTTTTTTCGGTTGGGTAAATGGCAGCTTCTTCTACGTGCTATAAGGCAGAACCTCTCTCCTCCCTGTCGAATCAGTGGCTCTCTCCTTATCTAACAGCCATGCAAAGCTCTAAACCTAATCTCTTTCACTTCATGTCAACACAACTAAAGCAGAATGTGATTGCTAAAGGGAAATGCATTTAAATACAAACGAATAAACATAAAGATTAATGTCTGCCCTCGAGATGCAAAATAGATATTTGAAAAGAGAATGAAAATGTTTTGCTCAGATTCCTGATAGCCTCAAATCGAAAGCCTATTCTGATCTATATATTTTGATACAAAACAGTGTTATGACATACCATGGAGGATTTATTATTCATTATCTTTTTCTGGGTATATGCAAAATATATACTGACCTTTATAGTGATGAGATAAGCATGACTTAAAGATTTGATTACATCTAAAAACCAGGCCATTACCCCCTACAGAGTAGGAAGCTGCTCAGCCACCAGTTGCTCTCTTTCTGGGAGTTTGTACAGTGCTGTGTTGGAAATCAGACTCACATGGTTGCCACGTGACTGGCTCCGGGTAGGGTGAAATATTTGGGTCTGCAGGTGCAAACTGCTGCCCTACATCCATACTCTCCACAAGACGAAGGCAGCTGTGTTGATCTATATCAAGAAACTAGTTCTGACAATTTTCATTTGATAGGAAGAGCAGCTCCTATGTGAAGATAATTTCTCACATATGGTTTAAATGCATGCCTTTTAGTTAGCAAGCACAGCATTAAGGGATGAAGTTAAAATGGGGTAACTTTTTTTAATGTTGTAAACTGGCTGTGGGTCCTGTACTGTGGAAAAGGGAAGATATGAAAGAGAGAGAGAGAGAAAGATGGTGGGAGGTAGATTGTGTGGTCTTCTAAATGTTGTTGGATTGTAACTCTTATTAAACTGAGAGAGCACAGCCAGTGGCAAAAAATACTGGGCATTATGGTTTAACAACATCTAGAATGCCAAATAATTCCCATCCCTGTCCTAAAGTTTCAAATAAAAGCCAATCACTCATGTGAACAAAGGGAATCCTTCACAGTCCTATTGTTCGCAAGCATTCATAAGCCTGCAACCTTCCCCAACTTGGTGCCCTCCAGCTGTGTTGGACTGTACCTCCCAACATCTTCAGTCTGATATATTTCATTTATTTGGGAGGGAGGGTGGCAACTTGGGAAATGCTACATGAGTGCATTGGAATCTTTGGCATTTAGTGGTGGCTTTAAGCTCAGCTCACTTAATCAATATTGGGATTAACATGACGAAACATTCTTTCTTCTGCCTTGGAAACCAGGATGACCCCTGCTGCTTACTAAGTCTGAAAATCCACAAGAAAGGAGAATACTACCTGCTTCTTTCGGTGCATTTTACTGAATAGGTATTTCATTCTGACAACTTCTAAGCTACTTTATATCTGCAGAGCAGCCAAGGTGCCAGAACATGCTGTGGGGAAATACTGTTGCTGTTCCACCTTAGTCACAAATAATAATTTTGACAGAACACTGCTGCTCTAAAGAGTTACGAGAAGTATTTAAACTCTAATCTCCTTTGTTCATTTTCAAAAAGTGTGTTTGGTAAGGAATAAGGAATAAAAAAAAACAGAGGGAGTGTGTTGATGGCTGAAAGCAGACAGGCTTTAACCTACAGAGAGAGCTGTTCTCTGCATAATTTAGTGAAGCAGCTCCTTACTAAACAGCTTGCTCTGTAAATAAACTCAGCTTCAGATTTGTTTGTTTGTTTGTTTCAGCCATTAGGCACAAAAAGGGAACATATTTATGACAAGGAATTCAAAGAGCAAAATGGTAAGACAAGGACACACAACATGATGGATGAGAAATAAAATCAAGCTCAACAGAAGACAAAATGTGGTGTCAGAGGCAATAAGAGATTGATGTAAGGACAGAAAGGAATAACTTGTCAAAACAGGTTGATCTCAATAACATGAATTAAGAAATGTTTATGTAAACACATTTTTCTATAGCTATTGCGAAGTGGAGAAAAAGCAGCAGTGGGCTTCATGTGGCCCTGAACCCCACTTTTGCATCCTTAAAGACTCCTGACAGGTATCCAAAGTCTGGCAGTTTGGGGAACATTTCTGTTTGAAATTGCCTCCAAGGCACCAAAACTATATGCAGACATAGTAGTTTGCCTTCTTCCTAACACCTTAAATCCCTCAATAGTTGAGTTGCACGAGGTCAAAACTGCTGATCGTAAGTGTGATGTAACTTCTGGTGTATTGCAATATGCCAGTGCAACCCCCAGTGGGTGTATGTGAGAAATGCCCCCCATTGTCCAGTTAGTTGGCCACCACTAGTCTATGTGATGCGCATGTCTAGTAAAACTCACTGAAGTCAAACAGAAGCAGTATTGTATCACATAAAGTGCATTTCCACACTACACTGTTATAGTGCTATTAATCCACTTTCCTGTGGAATTTTGGGGTTTGTAGTTTACTGAGGCCAAATAGTTCTCTGGCTAAGAATTCCAAATGACTGTCCCTAAACTGGAAACCCCAGGATTCCACAGGATGTTGAAAGTGGAATAATAGCATTTTAACAGTGTAGTGCAGAAAGGCCCCAATTCAAAGAATTATAGAGTTAGTAGGGGCCTCATGGGGCATTGAGTCCAACCGCCCTGCTCGGTACAGGATCTTCAGCTGAAGCATCCCTAGCAGGTAGCTGTCCAGGCCCTTTCTGAAGATGTCAAGAGACATCTTTTACTGTTCCTTTTACTGTTCAATCAAAATCTACTTTCCTGTAACTTCAAGCCACTAGACCTGGTTATATCCCCTGGAGTGACACAGAACAAGTCTGCCACGTCTTCTCTGTGACAGCCCTTGAGGGGTGTCCTAGTAGGCTCAGGTAAAAGCAAGCTGCTGCAGCCTCTCCTAACTTGTTTGTCTTTTGTCATTAATAACCTTCGCCATCTTGACCACACTCTGATGTTGCTTCATCACATCTTGAATGTTGAAGGGTATGCCTTCTAAGTCTTGCTTGTTGGCAATTAAGAGCTTTCAGCTAAAATATGCTAAAAAAAGTCCCACCTTTTTGACCTGTCCATGTCAGGAATATTGTCCCCAAGAACCTGAATATAGCCTTCTAGTTGAAAGAGGCCCCCCACTGTTGTGTTAAGATGGTAGAACAGACTACCTTCAGAAGGTAATGGACTCTCCCTCATTAGAGATTTTGAAGCAGAACACCAGTGATTAACCATCAATGATCTTGTAGCATTGATTTTCTTGAACAGGCAGTAATTTGGAATAGGTGACTTTTGAATCTTCTTCCAATTCTTAAGATTCTTTTTTTGTACTTTACTCAAATGTACCTTCCTGTAATAAAACTCATCATTTTTGTAAAAGAAAAAAAAATCTATGGTAGAGAAGATGAATATTTATAAACTCTTTTCTGACTTTTAAGTCTCTATTGTATTTATTCTTCTCCTTCCAAAGGATTTAAGGTGTGCCACATGAGAAAGGGAAATAAGCAAAAAAAGACATATAGATTTAAACTGATGTTACCCTTCAGAGTCCTGAAAGCACTTGACCAGAAGCAGAAGGAGTGGTGAGCAAACTGCATCAATCAAAATGAATTACATGCCACATGAGCCATGAAACCTAATTTTAAAAATTGAAATGTACATGAGCAAGTCCACAGAAAGATCAAAATTCTCTCCCTAAGTATATTTGAATTGTAAATCTACTGGCAGAAAATGATGTAAAATCAGAGATTCTTTTCAGTACTTAACCGACGTCTTGGTCCCGTCTTCTGAGTGCTGCTTAGTGCATACAGAACCTCACGGGAAATGTGACAGATAAGTGCTGACAATATAGGTGAACATTAATGCTAAGATTCAGATATTAAGCAAATAAACATTCCTGAATTATCTCTCTCAACCCAAGCAGTAAATCCTATCAACTGAAATTAAACTCATTACTTGTCACTGGATTTCACAGTTCTGAAAACATAGGAATCAGCTTTCTTGGCAAACATGAACGAAGGGTATGAAAAACTGCAACTGGGGCCCTATGCCAACATTGCCAAGCAAGGGACCAATTGTCTAGAAAAGACATGGTAGCAGATATGTTGGAGGTCAGGTGGCAAGGTGATCTAGCTTGCTATTCAGTTCAACACACTTTTCAGAATGAGGAGCTGGGTGAGAAGAAAAGGTTTTGTAGGACATAATATATCTCCCTGGGCTTGAGACTGGCTGCAACCATGTATTCTCAGTTGACAGTGCTGTAGACTAAAGAAGTTCTTCTCAAGATTTATGTGGTTGATTGCTTTTTCCCCCTAGAATGCCAGCAATTGGTACCACATTTGTGGCGTATCATTATTTCCTTAATTTCCTAGAAATTTGCCTGTGGGCTTGCAACCAACAGCTCATACATCATAGACCCCCTCTGAGTGGCACTGGGCTAGAGAACATTCTTGATTCACTGAACCTACTTCAGTGGTGCTGCTAAGTCTGGATACCAGGGCCAGTACCTAAGGTCTCCTAGCCCAAGGTCCCCTGAAATTATGACCCAGAAAACACCAGGTGATAGGGGCTGCAGCAAGCACATCCGCTATCAACACCTAGGCCAGCATGGCTATGCTGAGAGACCAGTGCTGTGCATTGCATAGAGATGTAAATATTCACAAATATTCTCATTCTTGATGAAATGAGAACACATGGAGATATCTCATGGAAAAATCGAGAACTACTGTGAGATTTTTTTTAACATCTGCACATCAGTGGAAAGATGAGCAAAGCAAAGTCTCCTTATCTTATGTGTAACTCTTTGCAATTTATCAGACAGCTGAATGGAGACAAATTTCCTATATACCCAGTGAGCAGGGCATTTTGGCTGGCTGTTTCCCTACCTTCACATTTCATATGCTCTAGGATCCATTTGCAGATAGGACATTAAACCTGTTACTTCTCCATTACCCAGTTTCTACAATTTCTGTGCCTCATTTCAAAGGAGAATCATTTATACACACATACTTTTCAAGGCAGTGTTCTTGCCTTGACTTTCCATCCTGAGGACTGGAGAAAATCTCTAGGCCCTGAGATCTGGCAACTGTAGCCCAGTAGAGGTTTGAGAAGTGACACAGGGCGGCCATGTTATACAGTAAACTCTTGTCTGCCACGGACAGTATATTACTTGGCCAAGAAAATCGCAGCCAGCACTAATGAATATTTAGTCATATGATGCATTAGTCTAACTCTCCTTGTGCTTACTTGTTACATTCTAAATGTAATCCTTAAAAATCGTGATATGTGAGTCAATTTTCAGTGAGAAAGACTTCAGCAAGAATGATTGTGATTATGGCCATTAGGAGGAGGCCCCCAATCTATGGTACACTGCCAGTTGCAGTTCTTTTTTGGACAGGGGTGAGAATCACATGGCCTTTTGGAAGTTGCTGGATTGCAACTCACTTCATCCCCAACCAGTGTACCCAACATTTAATAATGGTGGGAGGTGCTGCAATCATTTGGAGGGTTGAATGAGTCCCTCAACTGCACCATTTTGGAGTTTTAGAATCTTCTCTGAAGCCACACTAACAAACATAGCAGGATTTCCTCTTATTTTTATCAACATTTAGCTGGAGTTTGCTCTTTGCTAAAGTACTTGGCCTGCTAATTCTGCAGATACTTAGAGATATATGTTCTGGATTAAGCACACTTTCCCTCTGTTCTCTGTTGTGTATAGTATTTTCAATTCCTCTCATGTCTGAATTCCATTAACATGCCTTTTCTTTCTCTCTTCCAAAAGACTGATGAGGAAGCTAAATGAGAGGGATTTCACAGTGATGACTGCTGCGTCTCCTTGGATGCTTTCCACTAACTCAGCCACCTGCTGTGGGCCATTACTCCTCCGTTCAGTCTTCCAAACAATCTTCAAAGTACAAAGCTGGCCAACTAGGCAGGTCATTTTTAAAAATTAAATTTCCTTTGGATTGTAAATGAGCAAGAGGAGTAGGCAAATGGATTCTGTCTTTTGTACAGCTACACAGGGACAGCACAGAATAACAAGTCTTCCAGTCACAGAAGAGCAGCCATATTAATCTATGGACCCAGTGGAGCAGAAGAAAGTATGAAATAATCTGGAAACTGGAAAAGCTACATAAATAATATCCTGGCATCGGGAATCCTACGATGATATGTGGAGGAATAAATTCTGGAAGTAGACTGCAGCAGATAGAAAGAGCAACTGAAATTTAGTTTTATTATTCAAACATGGAAACAAACTGAAGCAACGATGATGGAAGAATAGATTGTGAAGGCTGCTGAGTTAGCCCAAACAGCCAAATGAATATGGGTTCTAATGAGGTTCTAAGCCAATTAAAAACTCTTTGAAAGATTGGAAGCTCTTATGGATTTTTTGAGCAATAAGAAATATAATAGTCTAATAATGCGTGGTAATGGTTATTAGTAATTTTAGTATGAGTATATAGCTGGATCTGTAATGGTAGAATAATATTTTTCTTTTCAAGTTTTCTTTTCATTTATAGTCAGAATTGGGAGGACAGAGCCTGACTGTGTATTAGTTATATATTTTTTATTTTAGTCTTTTCTTTTTCTCTCTTTTTCTTCTTTCTATTTTTTAAAATGTGTATTACTCTTATTGTGTTAAAAATTAAAAATATTAACAATTACTTTATTTTATACATATCTATCTATCTATCTAGTTAGTATGGTATAGTGGTTTGAGTATTGGACCAGGATACTGGGGCCATTTCTACACTAGACTGTTATAGTGCTATTATTCCACTTTCAACGTCCTATGGAATCCTGGGGTTTGCAGTCTAGGGAGGAGCCTCAAAGCCTCAAAGGCTCCTCCCAATAACACTGTTACCCTCTTTACTGGGGGTCCCGGGAGGGACACCTAAATAACCTTACAATTTCAAAAGTTGGGGGAAATTAGTCAAGAGCACTGGTTGGCACTACGAGAGGCAGGGTAATGCAGCAGGATCTTGTAACCCAATGTTTACGGGGTCGGGCCAAGTCAAGAAGCAAACCGTGTTGGAAATTAATGAATGATCTTTATTAAATACAGGCACACAATGTAAGCAACACACGTACACAGATAACTAAGGAAAATAAAGGTTTGAGTTTGATAGTGGGATTTTCAGAGGGATAGTTGATTCGGGTGATACGGAACCTGTTCCTGGAGCCCGGAAAGAAGATAGAGAGCGGAGCTGGGGTGTGATGTATCTCAACACGTGGAGCTGAGGGGAAGCTCGCCAAGCAAAGCAGCAGCAAGGTGGTTTGGAACTCGGGAGCGATCTGAGGATGGTCTCAGAATCAGGGGTTTTTATAGGGAGAAATGTAACTGCAGGCTATGCCATACTTAGGGAAAAATGTGTTTCAGGAGCGGGACAAAGCTTTGGAAAGGTCAGAATTTAACATGATTGAGTTAAGTCTGAATTGACAAAGAGTTAGCCAGTATGCAAATGCTCAGTGCTTGGCAGTTGAGCATCCAGCTTGCCAGGTTGCCTGCTCGGGGCAGGGAGTCCTTTGTAAACAGCGTGCATACATAATGAAGGTGTTTGCAGAGAGGTCTCCTAAAGCAAGGATCTGGCTATTTCTGGCCTGCCTGGGTGGAGAATGGAATGTCCAGCAATTAGTCGCCATGCCTAGTCTGTGCTTGTTCGGGGGCCTCACAAACATGTGGAGAGGGGTGGTAGAAGAGAGCCAAATTATTGATATCAAAATGATATCTTTACGCTATCTCCAAGGAGGCCTAACTTGCAGTAACAACACTATAACAATCTAGTGCAGAAATGGCCTGGGAGAGCAGGGTTTGAATCCCTGCTCAGCCCTGAAAACCTGTTGGGTGACCTTAGGCTAGTCATACTCTCTCAGTATTAGAGGATGATGCACAGACACAGTGGCAGCTGCAGTATTGGCTCCTCTGTGATGTCCAGTTCACAGTCTGAAATCAGTTATGATCTTGCCTCAGAGTCTCTATGACAGAGGTCTATGACTTGGGAAGTCTCTGGTCATTATATGCTGAATTGGTTTGGATAAAGAAATAACATTATATGCTGAATTGGTGTCAGGGCTTGATCCACCACTTTTGTGTTAGTGCTTCTGAGTCTCCTTACCCCTCTGAGTTGTCACAAAAACACTGCATGGCACGTTTTGCCTTTTCCTGTTGGTTGCTCAAGGACCAAGCATGAGTGATATCTCCCTGCACCCATTCAGGCTGAAGTCCTGTTCCCCAAGATAAAAATGCCTGTTCATCACTTCCTTGTCTGCTCTTAACCTTCCTTTCACAGACCATTCCTATAATCCTCCATCGAATTTCCTAGATGAGTGATTTTTTTTCCTTAAATCTCACTTGCTTATGCTCTTCTGCCTGTTCTGCCCTGCTATAAAATCTGAACTACTAAGCCAGTGGTAGCCAGAGAAATGTTTGCTCCTACCTTCTGTAAAAATTAGCCAGTTGCCTTCACAGATGTAATCATCTATATCACAATATAGACTTTTGTACATCCTCCTGTAGCAACATAAGTCCTCTGAAAAGCATATTCTCCAACATTTCAGGGATGAAAATTCGGACATATGTGACCAAGTGACATTGGAGTCTACCGGGAAAGCTAAGGTTTTGCAGTGGTTGCAGTGATAAGACATTCATGCAATGGAAATGCAACCATTCAATCTTTTTATTTTATTTGTTTTTTCTCTTGAGACAGATTGAAGCATTAGTCTGACTGTGAATAATGATTTATTTCTGTTGTAGTTTTCTTTATTTTTTTAAAATGTGTTGTTCTTGATGATACTGGTGGTGGTGGTGACAATGGGAATGTATTTGTATCTCCCTAATCTCTAAAAGTGCTTGCATCTGTATTGCATTCATACAAAATGTTAGACCAAAAAGCTTTTAGAGGCTGTTATACAAATCTGGCAATAGGTCAGGAGCAGCCCTTTTCTCTTTGTGAGCTGGGAATCTAACAACCAATAATTTACAATTCCATACAACTGATAATTCATTAAAATGACAGCTCAAATGATATTCTGCCCCACGTGATCTATTTTCCCCCTTTGCTTTCACTGGGATTAGTCACATCTCTTGATAAATATACAACATTTAAAAATCCTGTTTAATACTTCCTAGGAAATGGGAAGAGTGTAGAAACAAGGAAGTAAATTGGATTTGGATGGGAAAGTAGGGAATCTGGAAGGTAAGCAAGCTGATGCCGTCTATGATATCAAGAGCAAGTGCTGCTCTGCAGGGATCAAAGGTCAGGAAGCGTTTTATATTTCTGAAGCCATGATGCCATGTCCCTTTAAAGTAGGTTTGGAGTTGGCTAGGTCTGAGCTCTGATTGGACAGACTGATGCCTGTCTTCAGAAATCAGAGTAATCCTGGCTGATTTTATCCCACTCCAGTCCCCTAAATCTGCTGCTGTTGCTGCTCTACCAGAGGATTAAAGGGCTGGCAGTGGATTACGTAGATACTGCTGCTTCTGCTGTTTGCAGAGTTCCCTTCTTAGTCTGCCATTCCTGCAGTGCATGGAAGCCAGGCTCCCTCCATTGTTCGTTACTGTGATGGGGTGGCGGATTTCCTTGAGTTTCCCCATCTAACTGAGCCCAGTCAACTCTTTGTGGAGATTCAGATGCTATGCCTCTCAGGCAGCTGTGGCCCATTTAGAAAGAGGTGGGAAGAAGTAATGCTGCAACAGAACATAGGATGAAGGCTTAGATGTTCCCAAATCCCAGGCCTCCCACCCTCACCCCAGCAGAGCATCATGCTGGGGCCTGCACAACTGATGCCAGGACCATCCTAAGAAAAGGAAACGTCATCAAGAATATCTGTGTCTATGCAACTGATCCTGCTACTGAAGGTTTTGGTGTGGAGAATGCTGCCAGGTGGCCTCCTGTGGCTTTTTCTCTCATTCAGCTGCCTCCTGCCCTTCACCAGGTCCCAGATAAAGATACCACTTGAAACGTAAGTGGCCTTCCCTCTTCCCTGTCCCCCTTGTCCTTGCTTACTTAGCCCTCTGCAACCTTCAGTCTACTTCTACTAGTATCCTGTGTACCCTCTGAAAAGAACCCAAAAGAAAAAAAGTCTTCCCACTCTACTATTTACTTTTTATATGACTTAATGTAAATGTAATATACATGTGTGTGAGAGATGTCAGATTTGTCTCTTAAGCATACTTACTCTTTCTACATCTTGTGTTAAGAGTATGACTGGGTAATTTTGAATTCACTTTGCTTTTTGTACCCTTCTCAAAAAATACTTGCCCATTTATGAATTGGTTTATACACACTACTGACTTGCTCTGAATAGTTCATACCTTGTTCAGAACTGGTGTAAGGGTTCTTGGGATATAATAGTGGGAAAGAAAATTAAACAGGTTTTCATTGTCAGTGAAGTCTGCACAATGTCCCTGACAGCCTCCCTTTTAGGTGTTATAGTTGTGCACTAGTAACCACTCCCAGAAATAATCATGCATTTGGGCTTAACATGGCTGTTATTACTTTAGCAAAATATGATAAGAATAGGGTTAAAAGAGCACTGTGTAGAGTCCTAGATTCAAAGCAAATGTACAATTGCCAAGATACAATTAAAAAAAAAATCTGGCCTCGGATCATACCCAGAGGTAAATCATTCAATCAAGTAGTGAAGCCTGCCGTATTTTGTCACATCTTAAGAAACAGTAATCAAATAGAAACAAATATACTACCTTTCCACTATAGCTCAAAACTACTGATACATTCAAACCAATACTTGATACCAGACCTTAAGCAACAATGCTTAATAATTAGGTAAAATATACAATAGTTTGTAACAAGATTGCAAGTCGCTTCAGTTTACAACAATGTAGTAATTTTCATGTGTGTTTCTGCAGAAGGAGTATGTGGAAGCAGCCGCTGAGCTGTCTGTTCAAAAAATAATTTCTCTAAGAGCTTGCTGCCCATTTCCGATTTTGCCTTATATTGTAACTTAAAACTTTAAGAAGCCAAAAAAGAAGGGTTGAGTCTTGACCAACTTATTTTAAATATAATGGGCTACAATGGAGGGCCCTGTTCTAAGAGGTCCTGAATGCTAGCCTGTGAGATTGGTTAATGATTCTGTTTTGGCTACAGACTCTCATGCCACATAGGGAAAAGGAAACTATGAAGCATACTCTCTAAATCTCTTGAATTGGCAGGGACAGTCTTGATTAATTCTCTGTTGTCCCACTTTTTCAATGGCTTTTTAAATGTCCCAGTTTCTCTCTCCTCCTCCCACTTTCCCCTTTGCATCAACTTATTTCAGTTACTGCAGACTGAGTTCAAAGTGCAAAAGTAGTTTGCATTCATTTAACTCGCTGGAGGGAGAGGATTTGAGGGGGTGGAATATTGTCCTTCTCTAAAGGATGAGGCCAAAGCAAACTGCTGCAACTTCCTTGCTTTTGTGTTATTCCTCATTCATAACTTTTGCCATCTTGGCAACACTGATTTTGCTTAGCCACACATGTCCTAGATTTCATCTATGAAATGTTGGAAGGTATAGAATCTAAACATAATCAGCTAAGGTAGAACTGCGGTATTATCTCTTTTTCCCCAAACCCAGATGTTGCTCTGATTTTCATTGGCCATAGGGGTCTTGGTTTTCATATGTGAAATGTTGGCAGGTATAATGAAATGACTTGAAGATTCATTGTAGGGTGGCCACTCATATGGCATCAAAAAGCAGATACCTTTTACCAGTAAATTACACATCCTAATTTTTGTGCATAGATAACAAATTAAAAGTCATTGTTTTTAATAGTTTAAAGAGATTTACAATACATTTCAAACAAGTGATGAAGTCTGTAACTCAGATATCCTGGGTGCTGACTCAGTCTGCTGTCTATGTGCTAACTGTGGTTGGGCAACTTCAAAATCCATGCTCTTACTCCTCTTGGTTCTTTATCTTTAAACCAGAGCTTTCCAAATAGTGTATCGTGATACATTAGTGTGTTGCCTGTAGTGTGGTGGTGTGTTGCCTCACTGGCCAAGAAAGACCCCCATATATACCTGAGCCTGGCCTGCTGCCACTTCAATGGGGCCTTTCCCTGGGAAAAATGATAGCAGTGGGCAAGGACCAGGTGGGAGGGGGCTGTCTTTCCCCCTGCTGCCACTCTCGCTGGGGCCTTTCCTGGTGAGGGAAATGGCAGTGGGCCAGGATTTGGGGGGGGTTGCCTTTCCCCACCCTAGATACGCCTCTAGGTACCCCTGGTTTGCTAGTAAAACTGAATTACTGTGTTGCGAAATGATGCATGTTGAAAAAGTGTGTCACCAACATGAAAAGTTTGGCAAGCCCTGCTTTTAAACCATACTTGGATTGGGTAACTCTTCCAAATGAGGACACACACACACATATACACACAGAGGACACTTAGAAAAAGAGGAATGTCTTCTATAAGAGAGGATGCATGTCCAACCAATTATTTGGCAGGCTCATTTTTTTAAAGAGTGACAATCACATATCAAGGGCAAGATGGGCAGGAAGGGAGAGACCATTGGTTATATTTTTTCCCCATGGCAAGACAATTCATTGCCTGAAAGGAAAAAAAAATAAGCCAACTCGTCCCTGCCCTCTTTTGAATATGGAAGTGAACTGGACTGGCAAACTGAAGGTTAATTCAGCACTGGCAAAATGACATCATCCTCTACTGTATCAGAGAACAACAGATTAGCTTAGGGAGTTGAGGACAGGCACACACAGTCCACTCCTCAAGAAGAGGAAAACAGTCATACATTTTAAGATGAATTACTAGAACATCTGCTGATGGTGGGGCTGGCTCACTTTCTTCTTCCCGCCTGTAACCTTTGATTATTTGTTACTTTTCTCTCTACTCTATCATAACCAACTCCACTTCTCATCCTTCTATGCATATAACAGAATTTTCCCTGCCACCATCTTTTCCTCCTTATCACTGCTTGTAGACACCATTTTTCTATTTTTGCAAATATTTGAGTTTGATTTCTGCTTCTGAGCTCTTTGGGTTCATGTGTGTTCTTGATTTAAGCCAGGGTGGGAATTGTGCAGTCCTAGGGCAAGGAGGAACTGATCCCCACAGGTCCAGACAATCTCTGCAATATTTTGGCCAAAGAAATACATTCAGACACTAAAAATCCCCCTTGTGGAGAAGTTACAATCCCTTTCATGGTTGGAAGAACCCCAAAAGAGCCAGCCTCCTGCAAAATGGCTTGAAATGCCAGTGGAAATCACTTTCAGCCACCCAAAATGGTGGCTATAATAATGATCTACGGCCTTTGGAAGTCCAGAAATGTTGAAAATTGGGCCAGGCTCCAGAGCCTTCCTCCGCCTACATATGCTTCCAATGCAATTTAATAGATCCATTAAAAACCACTCTCTTTTGTCTGATTCATTGTCTTCAACCAAGTTATCAGTGATGAAAGTTGATCTAGGTAGCTCTTTAGCTCATCTCACTGAGGCCCAAATTACATTTCATAGGTATATTCACTGAAACATAAATGTGCCCCAAACAGAGGTAAGAAATCCTTTGTAAGTCATTTTGCTAGTTACTTTTTTGCAGTTACAAGCTGAAAGAGCTTTTTTTTTTTTACCTATAACAGCCAGAACTGTAATTTACTCCTTTTCAGTCGAACTTAATGGGATTTCTGCCTGTTCCTTGTTATTCAATGTGTTCTGACTCAGCCTGAGCAATGGGATGGGAGGAGGAAGGATCAAATGGATGACTGCCTTGTGCTATTTCTTTGTAGTGTGGTGTGTAGCTAGGGCAGGGCAGAAGAAGATGAGGACAAGGAGATGTCATTAATAATCAACAAGGAGGGAGATGGAAAGGGAGATATCATGTTGACAGTACAAGCTTTGGTTAGTTAGAAATTTTTAAAATGTTCCTTTCTAAACAAATTATCCTTCCTTTTCTGCCGCCTTCTCTTCTGCTCGAACGAGACTGCTACTATTGCCAGAGAGAGTCTAAGGGCCTTTCCACACTACACTGTTCTAGTGCTATTATTCCACTTTCAACATCCTGTGGAATTCTGAGATTTGTGGTTTACTGAGGCCAAAGAGGTCTCTGACTGAGAATTCTAAATGCCCTTCCCTAAACTGCAAACCCTAGGATGCCATAGGATGTTGAAAGTGGAGTAATAGCACTAGAACAGTGTACTGTGGAAAGGCCCATAGTTGCCATCAAAGGATGGAGGATCAAAGGACAGAGTTGAGCTTGCTGGCCTCACTGTCTTCCACATGTCATCTGTCATTGTTCCTTTAACCTACATTGAATTGTTGTGCAGAAGAGGAAATTTCAACAGGTGTTGCTTGTTACCTGGTTGCATGGCAGGCAACACCTGCTGAAATCTCCTCTTCTACACAACCATTAAAGGGAGAGGAGCCCTCTCCAGTTTTAGCTCTGCCAACCTTAGGAGCTAAAAATCTAGGGCAGATAGGCTTTTCGAGGACATAGACTCCCCACATGATTTAGAATCCTGTTCTTTTCCAACTTCATGTGGGCAATGTAAGGAATGGTTGTGGTGAGATGTGGAAGGCAACCCTCTGCCCTGTGCAATAATGAACATGGAGCAAAGGAGAACAAGTGGCATTCCCAATTTCTTCATTCAGATGGGATTGGGTCAGACATTAACTGATGACATGAGTCTGCCAAACTCAGGATTAGTTTAAGACTTAAACCTCAGCATCTCATATCCTCCAAGATTTCACAGATAAAAGTGAGATACATGTGACCACAAACTAGGAGAGGTCACAGGAGTTTGTTTTTCCTTGAGCCTACTGGGAAGGACAAGATTCTGCCCCCTCTTCTCCTGTCTCTTGAGTTACTTAAGTGTAAACCACTTTTGCAATTCTGAACTCAGTTTGCAGCAAGTGGTGTAATCTCAAGACAAAGGAGGGAAGTGGAAAGAAGAGACAGAACTGGGCATTTAAAAAGCAGTTGAAAAAGTGTGATGATAGATAATCTGGACTGTCCCTGCCAAACCAGGACACTGGGAGACTATGGAATCTCTTTCTTCTTTGACTGATATTACAATTATATGGCTAAGAAGTCATCATGAGGAAACCTTCCACACTTCATATAAAGACCCCAAGGCCCTGCAGTAAATTTGTAGTTGTAAGAATCTTTTAAGAAAGATAAGCGCTTTGTTTCTAGATCTAATATGTATGTTGGGTTTTATGTGGGGAAGAGAGGAACAGTTCATGGTGCACTATTCTGGGACTGACTAAAGTAAAGAACAGGTTTGTGCCTCTAAGGATGTACACTGAACAGAAATACAACTTGGTTTCAAATACAGTGAGGTTAGGAAGATTCTGGCTTCAATCCTACACATTTTTAGATCACTTAAATCTTACTGAAGTCAAGAGATTTAAGCAACTTTGTGCAGGAATGCAGCCTTTGAAGACAAGTCATACATTTAGTGGGTTTATCTTGTATGAATTTTAGTATTATTCTTCCCAGTTGCTGTTGACCAATGCAAAAAATATGTAAAATACAAAACCTTGTAAAAATATATCAAATTGACTATCAAATTGAAAAGTTATCCATTCATAGTTACTCTTTTTCTCCTCATGTGTATCTTGTCAGTAGCTTGTACTATCATGTCTGAAATTTGAATGTTAAACATTAGACTAGTGCTCCTGATAACAACAGAATTAGGAAATGGAGAAGAAGTTGTAGGACAAAGAAGAAAAAAGAAAAGGGAAGTTCAGCATGCATAAGGAGCATCATACTGTGTAATCTTTGCCAGTGTATAAATAGGGATGAAGAATCTGTGGCATTCCAGACGGTGATGAGCTATTGTTTACCATCATGGAGTCAAAGAATCATAGAGTTGGAAGGGGCCTCATGGGTCATTGAGTCTAACTCCTGCTTAATACAGAATCCCCAGCAAGTAGCTGTCTAGCCTCTTTTTGAAGAAGCCCAGAGAAAGGGACCTCACCCCCTCTCTAGGCAATTGGTTTCATTGCCAAACTGCTCTTACTGTTAAGAAGTTTCCTTAATGTTCAAATGAAATCTACCGTCCTGTAACTTAAAACTATTTGACTTGATCCAATGCTCTGGAACAGGCCTGTCCTCTCTTCATGCCTCACCATTGACCAAACTGCCAGGGGCTGATGGAAATGAAAATCTAGCAACATCTGGAGAATTATAGCTTCCCTGCCTCTGATATAAATCAAAGATGGAACCAGGTTCAAAATATTAGTTCTAGTTGCTTCACCTCTGAAAGGGTAAGGCTGGGAAATCTATTGAAAAGGGGCAATGAAAATGATTGAGAAGTTCCACTAACTTACACACATGAAAAAGCTGGAGTCTGCAAAGTGTTCTTTTGCTTGGGAGAGGAGAGGAAGAGCATGCAAGTGAGCAAACAAATACCATG
This sequence comes from Ctenosaura bakeri, assembly GCA_948474755.1. Taxonomy (NCBI): domain Eukaryota; kingdom Metazoa; phylum Chordata; class Lepidosauria; order Squamata; family Iguanidae; genus Ctenosaura; species Ctenosaura bakeri. Next base: position 16,470 of record CAOLHI010002268.1, read on the forward strand.
CCCTCCAACTTTCACTATATGGCAAGGGCAGTCCCAATTTATTTTCTATCATCCCACATTTTAGCTGCTTTTTAAATGTCCCAGTCTTTTCTCCATTTTCCCCCTTTCGCCTGGCTTACTTCAGTTGTTGCAAACTGAGTGCCAATCTGAGAAGTAGTTTGCACTCAAGGAGGAGAGGAGAAGATGGAATCTTGCCCTTCCCAGTAGACTCTGGCAAAAGCAAAGTGTCACAGCATTTCCCAGCTTGTGAGTTTTCCCTCACTTAAGTTTTGTCATTTTGACTGCACTTGATTTTGCTTGGCTACACGTGTTCTGGTTTTTGTGTGTGAAATTTGCAGAGTGTGAAATAAGTTTCCTTCCTTACATATAGACCAAGTACTTGGGGTAATCCAACGAAAGTCATGGGCAAATTACTTTTTAAATATTGTTGATGGCCAACAGTATAGATGGTGCTGGAAAAGCACAAGAAAAACCTGGAAGTTCTCATGGCCTCCCTCCTTTCTAAGTTCCTCAGTTATCTTGTCAGAAAATAGCCAGACTGCCAAAGAAAGTCTGCCTTTCCTACCCACTGTTAATTGATTGATGGGACACCTTTAGAGTTGTTGAGTGAAGTAAAGAACAGGGCTCCTGTACCTTTAACAGTTGTGCAAAAGAGTGTGTTTCAGCAGCTGTCGCTTGAATGACAAACAACACCTGCTAATGTTCCCGTTTCTATACAGTTGTTAAAAGTCAGGAGCTTTGTCCTATATTTCAGCTGGCAACCCTGTAGTTTTAATGCTGTTCTGGAGGGAAGCCAGGGAGAATTCACTCTGAATTTGTGACTCTCTTTGGACATTCCTGTGAAACAGTTGAGGGATATGACATCCCAGCACATTGAAAAAACTTCTGATAAAAGCCACCCATTTGCCTTCTTTTTGAAGCTTATGGATTTTTGCATGGTTTTTTCAAAGCTTAAAGCAACTCCTCATCCTGCATTGCAGGGCTTTTGCGCTCATTTTATATGATTAGTGCTCACAGTTCCAGTTCCATAATGAATTGCTGCAATTACTATTCTGCCTCAGTTGGGCAATGTCTTACTTGTAATATTGTTCTCTGTGTAGTTAGAACTATTTTAATTTTCCCTCTATAGATCTGTCAGCAATTGATCAGTCTTTACAGCTTGTTACGACACATACATTGCTTGTTCCTAGGAAGAATTCTTAGTCCTGTTTAGGCTGGTTTTTTTGCCAACAGAAAAAAAGAACTTACTGTGGCTTCATATGCTGCAACTTTGAGTTGCAGACCTAGCTTTGCATTGTTTTTCATCTCATCTGTCCAACTGCTTTCACTTCCCTCAGTATCTTCTTTCTGCCATGACGCATGCCCTCAAATTGTCTTGTTTTGACAAGGACAGTCCCGATTAATGTTCTGTTGTCCCAGTTTTTTAGCTGGTTTCAGAATGTCCCAATTTCTCTCTCTCCTCCTCCCACTTTTTCCTTTTGTCCTCAACTTCAGTTGCTGCAAATTGAGTTCAAAGTGCAACAGTAGTTTATATTCTGTTAATTCAGCAAGGCAGAGAGGTGAGGTAAGGCCCTTCCCAGTAGGCTCAGACAAAAGCAAACCACTACAGCTGTAGTAGCAAACTCCCAATTAATGATCAGTCAATAACACCTGGATCATAACAAAGGGTTCTTTTTATTTTGGCCCTTTCTGCACCAGGATGTTAAAACGGGCCAAGGCGTCCTGTCACGGAGGTCGTCCGCACCTTGGATCATACTAGTTTCGGACTATTTACCTTAGTTCCGCACCTTAGTCCGGTCCAAAATGCCCCCAAGTGGTCCTCCAGCACGCTAAGTGAAGACCGGAAAAATCCGGTCTTTCAATCTTCTGGAGCGCACCATTGCGTTCCTCCTCACTTGTGCAGATGCGCAGGCTTGCACCAATGCAAGCCTGCAATCAGCGGAGGGTGAGCTGTTGGCGTGGCCAGCGTCAGCGGTTGGTCTGGACCCACGAAGAACAGGAAGCCGCCATTTTGTAAGTCTGAGCAGTGCAGATCTACAGACCTTGCACTGCTTCGATTGGTCCTGGACCAAACGGAGGAGACCTGCAGAAGGGCTTAAGGCAGAATCTGCATTGCTTTGACCCAAAAAGAACCAGAGAGTAATGGCACGGAGCAATTCACTCACCTCGTGTGGAAAGGGTCTTTGTTTGCGCAAGTGGGGAGTAGCTGTGCTCATGCACTCAAGACAAACCACTCCAAAGAAATGGCTGCATGCAGGCATCTATATAATCTGCTGAGCATGGCTACAGAAGCAAAAAATGCTAGTTAATTGGCTAGTCCAAATACATACATATAAGAATTGTGTCGTGAATATATTATTATGTCAGCATTCAAGCATTGCACATGTCCATATAGGTGGTCCCAATTTATAATATCAGATCCCACCTTGGGGATATGTAAGTTAATATTCTAATGAAACATAATTAAGCTGTAGGTAACTAAAGTTCATGGCTAGCTATGCCCCCTCCCAACAATCCAGTTTAGGCTGAGTCTCTTAACTATGATATTTCAAGATGACCACACACAGATGGTTTCTTACACTTGCAATTCTATTTTCAGTTAGCTCCTACAGACTTCCATTGTTCCAGTTTCAAAATATAACTTTTATCAATGTCAATGTCCGTCTGCATTCCAAAGAGAATGGCACACTTCCCAGGACTACAATAAACAATAATGACCTCTCAAGCTGGAGTTAGCATGAGTTTTAAAAGAGTATCTGAATGCCTGACCCATCATGTTCTAACTACAACTTAACAGATTTCCCCTCACAAAATTCATATTTTTATTTCATGCCATCATAACCTCTCTCACTTGTTTGCTCTCCTTCACTAATAGCATTGGCCATCTTGACCACATTCTGTTGTTGCTTGGCCACATAGACCCCAGATTTCATCTCTGATATGTTAGGGAAAGTGCTGACAATGAACAAAGCTAAGTATTTGATTCCTTGGGTTTTGTAGTTATATGATGGTTAAGTTATGCTGTCATTAGAGGAAAGACTGAGTTACATTAAAATTGGGGCTGGATGTGAGTTTAGTTGGCTGAACAAACATGCAGTCTAAAAGCCAGAATGCTGTGTGCATCTCCACCAGTAGCAGTTTGTGGCCTGAGTCGGGGGGTATTTTCATATGTGGGGGAGGAACCCCTCCTGGCTAGTCCCCAAACTTCCTATGTTGCCTACCATTATCAAACACTGTGGGGTATTTCTTGAATGCATATGTACTATCATTGTGGGGCAAAACCAACTTGAGTAGGTTGATGGCATCATCAGTTGAGGCCTACATGGTCCTCTGTGCAAATGGCATACAGCTGGAAGCATAGCAACACCTAGGTCCCATTCATATAGCACAGTTTATACTGCCATATCTCCATACTATGGAATCTGAGGATTTTGTAGTGTATGTACCCTCCAACATTTCACAGATGAAAGCTGAGAAAAGTGTGGTTAGGCAACTTTAAAGTGTAGTCAAGATGGCAAAAGTTATTAATGAGGAAGGACACAATAGCTGGGAGAGGCTGCAGCAGTTTGCTTTTGCCTGAGCCTACTGGGAAAGGCAAGATCTGCCTTCTCCTCTCTCCCCTGCTGTGTTAAATGAGTGTAAACTACTTTGGCACTTTGGACTCAATCTGCAACAATTTAAGTAAGCAATTTAAGTAAGTAAGTAAACAATTTAAGAAGGACAAAGGGGGAAAGTAGGAGGAGGAAGGAGGAACTGGGACAATTTAAAAGCAGTTGAAAAGTGGGGTGACGGATGATTAAATCAGGACAATCCCTGCCAAATGGGGACAGCTGGAAGGTACGCAATGAAAGAGAAGCATTTAGAGTGTTCCATTGCCTCACCAAATTACAAACCTCAGGATCCATAGGTAGTTGAAGTGGAATAATAGCTATATAATGGTGTAGTGTGAATAGGCCCCTGGGCTACAATACAGGACTTTTGTTTTCTAGTTGCTCCTGAAAGCCGAGATGCACAAAATATCCACCTAGTCTGCTTAGTTGGCACCAGGAGTCAGTGTTCCTGGACTTGTACCAAGGCACATACAGTGGCATGGGCCTCACTGCTGAACCCCGGAATCTATTGTTCCTGCTCATTTCTATCTATCCCTTTGCTTCTTATCCAAGCAGTGTTGTGGCTTGTATTCAAAGGCTAATTTGCAAAGGCAAATTAGCAGTGGTGGTAATGATGACATAGGCCTTGCTGAAGGAAGTGACAAAAATGGGGAAATTTTGCACAAGGGCATCCCAAAATCTGGAGATGGCATTGAAGGTGAAGTCATCACTAAAAGTCAACATGGATTTCTCAGAAATAGTAATCACTAAAAGTCAACATAGATTTCTCAGAAATAAGTCATGCCAGACTAATCTTATCTCTTTTTATGATAGGGTTACAAGCTTGAGAGATGAAGGGAATGCTGTAGATGTAGCATATCTTGACTTCAGTAAGGCCTTTGACAAAGTTCCCCATGTCAAAAAGAAGCTAGTAAAATGCAAGCTGGACAAGGCTGCTGTTAGGTGGATTGGTAATTGGTTGACTGACTGAACCCAAAGGGTGCTCACCAATAGGTGCTTTTCATCCTGGAGAGAAGTGATTAGTGGGGTGCCACAGGGTTCTGTCCTGGGCCCAGTGCTATTCAACATCTTCATCAGTGAGTTGGATGAAGAAATGGAGGGCATGCTGATCAAATCTGCAAAAGACACCAAATTGGGAGGGGTTTGCTAATACTCCAGAGGACAAGATCAAATTTCAAAATGACCTTGACAGATTGGAGAGCTGGGCCGAAGCTAACAAAATAAATTTCAACAGAGAGAAATGTAAAGTCCTACACTTAGGCAGAAGCCAACGCAGTTCTTGGTTGCATCAGTAGGAGTATGGTGTCTAGATCGAGGGATGTAATGGTACCACTCTATTCTGCATTGGTTAGGCCTCATTTGGAATACTGTGTCCAGTTCTGGGCACCTCAATTCAAGAAGGATATTGACAAGCTGGAATGTGTCCAGAGGAGGGTGACCAAAATGGTGAAGGCTCTGGAAGCCATGCCCTCTGAGGAACAGCTTAGGGAGCTGGGTATGCTTAGTCTGCAGAGGAGAAGGTTAAGAGGAGACATGATAGCCATGTTTAAATGTTTGAGGGGATGTCATATCAAAGAGAGACCGGGCTTGTTTTCCACTGCTCCAGAGACTAGGACAAGGAGCAATGGACTTAAGCTGCAGGAAAGGAGATTCCACTTCAACCTCAGGAAGAACTTCCTGACGGTCAGAGCTGTCTGGCAGTGGAGTGTGCTGCCTCGGAATGTGGTGGAGTCTCCTTCTTTGGAGGTTTTTAAGCAGAGGCTGGATGGCCATCTGTTGGGAATGCTTTGGTGGGTGTTCCTGCATAGCAGGGAGATGGACTCAATGGCCTCTGGGATCTCTTCCAACTCTACGATTCTATGGAAGAAAAGCACAGTATCTGGAATGACCAGATGGGTTGTTCCCCAGCCAAGCTTGGGAAAGTTACTCATTGATATCACAACGCCCAGAATGCCTCATCCTGGACATAGTCCAAAAATTTGTGGTCCGTTTTTTTCTATTCCAAAAACTTGATTTTCCATAGCTCCTCTTCGGATCAATTGTCTATCTAGCTTGAGGTTACTGATGCAAGTTTTTATTTGTTTTCTTATGTAGGGTGAAATCCTGGGCAGATGCCTTTGGTGGGGACCTGTATTACCTTGTCACCAAGTATTCTGGCTCTTTTCTGTTGCAAAAGGTAAGTGATATATAAGTCGTATAAACAAGTAAATGCAAATGTTTACATACACATGCACACTTTAAAAGGACCCATTACATAAAAAGCAAATGATAGAATGCCCACCTAGTGTTCAACAGCCTGCTGCATTCATTTCCAAGTTCTTACCCTCAAAATCTGAGAGGTGCTACTGCCTTTCCAGGACAGAACTGCTTTTAAAAAAAGGATATTATTTTTTATGTATGCCAAATATCCATGTAGTATTCTTTCTGTGAGATACTCAAGTTAGTGAACACTGAAATTATGAAATAATTTCCTCAAAAGTTAAAAAGCCTGAGAAAAGGAGAGGATCTTTACCTGGTACCAGATGTCAAGCCTCAAGTAACCCCCCCCACCCATGCAGATTGATATAGAAAAGAATGGGGATTTAAGATGTTATGATCTTTTTGTGAGTGTGTGGTGTCAAAGAAAATGGTTAGTGTATTTTAAATCACATTTTAATTGCATGTGAGAGAGTGTGAGAAAAATCCTAGGAGAATGTCTTTGGATTGTACATTTTAGAAAGAAATTCATTACAGATTATGAAATACTTTATGCCCTGGAGTGGAGGTGTTTGTATGAGAGAATTGATTTTACAAGATAATATAGAGAGGGCCACTTATGTTCTTTCCCTGTATGAATAGATTAATAAAATTTGATTAGTTGGTGGACTGTATAAATCAACAAACACTCACCACCACCAATAAAGAGAGGGAAGGGAGAAGGAACCACATTTTTTTCCCAGGAAGTGACTGACATTTATTACCTACTGGAAAAACAATTAACAGGATAACACAAACCGATTTACTTTGTTTTCACTCCGTTCTGATGTTCATCATATAGTGCTGAATGATACTATTTTTTTCTCCTTGTTACTTCACACTGTTGCTGTGCAGCTTTATGTAAAATGTGTAAATATTGCATGTATGAAACAGGGTGGTTATGGCATTTTTTGAAGAAATAAATAAGCTGAAAACTACTGTCACTGGTAGTTATGGAAAGATGCCTACTGCCAGCCTTAAATGCTTTCAAATATAGATTGGAAGAAAAATAAAATCAATGCTACACAATTTGTATTCCTCTAAACTACACTCCAAATTCATGTGAGCTCTGCTGGCTCCTAAAGCAGCACAAGCGAACATTTATTTGAGGACATTAAATTTTGCTTGCCCCTGCCTGTCTGAGAAGAGTTCAGTGCCCTTAGGCCAGTTCTGTACTAGATCATTTTTGCCTTTGAGGCCCCTCTTTAAACTGCAAACCCCAGGATTCCATAGGATGTTGAAAGTGGAATAATAGGACTATAACAGTCTAGTGCAGAAATGGCCTTAGATGAGTGGGCACAGAGATGGATCATCCTGTCACTTTTATGCCTGGGGTACCCCAGCAGTTCAGGACTGTTCAGAGTGGATGAGGTAAATGAGGAAGGAATCTCACACAGGATGAAGCATTCCCCATTGCTGAATAGTTCATCTTGCTTTGCTCCCTGTTAACCCAAAGAACATGGCCCTTTCCGCTACTTACCTTTTCTCAGCGCTGGGATGTGGGGATTGTGCAAGCAGCCTCTTGCAAGAGGCTCTCGCGTCTCTGCTGCTTTGCCTCCACAGCTGCTGCCTGCTAACGAGCAGGCAGCGTGAGGGCTCCTCCTCTTCCTTCTGCAGCGCAGCCTGCGATTTTCCCAGGCTGCACTGGGGCAGGAAGCACAAGTGACGCGGCTCCAGAGGCTCCGCATGCACGGTAAGTGCCCGCGGGGCCCTGGAACAATGCGCAATCATGCACCATTTTCGGCTAGAAGCCAAAAATGAAACAGTGCGTGATCGGCGCCTGCCGGCCCGGCAGCATTCTGCAATTGCGAGGACGTCATATGGATGGCTCCTTACAATTGCACAACGCTCTAGAGGCCCTTTCACATGATGAATGCTGTGCGAAAAAGACCCATGTTGTGACCAACTAGAATGAACTGATGTCTGCATTTACCAAGCTAAAATAACGTATCTGAAAAGAAAAAGATCTGGAATAAATATACAAGAAAACAACTAAACAGCACCTTGAAAAAACAAAGCATTTCCTTAGCACAGTTTCGGCATTGGCCTTGTGATATTCTAAGATATTGCAGGTTCATACTTTCATCCTCAAATCCTTAACTCCTCCTTTTGTGGTTTAGCTAGGGGAATCTTTAGGGTTCTTGTAGTTGTAGTTCTCCCTATTATTATTTGACTTTCAATCTGTCTGTGTCATTGTCACCTGGTTATTTCACACTATTGCACAATATACATTTTAGCTTTAGGCAGTGTGAAAGTGGAAACCAAATGGATCATAATGTGAAACTATAGATATGAATGCTTTGAATTGTATGGTCCAGCAGAAAGAAAGAAAGAAAGAAAGAAAGAAAGAAAGAAAGAAAGAAAGAAAGAAAGAAAGAAATAAAGAAATAATTAATTTACTTCAGCTACTGAGAATTGAAATTAGCAGTTATTTATGTTTCTCATAGTGATAGATATTAAATAGGCAGCCTGATGAATCTGGAATTGCACAGAATCTTTTAGAGTGGTTTCACATCTGATACTAAGAATTGTAGGTTTTTAAAGAAAACTCTCATTCATTATGAGTTGCTTGCTTGTATTTTCTCATTCCATTGTATGTTGAAGAAAATTGGCTGATATTTCCACAATAATTCCTAGTATCAATGTCATTTTTCATATCAATAAAATTAGCTTATTTCACCACTAGATTTATTGCACATTTAACTTGATTTTTATATTTATTGGCAGAGGTTTTGTTGTTTTCAGCCAAGAAGAATGCTTTATCTGTGTGACCATCCATATCCCTGAGATAGTTTACAAAAATAGCAACCATAGAAAAACTTAATTTATGCCTAGTCAGGATGTTAATTTTGTCCAGCTCGTTTGTGCAGTTCTACACTGGCACCACATACAAAAGTAATTAGTTTCTTGGCATTTCCAACACTCATTAATGTGGAAAAGAATGTAGAAAAGAAATAAAATGCAAAATCTAGGCAGTGGATGGTCTGATTTTTTAAAACTCGTGATTCTTTTTAATGCTAGATTTTATGATCATACTTTTTTGCTATTGTTGTTGTTAACAACACCAAATACATTTTGGTTAAAAAGCGGGCGGGTCAAGAGGATCCAAAATAAGGTTGCTATACTGAAAACTGGAGACAACTCCTGTACTTTTAATGGTTATATAGAAAGAATTTCAGCAGGTGTTGCTTGTTACCTAGTTGAGAACAAACAATACCTGCTGATATTCCCTTTTCTACACAACCACTAAAGAGATAGTAGCCTTCCCCATTTCTGATTCTGGCAAGCCTACTCTGAAAATTTCCCTGCACTATCTTTCTTGGACAAGTTCACTTTTGGGTCCGACAACCTGTTAGTTTCTTCCATGCTCGTAAGTGTAACTTTTACGTTTATAGTCCCTTTTAGGACAAGGCACAGACGGTCATTCACTTTTCATTGCGCTCCGTTGCCCAGCATCTGTCAAACCTCAAGATGGCTCCCTGCTGCTGCCACTTACTGATGGGCAGAGAAGGGAGCTTTGGTTCAGACCATGAAGACCTGGCTGTTAAGATATCTCCGGGGAAGGAAAAGGCTGATGCACTCCATTTGAGCGCATACCATCATTTCTTCCCCTCTCAGTCAGCCTCAGAGTAGCTGTTTTTCAATGGTTTGAATCCCCTCCCATCGCCCTCTCCTCCCTGTCAGTAAACAACAGCAAAAGGGGACAATTGTCAGGTGGTGGGGGTACATGGAATGTGCATGTGCAGAGCTACTCACAGATGTATCCTCGATAGTCACCATTTTGTTTTAAAAAGTACTAATCTGGTATATGATTCAACTAATCAGAGATCATGTAGTCAGTGTCATGATATCACAGTGCCATACAGCCCATGTATGATACCAGGAAACAAAGTCAGGGTGAAGGTCAATGTTTCCTGGTGTCCCTTCTGAATCATGATCATCATCTCTGCTTCCCAGTGCAGGACTCAAAGGTGATTTACAACAAATTTAAAATGCCCATTGTCAAAAAATTCACAAAATACAAATGTTGAAAAGATATTAAACAATTCTAAAAAAATTAAAAACAGATCAAAACATACACTATTAAATACACAAACACTCATACACCAGCACAGCAATTAGGAAAATCCAGCACATTCTTTCAGTGGGACGAGAGTTTGTTGCTGAGGCCTGTCAAAATCTTCTAGCTTATGGGTGAAAATGGCTTTAGGTGGAAATATTGCTCTGTCAAACCACATTTCCTAAGCTAATCAGTCACTTTCTCTGCCATTGCCTTGCTGTTAAATTTCATCATGGGACTGAGGCATCCTACTCAGATGGTTTGTTGGAAGCAAGATATATCATCTTTGCTTTTGTCCTCGTTTCTCTGTGATCATTAGAGCTGGATTCTGCAAGCCACAAATCAGATTGTTGTTTTCTGACAAATCCTTTTACTGCCCTAACTACCAGAGGGGATGAAAGAAAAATAAGATGTTTGCCATGAAACATGTTGCTATGCTTTCTCATGGAACCCAGCATGATGTTTCCATTTTGAATATTACCCATTTTTTGCCACAGAGTGCCAAATCAAGTCCTCAGTTGCTGAACTGTGTCTCCAGCTCAGACTAGAAGTGATGACAGACCAATTCATTTAAAGGCCCCAAATCACATAACAAGTGAGGAGTGAAGATTGATGATTGCAACATGATTAATGGAAATAAAGTTATGAGACTAGGTTTCCTGGGGGGACACTACTTCTAGGCAAATATCTTTGAGTTTCATTTTGAACAAAGTTTTTCACTTTCAGTAAATCTTTTCTAGTACACCAAGCATTTTCTGCATTATTCTGTTTACAACATGAACAAGACCATTGCAGCTGAGTGGAACTTTCACTAAAATATAACTGCTGGAACAGGACTGGGCAACTGGGGGGGGGCATTTTTTAAAACCTGAACTCCCCCCCCCCATGAGCCACATGGGCATGCCTGATGTAACCAGAAATGGCTAAACATCACTTCTTTTTACTTTTGGTCTGATTTCCTGTGAATTTTGTGCAGGGCAGAATTTTTAAGTGGGATTGGGGTCTTGGAAGGTTGTGGATCAGAATGACTACAGTTTGTGGTTATTTTGAGCTGATTTGGTCCATTTTTAGCTGAAGAAACACAAATGATATGTTCTGAAGATTTGCAGGATCTGGGAACTAAAGGGGAACTTCGGGAGCTGCAAAATATGACTTTCACCCCTGATTAACCTGAAGCTGTGGAATGTCAATCTGAGTATGGATCCGATGGAAAGAAGAGTTTAAGCATTACATTAGGGCTGAGCCAGCATGGAGCAGAAGTTTGAGAGTTGGACTAGAACTCTAGCAAACCAGAGTTTGTATTCCCGCTAGGCTGTGGAAACCCATTGGGTGATCTTGGGCAAGACACCCTCTCTTAGCCTCAGAAGAAGTATTGACAAGTTTCCTCTGAATAAACCTTGCTAAGAAGACCCCACGATAGGTTCACCTTAGAGTTTCCATAAGTCAGAAACAACTTGAAGGCACACAGCAACAACAGCAACAAGGGTTGCACTAAATATGTGTTGCATGTTGTCTTTATTACAATTTATTACTCTAGCCTCTGAGGACATGGTTTGCTCTCTCAATGTAGTTTTGCCTCCAGGCTTTTCTTAGCCAGAAATGTTAGAGTTAAAACATGCACATCTGAGAAGCATCTGGAGATATAGTTAGTCATTTTTGAGGCTATAGAAGGAGGAGAGTCAGGGACAGGAGAGACTCATGAAAGTCCATGGGACAGCAAAAAGTTCTCCATCTTTTCTGTATGTAGATCTGAAACACCCAAGAATGCAAAATCAGAAGGGTAAAGCTTTTGTTTTAACTTTTTAGGTAATAGGGCAGAAAGGCATATGCAGTTCTAAAGGTGAAAAGAGATTCTGACATGACTACAGTTCTAGGAACCATGTTTACTCTCAAATGAAGTGAAATTTTGAGAAGCAGATTTTTAGCAGACGTGAATCTGAAGTGGACTGACTTTTATGTCCCTACTGTGTGCACATTGCCTATGGCCCTTTCCGCACACGGTGAGGGAAATGCTCCCTGTCTCTACTCACCAACTTTTTGGTGGGTCCATTTGGGTCCGTCGGGACAAGGAGCAGTGCTAGCTCGTCACTCCGCACTGCTCTGGCGTCCAAAATGGTGGCTTCTGGTCGGGGAAGACTCTCCACCAACCAGAGAAGCTCGCCAGCCGAAAGCCCGCCCCCGGCAGATCTGCAGGCATGCACTAGTGCACGCCTGAAAATCTGCAACGGAGCGCGGGGACAGAGCGACATGGGGTCGCGCGCTCCATACTTTTTAAAAACCTCTTAAAAGAGGTTTTTAAAAAGCACGCTGTGCGACCAGTTCCGGTTGCTCCGGAGCGGACTGAGGTGCGGAACTATGAAAAGTAGTCTGCCCCAGTCCACTCCACGGTGCAGAAGACCTCTGCTGGAGGTCGCTCTGCACCATTTTAATAGGCCCGTGCAGAAAGTGCCTATAGCTCATATCCTAGAGACTTGAAAAAATAATTGATTAGAAACGTGATATTTGGTGGTACTGAGGACAGCTCCCTGTAAGACCATCTTCTCAGTTAAGGCTATTTTGGGCTGAATTGATGCCTGAACGTGAGGCATGCAGCAGAAGACCCATGATAAACACAGAAAGGCCTAGTGTGTACAGAATTGTTTTAAAAATGTACTCAAAGACAGAATAGCTGAAGAAATCAGCAACCAGCTCCTTAATATCCACTGTGAGATGTCTTTATTGTGGACAGCATGAAAGAATAAAGAACAAGCGTCCAGCACTAAGGGAATGCAGCAGGGGAAATGGCAAGCTGAATCGCTTCAATAGTATCCGAAAAGCAAGAAAAAACATACAATAGGAATGGCTCACCAGGTACTAGTGATAACATAACTACTATAAGGATGCTGTTAGCCATGAAGTATACATATTGCAGAGTGCAGTGTTCAACAAACTTTCCAGGAACTTGGATCTTTGCAGTTCTTAACATAAAATAGAAGGGGATAAGGTTGGGTTTTTACATGCTCCTCTTGACCAGATTTGAGCATCTCAACACCTTGATCCCCTCTGGAAAAAAATGATTTTCTATTCTGTGATGCCTTCAGGAATGGCAGAGTGACTGACTGACTGAATGAATGATAGATTTCCCTTACATAGGCTCAAGGTGGCTAACAACAAATTTTAAGCTTAAAACAAACAGTTAGGGAGAAGTCTTTGTATTTTTACACTTGAGGATCCTACCTAGTTCCTTCATAGCTCCTCTTCAAAATCTTCAGAATCTTAGGGCTATTATTCTACTTTCAACATCCTATGGAATCTTGGGGTTTGCAGTTTAGGGAGGGGCATTTAGAATTCTCAGCCAGAGAGCTTCTTTGGGCTCAATAAACTACAAACCCCAGAATTCCATAGGATGTTGAAAGTGGAATAATAGTGCTATAACAGTGTAGTGTGGAAAGGCCCTTAGCCTCCTTCTGATTTCTTGACTATAGTATTTGCTTTGATTTATGACTGAGTCAAGATACAAAGAAGCTTCATAACAATTCTGATTTCTTCATCTACTTTAAAGTTATGGTGAACATCTGTGTCATTTTTCCTCTTTAACGTTCAAGTGTAAACCTGCTGTTGAACCTTCTTTTCAAGGTTCACCAGTAATCATTTTATATTTTATTTGTTTTCTCCTAGTAATATGGTGTGATCAGCCTATGTTAAGTTGTTGATGTTATTTTACTCATTTTTCATGTATTCTTTCTTACGAGTCTAATCTCACTTTTCTGTATATGTTCTACATATAAATTAAATGATAGTTTGGTCTAGGTTCAAGGTTCAGTTGCAAAAAGGACTAAGGGCATTTTATTGACTGTGCCCATTTGAAGACAGTTGCTATTGCAGGAGTGAACAACTAGATAGTGTAGTTGATGCACTAACACAATTTCTCATCCCAGTGGGCCTCTGTACGTTGCACCTGCATGTTTTCTTTTTAAAAAACAAAAATGATTAAAAGACCAAATCCTATTTACAAAGATGGAGCAATACCAATTAGTTGGAGAATAATGCCCATGAAGGTCTGGAATATTTTTTGGTGATGGTGTGAGTTTGGGAGGCTGGGGAGGGTGTCTCAGAACTATTCAAAAGGCCCTCGCAGATTGTATATGAACTATTGCCCGCATAATTCCTGCCTTTGCTGTACTGAAGGGCTCATCTCATTTGGATCCCATTTAAAGAGAAAGTTGTGTCCTTGAAGTTACCCATTAACAGCACAAATTATATTATTCCAGTATATATTTCTGGGGACATACAAAAAGTTAGCACCTATATGTAAAAATTAACCTTTTGTTCCCTTTTGTCTTCTTGCTGGTGGTATATTTCATCTTCTCTTTTGTTGATATATAAGTGGCTGCTTACAGTGGGCGGTCTCCCTTTCTTTTATTTAAAACTCAGCTTATATATTTACTCAGCTAAACGTTCTATTGTGATTTTATCCGGCATAAACTTTGAGCATGGGTAGTCAGAATTTTGACAGGGAATGCTAGTGCTAATGATTTTTATAACTATAGATCTTTTCTGAATAGACAGTTCGCTGCAGGAGTGACTTACACTCTGTAGGTTATCAGTGTGTGAAAAATAGCAGTTTGAATTTAGACTGAACTTTTTAGCTGAAGTTTTCTGGAAACTGAGGGCAGATGGTTCACACATTGTTTTTTTGCATTCTTATGTAGCCTATGATGTGAGCTCATAGGAGGGTTGTTTAGAACATTTGTTTTCATTGTGGGTTCAAGGCCGATTTCTTCCTCAGATTTCTATACAGTGGACCCTAGATTTTTCACAAGGGTTCGGGGCATAGAAACCTCACAAAAGTAAAAATAAAACAAAACAAAAACAAACCATGAATAACTCCCTCTCCATCCAAATGAGCACTCTACCTCCTATCCCCTTCCAGGGCTCCCCCTTCATTTACTTGCATTTTGCTGTCTTCCTTCCAGGTGCCCAGGTGATAAGCAAGTGAATGGGAGGAGGCAGCTGCATACCTGGAGAAGCCATGCGCTTCCCCGCCCCCATTCACTTGTGTTTCGCCCAGATGTGCTGCCTTCCAGGTGACCAGGTGATAGGCATGCAAATAGAAACGGGAAGCCACTTGCCCAAAGAAGGAAAATACATGGGGCTGCCCTCTGCCATTCACTTGCCTTTCACCCAGATCTTTGGAAAGAAGACATGTGTGCACAGGCAAAAGGCAAGGAATGGGAAGGGAAGAATGATAGGGGAGGTGAGCAAATAATCACATTCATGAAGGTCAAATCTGCAGATGTGGACATGTTGTCCTGTATGTTGGGGGTCCCAGGAGGGGTGCCCAAATAACCAAATAAAACACAAGTTGGGGGAATTTAGCTTGAGCACTCTCTTGGCTAAACGAGAGGCAGAGTAACATTAGCAGGGATCTTTAACCCTATGTCTACGGCTTCAGGTCAGAGAGCAGGCAAGCAAGTTTAAAAGTGACAAAAATAACAGTTTTATTGAAAGATAAACAGCAAATAAAACAACACACACACACTAGCTAACTTGGAAACAGAAATAGGAAGCTTAGGGAATGGGTGATACAACACCTGGTCTCGTAGTCCTGGAGAGAAAGACGGGGTTCCAAGAAGGGAGGCAGACTCAGTTATAGAGAACTGAGGGGAAAACTTCACTGGACAGAGTGGCAGCAAGGTGGGATGGAAGTCCAGGGTGATCCAAGGAAGTCCTTTTTGTAGGGTGGATTTTACCTACAGGCTATGTTATGCTTGGTGAGAACAAAGGAAATTTGGAGTTGGACAAAGGAGTTGAAAAAGGTCAGATTTTGCACAATTAGCTTAGCTCTTAATGACAATAGCGTGGCCAGTACGTTGATGGCCTGACATAAAGGAATGGCTTGGCTCTTGGTGGTGCAGCTTTGTGTGTCTATATGCTGAGCAAAGCCGGTTTGCAGGGAGGTTTTTCCCTAAAGCAACGGAGAGGCTTAAGTTGCCTGCCTGGATGAGGTTTTGGAGTGTACAACCATTAACGGCCGCACCCTTACGTGCTTGTCCAGAGGACCTCTGCAAACTCTCGGAGTAGGGTGTCAGAGAAAGGTCAGGCAAAGGCCAAATTATTTGATATCAAAAGGATATCTAGTGCTCTCACCAGACATATCATAACCGTGATAACAGACAGAGGACTGTATTCTGTTCTCAGGGCCAGGTGCTTTTTAAGGGAGAGCACTAAGATATTTGCTCCAGTCCTGATATACAAAGAGCATTTTGTACCTGGAGAGAGCCACATCAGCACTGACACAGCTGCATTGTTGCCAACTCTTTTCTTGCAAAATCCCACTAACTTGAACTAAACATACATAATGAAATAATTACAAAGCAGACTTTACTTGTGTCAAAATATAACAAAATACAAAATCCACAAAAGAGTGATATCTTTGTTGGACCAACCAAAATGCAGAAATACATCATGCAAACTTTCAAAACTTCACTGATTTCTTCATTGGGCAAGCATGTTAAAAATCATAGAGGAGAAGAAATGTGATTATGTTAGAGTCACAGGTCTACATTTTGTCTTGAGATGCTATTTCTATTGTCAGTTAGGATCATCTAGAGGAATGTCAGTGCAGACAGAGGCCACATCCCTTCTTGGCCATGTGAAGACCAAGACAAAGGGCAACAAAAGACAGCTAATAAAATTTCAACTCTATTGGTAGCAGCAAAGTAACTTCCTTTGAGTTTCAGGCTGCCTCTTTCTTAGAGAGAAACTTTCAATTTCTCAAGAAGTTCCTGTACTCTTGTGTCTGCAAAAACTTGTTCGGTGTTGTATAGGTAAAATTTGCAACTGTAGTTCAAATGAAAAATCTTTACTTTTGTTTGAGGAATTGAGTCTCAGTCCTTTAGTACACTGTTGTTAAAGTTTCTCCTGTTGCAGCAAAATTCAGTGTCCTCAAATCCAGGGTACACATATGGGGACATTTTGTTGCATGACCAACATGGCTGCCCCTGAATGTGTTAGTGTCTTTTTTTCATGACAGCATGAGTAAGATGGTTACAGCCACAGTTAATGTTCATAGCAGCTACCTAGCCCAACTATCATGTCTAGGGCTGCCAGTCTGAAAACTGAGACAGTTTCTACCCTTTTAATGGTAGTAGAATCATAGAGTTGGAAGAGACCACAGTGGCCATTGAATCCAACCCTCTGCTATGCAGGAAATAGAAGTAAAGGAGATGGAATTATAGCAGGCATTGCTTGTCACACAGTAAAGTCTTCTGTTTGTGGCCCATATACACCAATCCTGGGCAGTGCTACAATGTGATTGGCCTCTCCTGCCCATCTTCCCTCCACTAAGGTCTGTACCGAAGAAGAGGCTCTCTGTCTTTAATTCTGCAAAGCTCTCACATTGCTAATCACACCAAATAAAGCTAGCAGTTTCTGTATATGCCTACTGAAGGTCTGGTAGGATTCTATCTCTATCTAATCTCCTCCTGCCTTTCTCATCCTCAAGGCATTTTTACCCCACATGTACTCCACGGCTTTCTCTAATGCACAATTAATGAGCTTTTTGAATGGCGGGGTGTTTGATTGCTCATCTTACTTTCCTCTTTTTGCCCCCTAATTAAAGGTACTGTGCTTCTCCATGTGTACGGAACCTGTGTAACCCCGATGTACTCTTTTATCATTATCAAGGCAATAGGTATAAATCATTACAGTATAGATCTAGGGTGTGAACTCTACAGACTCAGCATCATCCAGCTTTCTGGATGATGCAAGATCATTCATAATCTTTGAACCTCCAGGTTTGCCTTCACTTTCATTTTGTTTGCATGTTCATATGAGTGTGCATGTGAGTGAGGCTCCCAGATGTCAGGGCCTCAACTCTGTTTTCTGATCCTCAACGTAAGAAAGCAGAATCTCAGTGTGATTGTTGATAACAATATATACCTACACAGCATGGCGCTGGCTCTTGCTGCTTCAGGCTGCTTATGGTATGGCTGTTGTACATGCTCTTCCCCTTTCAAAGTTTCTCATACTGTGACCAGCACCAGTACCTAGATGGAGGAAGTGGTCAGCATAGAAAGCTGCTTCAGGAGTTACTGTATATGGCTCTATAGAATTGCTGCTCTGTGGTTTTCCCTACCTGTCCCCACCTTCCTCAGCCTAACATACAATGTTGAAATTGCAGTGCATTTTTTTTCCTTAGGGCCTTTCTGCACTACTCAGTTACAGTGCTATTATTCCACTTTCAACATCTTGTGGAATTCTGGGGTTTGTAGTTTACTGAGGCCAAAGAGCTCTGTGGCTGAGAATTCTAAGTGTTCTTCCCTAAACTGCAAACTCCAGGATTCCATAGAATGTTGAAAGTGGAATAATAGCACTATAACAGTGTAATGTGGAAAGTCTAGGTCACATGTGCATTGTACCATTACAATAAAAAATAATGGTATGAATGTCTTTCTGCTTATGCAGATGTCCCACTATGCTTTTTCTCTTCCCCACCACTGGCAATTCTTGGCTAAACATCCTCCTTTCTCCCTCCAACAATGCCTCCTCCCACGCTCATCTTCTCCTGCTTTTCCAGTTGCCTTCTTTCACTCTTGGTTTCTCCTACTCCCAGTTCTCAAATGTCTTCTGCTTTGATTCTCTCTTCCTCTCCTCCTTCCTCCTCCCAACGTTTAAAATGATCATATTTGAATAGCACTGAAACAGCTTCCTCAGAGTTAGATGGAGAGGAGAGATAGAACTGGGTATAATCAGTATACTGGTGCTACTGAAGTCCAGTAGATAAAGATGAAGAACTCTGGATAACATCCACCAATGGTTTCACACAGATGTTAAATAGCATGGGGAGAAAAAATGAGCTGTGGGGGACCTCACAAGTCAACAGCCAGGGAGTCAAACAGGAATTCCCCAGCACCATTTTCTGAGTTTTCACATCTAAGAATAACTGGAACCAATATAAAATAGAGCCCCAAATCCTGTCCGAAAGAGGCAGGAGTATACATGGTCCATGATACAGATATTTGCCAAGAGGTCCTGTAGAACCAACAGCAGCACACATATTCTGTCCAGGTCTTGGCACAGATCATCCATCATAAAATATGCTGTGACTGCATCTTTATACATGGTACTTTAACTCTTCATAAACCTGGGGCTGGATTTTTAGAAAATCTGATACTTTTTTCAGTAGGTAAGAGAGTTTTTGAAATAATAATTTTTATGCTTTTCCTCTTTTTCCTCTTTTTAAATATAGTTATTTTATTATTATTATTAGGAAGTCTTCAGCAAAGGGTTTAGTTCATACTTGCATCTCAGTGACTTTTTAATTTGATGAATGTTTAATTCTATTTAGTCACAACTGGTTTGTATCAATTGACGTTATAGTTAGAAATTTCAAGCATGCACTAGGGGCATGTGTTAGTGATAACTGGCCCTTCTTATTACTTGTGTAATCTCTTCTTCACCAATTATTTTCCTTATTTCCTTTGACAGAAATACAAAGATGTGGAACCAACTCTGAAGATTAAAGAAGTAGATGGCTTGGAGCTGGTGAAGAAGTTCTCTGAAGAGATGGAAAGCATGCTACGGAGAAAAGTAGAGGCTGTTGAGGTAATTATTTTGCTCCCAAATTCTTTCCCTGCCAAGAATGAGAAAGGAGAAGAATTAATGAAAAGAAAGCATGCTCTTATACAATATGTACTGCTTACCAAAAAGCCTTGAAGGATGTTGCTGAATTAAAATAAAGTATGGATCTTGATTTGTGAAGGAGCCATAACTCAGTATAACAGGGCATGCTATTTATACACAAGGTCTCTGGTTCAATCACTGCCATTTCTAATTAAATAAATCTGACACTGGCATTTCTAGCTAAATAAATCAGATCCTGGAGAACTGGTGCCATCAGAATTGGTGATGATACTGTGCTGGATGGGCTAGTAGCATGGTACAAGGCAGTTTTATATGTTCATATGAACTATAGAATCTGTTTTCTCAAAACCATATGTTATATTAATGTCTTTAATAATTGTCTATAAAATTCCTGCTGACACACAACACATCAAGTAGTCCTGCCAAAATTCCCTCTTTTGCAAACTGTTAGTAGTTCAGGAGGCTACTGGAGAGCTGGTGTAACTTAAGATCAGTGACATAACTATGGGGTTGCTTTCAGTTGCCCCAAACAAATGTGTGCAGAATGAACAATTTCGGCAATCCTGTTTTATGGCATTTACTGCTGGTTCCTAGGGATGTAAAGTATATAATTTGATACTTCCTTATCCAAAATTCTTGGGACCAGAATTGTTCTGTATTTTGGATTTGTCTGGATTTTGAAATATGTTACCTTTTTGGAATAGGCTAGCATCGTGTGTTGTGTATGAGTCACAAGGCTGGAGAGAGACAGAGGATCTGTGAAACTGCAGGAATCCAAGCATAGCGCTTGGTGCAAATTCATGTTTCCCACCATTTCACAGATCCTTGGTCTTTCTCTTTCCGCTCCGGTCACCTGCTTCCACCTTTGAGGTGGTGGCTGTAGCACTCCTGCTACTCAGAGCCTCAATCTCTTTCTTTTTGTGCCAGCTGCCCACTTTCACCTTCAAGGTGGCAACTGTCGTGTTCCTGCTCATTCTTTCTTCAGACCTTCAATCATTCTCTTTTTGCCACCAGTTGCTCACTTCTACTTTTGAGGTGGTGGTGGCAGCCCTCCGGTTTGACAGATGAATGAGCAGAAGTGCTCCTGCCACCTCAAAGACAGAAGCAGGTGACTAGAGGCAAAAAGAGAGAGATTGTGGATCTGAGATACAAACAAGCATGAGTGCCACAGCCACCACTTTGAAGGTGGAAGCGGGCAGCTGGTGGCAAGAAAGGGTGGTGGTGGAGGTTTTTGGATTTTGGATTTCTGGATAAAGGAAGCTCAACCTGTAATTACAGATTTCCTTGATGAGGAAAGTGTTGCTACATGTTTTAACACATTACAAGAGTTTTGTTGTATTTTTCAGTGATTTTTTTTCATGTTTGAGGCTTGTGCAGAAATCACTTTTTACATAATCCCACAATGATTTACATCCTTGCAGCTTATTCTTGTGTCTGTGATAAATTTCTCCCACTGCTACTACTGTAACCAACAGTTGTGCCATTTGCCAACCCACACTCAACATCTTCTAATTTCTTTGACAGATGGTGGAGGCTTAATTATATTAGATCATATTAGTTGCCTATCTAGCCTGGTTCTGTCTGGTGTGCCTGGTAATGGCTCTCTGTGCCTTGCATCTCCCACAACCAAAGTAGACAAACAGCAACTGGGGGTGCCAGCAATTTTAAGTGAGAAAACTATACAGAGGGGATGAGTTAAGTATCTCTTGACTCCCCTCCCCACAACTTCTGCTACAGTTGTCAAATTGCCAGTTTTCTATGGCTGTGTTTTATTTTAACAAAGAAAACGTGGTTCCTCTATGCCCTCTCTAATTAGGCTATTAGTAACCCATTTTTTAAAAGCAGTCATTTGTCTGTGCGTTGCTAGCTGTGAGATTTGGATTACATGTACAGTTACAGAAAATATGGTTTTGCTATATGTATGGTGGTTTAGTTGATATGGCTATTTTTTTTCTCTGGCTTCCATTTCAATAGGAAAAAACACTTTTGATGTTATTTTTCTGTTACGTTATTTTCTCTCTATAAATATTATGTTCAGTACATTTGAAACAGTCCAAGGCAGTGTTGGAACCAACCCTGAGAAACTGTGAATACAAGCTGCTAAATTTATCCATGCAGCAGGACAGACTTGCATAGAATTTTAAAGCTCTCTAGTCTTTTATACCCCCTTTAAGAGAGCTGAGCAAGATATGGAGACTAGCATGAAAGTAGCATGGTTAGGATTTTCCTCCTGGACAGGCATTTCATTCTTTTAGCTGCTTTATGACAGCAGTTCAGCAGGTGAGACCTTCATCAGTAACCACCACATCTCCATTTTGGGAAAAACTGAATCTGACATAAAGCTGTGAACAGCACACAGCACACAAATCTCTGCTGGGGTGAAAAGTCGTTTCCCCTAAACAAGGCTCACTTGTCCTTTCATTAGTTTTAATTTTTTCCCCCTCTGTGGAGAATGCTTTTGAAAATGCTTTCCCATTCCTTCCCATTCTGATTTTCCTTCTTTGATTTTTTAAATAAAAAATATCTATTTTATAGCGGTTGGTTGAAGCAGCCGAAGATGCAGATCTGTACCATGAATTCAACTCATCGCTGGAGGTAAGTCATGTGTTTATTCACCTCTTTATATCCCATGTTCTTATCTTGCAATGTCAAGGACATAATTTATGTGACATGTAGTGCTGGGCACATCAGAGGAAAGTAGACAGTTTGGGTCATCTGCTCTAAAGTTATCTATGGCATATAAAGTTATCTATGGCATATAAAGTTGGCTTCGCCATTGTTCTGAGATGATAGCACTTATAATCACAGGTTCCTTATCCCAGTTATGGCCTAGTTTTCATGTGCCTAGAATATCTCTGACTTGTGCCACTTCACTCTGCAAGGCACTGTATTTATTGCTCTTTAATTAAAAATTATCCCTCCACATTTAAAAAAAAATGTTGGGGGAATCTCCATCATTTCTCTCTACAAATAAAAATGGAATTTTCTTGCAGGAAGGAATTTAAAGAACTCTTAATTCATTTATACCCCCTCCTTCTGTCTGAATCAATAAAGGTCAAACAAAGTATACAGAGATAAGTCTGCTTCTAATTAGTTTTGCACGTTTTTATTCATAAATCTCTTTGGTCCTATTTAAAAATAAACTAGCCAAAATTTCATTTTAATGTATTTGTTCACAAAATATGCATTTTAATCAGGTGACTTGACATCATTTGATTTCTCTCTTTCTGATAATTAATAACAGATTGTGTAGACTGACCCTCTTTTGGTGCTCTAAATTTATGTTTATTTCATTCTTAACACATGAGAATGAGAAATTTCAGAAGTTTTCTCACTCCTCTATAGAAGTTTTGTGCATTTTCCAAGTTTATGGTTTTTTTTGGGGGGGGGAGATTTTGTTAGAAATTTCAAGAAAATGAAGTGGTTTTTTTTCCTTGCATAATACATCACTTTTGCTGTGAATACAGGGTTTTTTTAATGCAACATTTATCTTATTGTTACAACCACTAAAAGCTTACTGGTATTTTGGTTTGGGGCTGAAAAAGATCTCATAGTGTGCCATGTCTCAACTTGTTGAAATACTCTTTTAAATCAATGACAAGAAAACATGTATATATTTATCACAACCATACTCCACTGTAAAACATTGTGTATGTGCTTATATCACAGAGTCATAATCCATCTGGTTTGCATGTGGCCCTTCTAGATTTTTTTTTTTTTTTTTTGTGACCTTCATATCACTGTAGTAATATTACAGTCTAATTTGTGTTTGGTTTAGTGCAGAGGAAACTTTTTTAAAAACCTGAAAATCCAGGACTCACTGTCTGGAGGATGCTGTAAGAACTAGTCACAGGGTTTGCTTCACAAATGAACAGCCAGTGCTTAGAGAGCCTGATTCCTGGAGAACTGTAGGAAGCAACACCTTTTATGTTATTACTCCTAGACATATTAATTTGTGAGTTGGCTCTATTGACCTCAGTGGAAGGTACATTGTTGGGCTGTGAAAAATAGGTCTCCTGGGTAATTTGCTATACATCCATATGAATGCTGTTTCCACCTGTAATTTTTAGGTACTTACTGAAAGTGGAATATTTTTGCATCACTTACATGTGAAACTTTTTTTATTAACATTTGATGGGAAATTGAGGTAATTTACATGATATTCTTTTATGCAGTGTGAGAAAAAATAGCTTTGATATTTCCTGATGTAGATGTTTACCACTGCCTCATTCTGAAACCCAGTCAATATTTCTCAGTAGAATACAGTAGCTAGTTTTCGCAAAGAACTTACAAGTACAGAAGAAAAATTAAAGCAAAGAGGAGAGGGGAATATGCTAGTAAAGATTGCCAAATCTTTAAGGTACTTTGATTTATCTTTTCTGTAGCACACAATTTGTCTTTTAATTGACATGAATGCATGATATTAAACCTAGTTTTCAATTATAAGAACAGAATGTGATTTAAAATAATATTTTTTTTACATCAGGTGTTCTAGCTTGCAGTGATGTATTCCAAAACAGAGTGATTAAATCAGATTTCTTGATTAATTAATTCTGTTAATGACATATTTTCCATAGAAAGTCAGTACAAAGGTAATTCCAGATCAGATGGAGCTGCTGGTGTATATATCCAGCATTTAGCAGTTTTCAATTTGCCTATATGGAAATATTTATGGGAGTTCAATGACTATAAAGCATATTTTTTATTGAAATGTATCTGATTGTTTTGATCTTTTATCTCAGAAGCCACAGTATTCTTAGAAAGATTCAGATAAGGAGAAGATTCAAGCCACAGTTCCTTTGCCTTAAGTGACTTTTCCTGTGGCTTCACAGAGAGTGGATTTGGCTCTACTGCAGTCAGTGGACATATAAGACAAACAAGTTGTGTACCTCTCAACACTTCAGTAAACCACTAAATACCATTTCTTGCTTGATTTAACAGTGTTGTTCTTTACTGCTGAAACATGATAGCAACTTGGGAAAATCCTATTAAAACAATCATTCTCTGCTCATAGAAATGACTTTTCCTGATTTACTGCTGAAATTTGGCAATGTCATTTCCCACCAAAAACAAAACACCTTGGCAGGACAGTGGAGAACATGGTCCCTTTTGGACCTTATGGGAGTGAAATTGGCCCCAAAACCTGGGGAAATAGCCCGCCCCTATTGTATATCTTGAGAAACTGAAGGTTTCAGAATTGTGCAAGCAACAAATCTTCTTGAAGGTGAGCCTAATGCAGAGTAGGCTTTGTCTGCCTTTATAAACCCTTGAGTGGTTTCAATTCTCTGTTGAGGTAAGATCTTTCTATAGTTCAACCAAAAGAACCTGTTGGGAGCTTTCCAAGGTCCTGATTACTCCTTGGAAAACTGATTTCACTTTAACTTAACTTGATTTGACATGATTCTGTGAGCTTCAAGTCGCAGCAGAAAAGGATACCAATGATGAAGTTAATGATTTAGCTTCACTCTTATTACTTAATTAGCATTTGAGGGATGGTTGAGGTCAGTGGGGTGAAGACCTTAACCATCCCTGCTGTCTCTAATCCTTATGTCCAAGCAGGTAGCTGAAAGACTGATTGGAAGCTAGGTATCTACAAATGCACGCTCATAGGCTTTGCACACATAGTTGGGGACCGAGCTTTTGCAATGGGGCCCTTTTTGAATAAAACTGACCTTAATAGTTCAGTTCTATTGAAATTTGCTAAAATGTTGTATTTCTTAAAGTGTTTTGAGGAACAGGAAATGGCAGTACTCTAAATACTTGGAATACTTCATATAAATAATTGCAAAGTATTGTTGTTACCAGGGGCTTGAGAACTCTGATAACAGGTGGAACTTTTGGAGCAGGGAGTACAAATGAGATTCTTGTGTGGTGAGAAAATTAAAATAGGATTCAGAATGAAGGACTATTGAAACAGAAAGATGCATTCTATTTTAAGTTGACATTTCATTGTGAACTCCACTCCCTGTTAACAACTAGTACATTCATGATAGATGCAATAGAAAAGATTTGGAATTGTTTGATAATTTGGTAATCCCTAGCAATCTGAGGTCAGTCTGGTTACAGCTGTCAAGATAATGAACTGATGTATTAAATTGGATCCTTTGTGTTTTGTTGCTTTGATGCAGACTTTAGTTCACTAGTTCAGTGTTTGAGCCAAAGGCAAATGAAGAAATGATTCAGTTAACTGCCAAAACCAAGAAAATTCTATTTGAAAGATCTAAGCAGAATACTAGTAGAGAGGTCAATTTTGAGAAGGTTTACAAATATATATATATATATATATATATATATACACACACACACACACATACAGTGCATCATTCACTCTAATTGTCAATATCTCTGATTTTCGAACTTTGACATCTAATGAACTTCCACTACACTCTCTTGAATCTGCAGGCAGCCAGTTAGCAAAACTGCCAATTACCTAGGCATTTTGTGTTGCCAAAGCAGTCTGAAGGATTGGAATTCAGCTGTATGTTCAACAAATTCTTCAGTGTTAAATCCAGTAGAATATAAAATGAGTCTGAGAATGTAGGTCAGTGGAAAATATCCAGCATTTGCGTGGAATGTGCAGCACAGGCAGGAGAAGCATAGCTTATTCCCTTTTATACCTCCAAAAAAGAGAGGGTTCTTGTACTTTTAACAGAAGGAGGAATTTCATTTAGTGCAGGTTATTTCATTTCTGAATGACTGTGAAGTGCATTTCCCAGAAATCCATAAGTAGTGTTGATATAACAGCATCCATATGCTATGGAAATGGACCGTGGGATATTGTAGCTTTGTTTAATATTAGCCTGCCCATTTTATATATTACAGTAAATAGATGGCTAGTTATTAATATGATCTTAGAAGAACATAAATAATCTGAAGCTGAATAGTGAAAACCAGCCTGATAAGGATTGATGAATCTAGAATCTTGAACCTAAAGACATAAGAAGAACTATGCTGGATCAGGTCAGAGGTCTGCCTAGTCCAGTCCAACATTCTGTTCATGCAATGGCCAATCAGTTGCTTATGGGAAGCCCACCAACCCTGAAGGCACCTGCACCTGCATTTACAATCTTGAGTTCTCCAGCAACTAATAGAGAGGAATACCCCCTGCAGTAGCGGAGGGGTTATGTATCTTTTCTGACTAGTAGCCATTGATGGCTTCATTCCCTCATAATCTTGGAATTTGATTAAGATCTCCTAAGAGCTGTTGTGAATTTGTCTTAGGTGGACAGATGTTATCTGTATTTTTATTAGTGATGAATTAAAAAGTTCTGTAACTTGGGATGCAGATATTGTTATTGTGTTATTTGCAATATTGTGAAAGATAATGCCCTATTTAAGGCCCTATCGATGGTTGGGTTTGCGGGTGACTAGGACATCCAAAAATGGTAGTTTTCCATCATTTTCTTTCTCCATGGTGAATTAGATGTTCAGGTGGATGTTGTTTAGATGGTCCAGAAACCAGGTCAGCTGTTCATCACTGTGGCTCCAAATGATGAAAGTGTCATCCACATAACGGAACCATGTAGTGGGCTTTTTTGGTGCTGTTTCCAGGGCTTGCCTTTCAAAGTGTTCCATGTAAAAATTTGCTATCACCGGGCTGAGCAGGCTTCCCATGGCTACCCCATGAGCAAAGAGATTGGGCCACACGGTGTACAGAAAACCTACACATACGGACAGATATCTACACAAAGACTCCAACCATCACCCAGGACAAAAAAGGAGCACAATAAAAACTCTGGTAGACCATGCAAAAAGAATTTGTGAACCTCACCTCTTGAATGAGGAACTGAATCATTTAAACTGGGCTCTACAGGCTAATGGGTATTCCAGCTCAGATATCAGAAGGGCCTCAAGACACCGAAAAAACCACAGGAGTAAGGATAAACAGCCACCAGAAGGGAATGTGTTTTTACCATATATCAAAGGAGTCACTGACCGAATAGGGAAACTCATGAAGAAACATAACCTCCGAACAATTTACAGACCAACCAGGAAAATTCAGCAAATGCTTTGCTCAGCAAAGGACAAGAGGGATCCCCTGACTTCTGCAGGAGTTTACCGCATACCATGCAGCTGTGGTCAGGTCTACATAGGGACCACAAAACGCAGCATCCAAACATGGATCAAAGAACATGAAAGATACTGCAGGCTGATCCAGCCAGAAAAGTCAGCAGTAGCAGAACACACTATAAACCAACCCGGACACAGAATATTATTTGAAAGCACAGAAATTCTGGACCATTCTAACAACTACCAGGTCAGGCTACACAGAGAGGCCATTGAAATCCACAAACACTTGGATAATTTTAACAGGAAAGAGGAGACTTAGAAGGTCAACAAAATTTGGCTGCCAGTATTGAAAAACACCAAAATCAAAACACAAAAGATACTAACGAGCCCTAACGAGCCTCACCTGGGCTCAGGAAGTCTCCCTCCAGGAACAAGTATTCAATACACACAATAGGGCTATTATGCTAATTGCTCCCTCCCCTCTGGAGGAAGAGACTGGCATATATATTCTCCACTCCACTTCCAATTTACCATTCCTCTGAAGATGCCAGCCACAGTTGCAGGCAAAACGTCAGGAGAAAATACAACCAGAACACGGTTTCAAAGCCCGAAAAACCCACAAGAACCTATGTCAAATGTACTGTTTGCATAGAGCCTATATACATGCATACATATATGTCTCCTGTAGAAGCTATCCAGGCTCTGGAAAGAGGAGGATCCCAGATCGTACATACATAATCCTAAGTATCTGGAAGTAATGTCAGACTTAGAAGAACAGATACCCAAGGTTCAAACCATGAAGCGTAATGAGTGATTTGGAGATAGTCTGTGACACTCTTGGAGCTATGTGTTGGTTTTGTTCTAACTGTGGAAGGCCGAATTGAACTTTGTCTTAGGCTTCTCTTCATATAAGAGAAGGCTGGTTCATGATACATAGAAAAGAGTCCTCTTCACACACACACACATGCACACACCCTGGAATCTTAGTTTTCAGAGTGTTCCAGTGCTGCTAGATAGAGAACATCTGCTTCCCAGTGCTTTTTCTTGAGCCTCAGGCAACATGTTACCGGGCCTTCTCTCCCACTCTGTTACTGTGGGACTCCCCATCCAGCTCTAGCCTATTTGTATTTAATAGCGGCAGGGAACTGGATTACATGGACTTACCTGATGGTTTCCTATTCAATAGCTCTTGGCCTAACCTATTCATGAGATTGTG
Organism: Ctenosaura bakeri; assembly: GCA_948474755.1. Classification (NCBI taxonomy): domain Eukaryota; kingdom Metazoa; phylum Chordata; class Lepidosauria; order Squamata; family Iguanidae; genus Ctenosaura; species Ctenosaura bakeri. The sequence continues at coordinate 45,229 of CAOLHI010002268.1, forward strand.
CTGAGAATAAAATAAGAGGAACTATGTGAACCATCCTGAGCCCCTTCAAGAAAAGAATTTGTAACAGTAGTCACAATAATACAGACTTTATTAGTTTTAAGTCTTGTTGCTAGTCTCAAGTAGAGTAGAGCCGCTGAATATTGCTGAATGCTGCACTCTGACAGAATGCATAAAAGGTGGGTTGAGGACCAGTGGGAGCTACCTTCGTCAGCCCTCAACTGAACAGTACCTGAAAAGGACATCTGCCTGTAAGGACTAGCTACTGGTTAACTGATTTCTCTTCTATGTCTCTGTTATTAACCAAGATTATGTGCCATCTGAAGCCTTATGTTTGTCTCTCACTCATCCTATCAATGTTTGAAGAAACCCATCCCTCCCTTTTTTTTTTACTTCATCAACACTGGCAGTCTGATCCATTAGAGAATCAAGTCAAACTACTTAGACCAGAAATCTGTACTTGCTTACCAAAGAGTAAATGCCACTGAATTCATGGGGGCTTACCCCTCTGAGTAAACACATAGTGCCATGTCAGGCTGCAATCTTAAAGCTACTTTCCTGAGAATAAACGCCATTGAACCCAAGTTGACAAAAGTTGACAAAAATTCTTGTGTTGAGTTACTGAATTATTGTTAGCCGCCTGACACACTTGGTTTGAACTGGATTCAGAAGTTCTTTTAAATTCTCAAACTAAAACTGGGATACCTAGAGCATTGTGCAGTGGTTTGAGCATTGAACTATGAACCCGGAGACCAGAGTTTGATTCCCTGCTTGGCCATGGAAGCCCACTGGATAACCTTGGGTGCATCACACACTGTCAGCTCCAGAAAACCCCATGATAGGGTGACTTTAGAGTAGTCAGAAGGCACACAACAATAGCAAAGAGAGCAATGTGAAATTCAGGTGTTAAATCTTATAAGCTGTCCCTTAATTTTTTATTTTCAATATTCTTTATTCATCTGTGTTTCTGTTTTTTGCCAGTTTGATTATTACAATGCGGTTCTTATTAATGAAAAGAATGAGAAGGGTAATTATGTGGAACTTGGTAATGAATTCGTTCTGGAACCAAATGAACACTTCAATAACCTGCTGGTGAATACAACATACAGTGATATACAGCTTCCTACAAATGTTTACAACAAAGGTACAGCACTCCTGCTTCCATTCTGTTGTTAAAATGACAGCAAAGTCATAGCAAAAGAAAGAAACATACAGCTGGCAACCTTAGGAATAGAGGGGCGAATTGCAATAATCAGCTTGCATGTTGTACATACTCACACATCTACTCTTGTACAGTTTCTTCCTCAGATGTGAGATTTGTGAGTAATTTATGGTATACTCCTAAGAATGCCTCTTCATTTGGGGGAAGGGTACATGCTTTGGGTCTTTAGACTAATTAAGGAATGTTTTCAGCTTCAGCTCCCAGAAGCCATATCTAGGCGGAGGAATAATTTTGAGATGAGTCATAGACCATCTCAAGTGTAATATGCAATTTGGGCTTTAGATCTCAAGTAAAGTCACAAACATCATTAGTTAAAGGATTTCAAATAGGAGTTTGTCAAAAGACCTCGAACTAGAGCCCGCTGGAGAACTGCTGCCAGTCATAGAGGTGAGATGGATCAGTGGGCTGATATAAGCTTCATGGAATCATACTTCTTAGATAAATATTGTGAATGGAACTTGAGTTGTCTGTATCTTCCATAGCTTTTTTTTCCTCCTTCATAATTCACTTTTTAAGCAAATTTATTGCATTATTCCCTTATTTGGCACAGATCCTGCTATTTTGAATGGGGTGTATATGTCTGAAGCATTGAATCCTGTTTTTGTGGACAATTTTGAAAGAGATCCAACTCTCACGTGGCAATACTTCGGCAGCTCTACAGGATTCTTCAGGCTTTACCCAGGTATAGGTTCTCATGTTTACCTGGTCTTTCCTCAGAAATTTGAGGTTTTCTTGCTGAGAAAAGAGTGTCCCATGCTAGAATCAGTTTTGAGATAGTACAGTAGGAGCATACAAAGTGAATGAACCAGTCAGTGTTACACATCTTTGAAGATGTCATGCCTTATGCATATTGTTAGTAGTTGTTAGTGAATATGCATGTGATATAACTGAAAATCCTGTTGATTTCAATGGAAGAAGTGAATGGGTGTCTAAGACTGTCTTTCTGAAACCAATTGCATTTAGAAGAGCATTTTGCCTTCTTTGCATCTGTTTTCTGTCAATCAAGCATGGAGCAATTTTGCTGTTATTTGCTATCAAGTTGGCTTCAATTTACAGTGACCCTATGAATGACAGAGTTCCATGAACCCCAATCATCATTATATTATTTCGTACAGTTATGTAATTGAATTCCTTTCATCATTATTAGAGCATACATGTAATAATGATGAATGTTATTAAATTACAGTCATACATATACAACTGAACATCTTTAAATACAGCCTTTCCCAACCTGAAATCCTCCAGATAACATACTGTCACCATGGCCATACTAACTATGCAACTAAGGTAGCTGTAAGGAGCCAGAATGGTGTAATAGTTTGAATGTTGGATCATGACCCTGGAGAGCAGAGTTCAGTTCCCTGCTTGGCAGTGAAAACCTACTGGATGGTCTTGGATGCATCACACACTTCCAGTCCCAGAAAACCCCACAATGGATTTGCCTTAGGGCTGCCATAAGTCAGAAACAACTTGAAGGACACAAGAACAACAGTCCAATAGACTTGGAGAGCATCAGATTGGGGAACTGTGCTTTAATACATTTCTGTCTGTTGCATTTGCTCCTGGTCACATAAATGTGTGCATAGGGGTCACAGCAGTCTCAAAATATTTATTTCCTTTACAAATATGGTAAAAACACACACACAAAAATCCCCTCCTTTTGAGAATTAATTGTGACTTTAATGTTTTCTGATTTTGTTCTAAGGAATAGAGAAATTACACTTATGCAACCCACACTGAGAGAACCCTGTGTATTTATCTAATTAATAAATTTCTGTCACCTTGTGTAAAATATTGAAGACATTTCACAATGCATTAAGAGCAGTCAAAATCTAAGAATGTCAAAAGTAATCAAATCACAATTAGAACATTTCATTAAAATATTCAAGCTTAGCAACAGAGTTAAAAAGATCAACTACATGCAAGCTGCCAAGGGCTTACCAGAACTCTGTTTGGATGCAGAACCAGAAGGTGCTGTTAGTTTTACCCAAGAAATGCATTCCCAGATTTTGGTGCCTCCATGTCAAATACTCTGACTCTCAATCTTGACTCTAAAAGTGATAAGTCTTCTTCTGTGAATCAGTCTCCTATGTTGGACAGGACCAGAGCTGGTCGCAGATCTCTCCATTTCCCCATTAGTGAGCACTCTCAACTCTCAGGTGAAGATGATACAAAGAAACATAAATGATTAAAAAGTAAATGGTTTCCATGAAGAGGTTCCAGGTTTACCCTATTATCTCCAACGAAAAGAAACAATTTACAAGCTAATTTGTAATAGACCGTAGTTAACAAGATGACCCAATAGTTTAAGACAGCTATAGCATAGTTTATAGGATAAGACAGTTCCTTATGGTGATACAGATTGAGTCTCCCTTATCCAAAATTCTTGGGACCAGAAGTGTTCTGTGTTCTGGATTTTTCTTGATTTTGAAATACAATACCTTTTTGGAATAACCTAGTATTTCATTGTGTTGTATATGAAACGCATGGCTGAAGAGAGACAGAGGATCAGTGAAATGGTGGGAATCCAAGCATATTGCTAAGTGTGAATCCATGCCTTGCACCATTTCACAGATTGAGATGGTGGCTGTGGCACTCCTGCTTGTTCATCTCTCAAATTCTCAGTTTCTCTCTTTTGCTGCTAGCCACCCACTGCCACCTCTGAGGCAGCTGAGGCTGCAGCACTCCTCATGTCTGAGAGAGAAATGAGTAGGAGTGCTGCAGCCACCACCTCAGAGACAGAAGCAGGTGGCTGGTGGCAAAAAGAGAGAGACTGAGGATCTGAGAAATGAACAAGCAGTAGCCACCTTGAACATGGAAGTGGGCAACCAGCAGCAAAAGTTTCAGTTTTTGGAGGTTTTCAGATTTCAGATTTCCATATATGGGAGGCTCAAACTGTAGGTCCCTACACTATGGGTGAGAAATGGTGGAACTGTGGATCACAATATGTTTTTGGACTGCAAACCCCAGAATCACCTCCTGTTGCTATACGGGGTAGGGCTATTAGGTAATAGCCCAAAAAACTTTAGGGGCACACACAACCCTGATCTACAGTTATGAGATCACCATTGGTTATGACTCCCCCAGCCTCCCTCAAAATTTATTCTCAAGATGTGCTTCTTCAGTGAGACCCTCTTTCCTCATGAAAGCTAGGTACATGTCAGTGCATTTGCTTGCATTCATCCTTTGTCATCCTCAATTTTCCTCCTGCCAAATTCAGGCTGTTCCTTCTAAATTTAGTTTTTAAGTTCTTTGGGTGCAATGTCCTGGTTCTTGCACATACAGTGGACCCTCGTTATCTGTCAGAGTTTGGTTGCAGGATCTCTTGTGGATACCAAAATTCACGGATGTTCAATTCACATGATGTACAATGGTGTAGTACAATAGCATCCCTTATATAGAATGTCAATATCAAAGTTTGTTTTTTTGAGATTTTTTTTAAAAATATTTTGAAGCTATGGTTGGTTGAACCCATGGATACAGAATCCTGGACATGGAGGGCCGACTGTATCATTCCTTAAAGCATCATGTGCACTGAGACTGCTGTATTAAATAAATTAATATTAGAAATTAGCATTATTAGTATGAGAAAATCTTGAGATAGTGAAAATCACAATGTACTAGAGAGAGGCAAATTCATAATCAGGAATTACTTTCGAAAATCAATATAATTCATACAATATTGTGAACAGTTCCAGTTACTCCATCTCAAGAGGACACTGGAAAAAAGCAACTATTGTGATCTTGTAATGCTGTGAAGACTCCTTACCAAGGATATACCTTCCTATGCTTAAAATGAAAGGCTTATTGTTTCCTGTCTGCATCATATCCAAACCAAACTTATTTTTGGTGTTTCTTCAGGGATAAAATGGACACCAGATGAAAACGGAGTCCTTTCTTTTGACTGCAGAAATCGAGGCTGGTAAAAGATTTTGAAAAGATTTCATATTTTTCTGTTTGATTTAAATGACTTTTATCTTCTATATTCTGAAAATGTTGATACAATCTCATCCTGTGGATGTTTAACTTACCTGTTGTCCTTTCTACATCCTTTAATGTAATTTAAAGAATTACGAATGGCACATGTGCGAGTCTTGACATGGATATTTTCCATAGAGAATTTAGTGCTCCTGACTGCCTGTTCTTTGAACATGCAGGGTTTAAATGCTTAGTTTGCTAAAGTCTCTTTCTTAACAAACTGCATTAAGATCTGTTTTTCTACCTTTTCACTTCTGAGTCATAACCTAAATAGTTTCAAGGTATTCTATATTCTATTTTATCCTTTCCTTCTTCTTGCTATTGTAGTCTTCTAGGCCATTTCAGCACTACGCCATTATAGTGCTACTTGCAACATACTATGGAATCCTGGGGTTTGCAGTTTAGGGAGGGGCATTTAGAGGGCCTCAGTAAACTACAAACCCCAGAATTCCACAGGATGTTGAAAGTGGAATAATAGCACTATAACAATGTAGTACAGAAATGGCCTTAGAATTTAAACAGAATGCTGAAATTTCTTCTAGTTCTTCATATGCAGACAGATGAATACACACACATGAAAACACAAACACTGATAGAACATCAAAGCAAAGGTTGATCTCCTACATCTACAGGGGAATGGTCTAGGCTGTATTTTACTACAGGTGCTGTACCACCTTTTTCTGCATGACTCTCTTTACTGCCTCCTCCCTTTGATTTTTGTGGTAATTGTTACCAACTGGTGTTTTAAGAGTGGCCTTGATTTCAAGGGGGGAAATACTGGCATTGAGACAGGCCCTTGCCTGAGATATTCCCAGAAGGTCCAGAATGTGTTGCATTATGAAAAGGAGCCAAGCGTTGTTGCTTCCACATAAGAATATGCAACACAAGAAGAAAAGTGAATCATAAGGGCAGTTAAAGTCACTTTCAGATTATTTATCTTGACAGGAGATCCCTTGTTAAGAGCAGATTTCCTGTTTCAGTTATTCAGGTTGTATTATTTTTCTCCCACATTAGCTAAACTCTGGAGCACCCCAGAGGAGCAGAGAAATTCCTCTATATCTCTGCATAGAAGTACACCTCATTGAATTCAATGGTACTGACTCCCAAGAGTATGGATATAGGATTACAGTCCATGTCTGTAGTTAATGCATCCTAGAATGGCACCAAGTGCTTTGATAGAATCTACCATACTTCCAGTATTCATCTCTTCTCGTCAGGGCAATGTGTTCCACAATACCCATGAAGTCATGCCTTTTGCCTCACTTGCATATTTACTTTATATTGATTGCTTCCCTTTGTTATTCCTGTCAAGGTACATCCAAGCAGCCACATCACCCAAAGATATTGTAATTGTGGTGGATATCAGCGGGAGCATGAAGGGCCTGCGACTGACCATTGCCAAACACACCATTGTCACTATTTTGGACACACTGGGAGAAAATGACTTTGTGAACATTATTGCTGTAAGTATCTAAACAGCCTCTTTATGAAAAAGACTCTCTTGGTTTTTTGGTTTTACATTTTCTTGCAAAGAGCTTCCTATCCAGGAACAGCCTAAATTCAGAAAAGAGAGGTTTCTTAACTGAAACCCTTCCCTTGGTCTGTGCCTGTTTCAGGCTGAAATTGTTTTGGATCATATACCTCAAGGCACCCCTGCTTTTGACTGTCTATGCCAGAAGCTGATCCCAATTAATAAATTTAGTCCATGGCTATCAGATTAAGACTTCAAACAGACTTGGAAACTATTTACTCTCAGGAGCAATTTTCATAGAACTAAAAAACAAAAGAACTCACATACTCAGCTTTCAAGAATATAGATAATAATGAACAAAGTAGCCAGTTAGAACTCTCAGTACTTCTGGAGGCAGGAAAGAGGGACAGGTGGGATGGGACAGGTGGGAATATCAAAGTGTAGCCTGGCTACACTGTCCAAAGATCTGGCACATGGGTCAATTCTCCTCTGCCCCAGGGCTTTTTGTCATTAGATAACTTCTGGTATCTCACTGTAGCTTAGCCTATAACTACATTTAAGCATCTTTAACTGAAACAATGGCCCTTTCCGCACGGGCCTATTAAAACGATGCAGAGCAACCTCCAACGGAGGTCTTCTGCACCATGGAGTGGACTGGGGCAGACTACTCTTTGTAGTTCCTCACCTCAGTCCGCTCCAGAGCGACCGGAACTGGTCGTGCAGCGTGCTTTTTAAAAACTTCTTTTAAGAGGTTTTTTAAAAGTATGGAGCATGTGACCCCGTGTCGCTCTGTCCCTGCGCTCTGGTGCAGATTTGCAGGTGTACACTAGTGCGTGCCTGCAGATCTGCCGGGGGCGGACTTTCGGCTGGCGAGCTTCTCCGGTTGGTGGAGAGCCTCCTCCAACCGAAAGCCACCGTTTTGGATGCCGGATCAGTGCGGAGTGACAAGCTCACACTGCTCCTCATCCCGACGGACTTGCCCGGACCCACCAAAAAGCCAGTGAGTAGCAGCAGGGAGCGTTTCCCTTGCCGTGTGCGGAAAGGGCCAATGATATCCATTCCCTGTTTATGCTTGCATCTACTTCCTTCTGCTTTCTTTGCTTTTTTCCAGGGGTGAATTTGAGATTCTAAGCAGTTCAAGGTAGTGACCTGTCCTCTTTTTGCATAATAAAGCTCCAGGCACATTGAGTATGAAATTTCTCTGTCAATCTCTCTTTCACATACAAGCATACACACCACACACACACATTTGTTTTCTGAAATGTAGGCAGGAAACTTTTCTTATTCTCCTGGACCAATGTATTTACCCTTCCTCATCTGTAGCCCTGCAATCATTGAGATAATTTGCTGGCCCTTCATTGCTCCTCTGTACACCATCAGGCTCTCTATTATTTCTGTGGCTCTTGATGATAGTAGGTAGTAGGGCAGTTTAGCATGCATTTTAATCCTTTGGTTAGTCAAGCTCTTGATGATCAAGGTGGAAGTGACCTTTTGCTTCCTGCTAAAAGTTGAATGGGATGCCACTGTGGAACTAGGGTCTGGTGCTAGCAGAGCTCCTATTCAATTTGGTGTAAAAGCAGGAGGAACAGTTGTAAAGCCAAAGTGAATTAGCTGCCACATGGCAGCTGATCTATCAGCTGTGCCTGTCTTCTTGTACCCTTTCCTGGCCCCACTTTAGGAAAAAAAAAACATAAGCAATGTTACCAGCTTCTGTCCTCAAGTAAACCAGCTTTGCAAAATTATCCTCATTTGCTACGTAAGTAGCTTGCTTTGAGACAAAGCTGTCTGCAGAAAATTATCCTAATGCGTCCCAACCCAGAGAATTGGGTTATTTTCACTTTGGTTTCAGATTGCTGCAGCTTTCTGTGAATTGTTCAGATTTTAGGAGCTTTTATCATAACAACTACATTCTTACTGTAACCTGCTTCTAATAATATTATTAAAGGGTGGTATACATATATTTGTAAAGAGCTATGTAGAATATTGTTCATGTAGTTTCTATGCTCCGAGTTGCTTTTGATATGAAACAAACTCCCACAGCAAATTCCACATGAACATCAAGTTGAGGCTCTCTTTCTCAGCAGTTCCTTCAACTTGTATCAGCTTAAGGAAAGAAGTAGGAGACACCCAATAGTTCCAAGCATTTATGCTTCCTATGAAGAACAAATAATTAATTGTGTGGCTGGAATAATCTATCTCTAACAGTAAGAAAGGAATAGCTGGAAATGATGAAGCTGGACAACATGATTATATGGTGACACAATATTTGCCACAGTGATTTATTTGTCCAGACTAGTTACGTTTTGCTTTAGAATCTCCAGAGGCAGTAAAAGAAACTAACAACATTTTATCACAACTAAATCATATTCAAACCTACTATCAAGTAACAAGGTGCCCGTACAGTGCCAAAATTATTCAGGTGTTATCTCCTGTTCTCATTCTCTTTGGTCTCTCCCTTTGTTGTCCAATGTTGTTCTAACTCTCTCACTTTCTAAATGCATTTTGCACCATTGATGTGAGTCACCACCAACTGAGGGAACTAATGTTCTTTAAGAGGCAAACTTGTTTGTTCTGGGATGGTAGGGAGTGAAACACAGTCTAAATTCTTTTTTACACAGTGAAATTTAGGTGAGGAGCTTAGTTGGAGGAAGAAAGCGTAGATTGACAGTCAGGGTCTTAAATTACATTTTGTTGCTGCTGTGCACTGTTGAATTTTCTTCTGAAAAAACTGCCTACTATGCATTGATGTCTAGATTTATTTCCAAAAAGCACAGAGGCATTTTGTAGAATCCTACATTGTAAAATATGTACTTTGCTGTCAAAGCCACGAGGACTGTGCAGCTGTAGGGGCTGTTCTTTATTCATGATAGTATCTTCTAATGCTTTTGTAGTACTTTCAAAAAATTTGCAATTATTAAGTGCAATTTATTTTATTCACTTTTGTCTTTGCAGTATAATGATTATGTTCATTACGTTGAATCCTGTTTTAAGGGGATCCTGGTTCAGGCTGATAGAGATAACAGAGAGGTAAGTACTAAAGGGAAGTTTTTTATTGTAGCCTAGAGACCTAAATACAAATTAATTTGTAAGCCAAGAAGAAAAAAGAGAGGGGCAAATAGTATGCACACACTTAAATAACACTTATATTGATGTACATAGATTTCACCTAAAGCTCAGAAAAGGTACTTTGTTGGACTACAAATACAAGAATCTCCAGGAAAAGCAAAAGATTCTTACAGGCTTATTGAGGGGAATAGATGTGTGTTTCTCTTGGCATATCCTAGTGCCAAAATCAACAGAGAAACCTGCTTGTGCAGTAACTCTGTGTTGATAGACAAAGAACTTCAGGTGTTTTCCACCACCCCTGTTGTGTCATTGTCCCTAAGTTATTTTCTGTCTTATATTTCTACTCATTGCCTTAAGAATATCTTTCTTGTCATGTTTATTCAGCACTTCAAGCAGCTGGTGGATGAGTTACATGCAAAAGGAGTTGGGACGGTGAACAAAGCCCTGACAGAAGCCTTCAGAATCTTGAGGGAGGTAAAAGGGGAGAAAATGTGGGCCTAGGGTTTTTCTTTCCTTTTTTTTTAGTGTGTGCCACCTTCCTTCTAAGTCCTGCAGCACTGCAGTGGTTATGGCAGTGCTTGGGATATGAAAGAAGGGTAACAGTGACAGAAATCTTTTGTGACAGCACCAAAAGCTGCTGATGAGCATATTGGCTGAAACTCCAACAGAGGGGATGATGGTGACGTGTTCGGACATTGTTATTTTAAGAACACTGATGTATGTATATACATATTTATTGTTTGACCCAAGATAGCACTGAAGTAGTGATGTTTATAATAAAGAAAGATGGTTTATAGATGTGTCTTGTGAGGTCAAACAGTAAACTCTGTAACTAACAGCAAACCATGTAAGAACAAGTGACTTCAATAGGTCAGGGTCTTAGCATTTCCCAAATTCTATTTTCTCAGTGGTGGTATTGTTAATTTAGGCACTGAATTTAACTGGAACACTTTCTTTCCTATTTCAGCATTGTGCCAATTCTTCAGTGGTTTGACAGTATATAGAGATTGATTGGGTCTGTTTCCTAAAAGACAGGAGAGGTGAAAAGGGCTTGAATGGAAGCTTTAAAAGGTGTGAGAAAACAGTCTTTTATTGCTGACTGGCAACGACATAATTAAAGCGTGTATATTCCCTGAGCCCAGTTCACTCACACGGCCAAAACCTGGATCCTCAGCCCTGCATTCAGTGAATAGAGTGAGCTATCTTGGGACTGCACTGTTTGGCAGCTCTGTAATGTGACTCATCTGCACTTTTAGATGATGTATAACCCTGGCAAGTGTGGTTTCTGCAAAACTACAAAATCTTTCATCAAATTCATAAGCATAAAAAAATTCTGATTCCTCAGTATGAAAACATTTGCAAGCCCACTGAAGAGACATAATGTTCCAATGATTCATGAGAGGAGGAGAATGTTTATTTCTCTTAGAATACAAATTATTTGCTGTCAGATCTTTCTTCCCCTTTGTCTAGCCATTGGTGAAACCCAGAAAAACTATTGCTCTTGTACCTGACTTGTTGGAATGTTAGTCAGAGGTTAGGTATATCTACCCTGGTTTTTCTATGAAGTATTGTTTATGATACATAAGCACTTTAAAATATTTTGTAGTCAGAGCAGGAAAATGACATTACTCATTGCCAAGTCATCCAGTAGACAGCACTCATGAAGAAATTCACAGTAGCAATATATGCACTGTTTGAGAGGTTACTTTAATTTCTGCAGGCACAAAATACTGGGTTTTAGTTATGAAATCCCTGCAGTAGAAGAGCAACCTGGAGAAAGGGCATGTGTGCCATGCCAAGTAAATAAGCCATAGTGTGATGGTCCGGAACAGGGCTTAGGTTGAGCCTGGGCTGACTCCCAGGATAGGTTTTCCACCCTACAGGTCATTTGAAGTAATTATGGAATGCACCTCTAAGAATATACAAAGCTCCTTCCTTCCTCCCACAGTAAGCAATCAGAGAAAATCCCAGCATACCTTGTATCAGAGAGAGGGCTTTCACAACAAATGCCTTAGTTTCTCAGAAGGCTTTTGGAAATCAAGCATCAGTCTGGATTTTTGGATAATAATGTATTCTGAATCATGCATTTTTTACCGAAGCACTGTTTCACTGCAGAACTCTCATTGAGATAGATGGTAGTTTTCCCTAGGTCTTAATTAAAGGCTTTTAAGTAACACTATAATCTAGCAAGCACTCTTAATAACCCTGTACCTTTCCAAGTGGACTAATTTAATCCTCTTCTGTGGCAGTCAGATAAATGCCAAGCTCTATAAGTATTTCTCAATGCAGTTCCTTTCTGTTTGTAGTTCAGAAATGCTGGTCAAGGAGGCCTTTGTAACCAAGCCATCATGCTGATCACTGATGGAGCTATGGAAGACTATGAGTATGTCTTTGAAAAATTCAACTGGCCTGATCGAAAGGTTGGTTTCCAAAGTGACAAATGAAAGAGAGGGTGACTCTGGTAGTATGAATCATGAACTGCAAAACTAGGAAGAACGTGCTGAATGGCATGGAGATACTTATGTTCCCAATTAAATTTAACTTCAGATATCTTGTGAGTGAGTCTTTTTAATGCTCAGAATCTAGTAATCATGCTTAGGATTTGATTAGAGATATTTTGGGAGGTTTATAGTAGCAAGTCACCACCACTTATGTGGCAGAAGAAGAAGAAAAGTTTTACCCTTCCCCAGCGTTTTGAACAAACAAAATATTTTTTTAAAAAGATTAAAATTACAGTTTAAGAGCTTATTTAAATGTTTTTAAAAATTATTCTGTTATAACTGACTGATCTTAAGCTATGCTTTGTTTTAATGATGTGAGCCACGTGGCATCCTGCAGTGGGAGAAAGGCAGAATAGGAAGAAAGGAAGGTAGAAAACAACTCCCTTATTGTAACAGCTCTACTAGCTGCTGATCTGTTTCTGGGCATGATTCAAAACATCAGTTATGACCTATAAGGTCCAATATGATTCAAGCCTAGGCAATTTGATGGACCATATATTCCCATATGAGCGTTAAGATCTGAAGAGGAGGCATTTTTATTTGTCCCACTGCTTTCAGCCGGCACGATTGGTGAGAATGTGGGAGAATGCTTTGGCACTCCCACACTTTGGAACCCCCTCTCTAAGGAAGTTAGGATGGGTCCTTTGTTGTCTTTTCAGTATCAGGTTAAGACTTTCTTTTCAAGCAGGCCTCCGGAATCTGATTTTTATCAAGAAATGTGCTTTTTATGATGCTGTATTATTCTTAATCTTTGTTTTAAAGTAAGATTTTAAATGGTTTTAATCCTGTTACTGTTGTAATTTTCTGCCTTTTTACAAGCTGCTTGAGTCCTAGTCTGGGAGAAAAGTGGGATATAAAGAAAAGGATGGATAGATGGATGGATGGATGGATGGATTAAAGAAAAGAAATAAATAGTTCCATTGTGCATGCTTCTTAGATTTTTTTGGTTGGCATGTCAAATAAAGGTATGCCTCCATCTAAAGTGGAAGGTTATAGTCACACATACACAAACAAAATGTTTGCATCTTCATATGTGTGTGTGTGTGTATACATACATACATATATATATATTCACATATACATATACACACACACCCTTCATGACAGATGCTTGGATCTTTAGCCCATAGCTACAGTGTATAGTGGCAGGAATTGAAGTGTCCATGTAGGAGTACAAGCAGTAGATTGAAATCAGAATAACTGGATTTAGTTTGTTATAAAAATAGAAAGAGTATATAAATGACAGGCATACATATGCATGAGACTGGCATCTACTTAGTTTGGTCTGTGCAGGAATCTAGCAATGGACAGATGGACAGAGAGTATTTTGGAAGGGAAGAGTAGAAAAGGCTGTCTCCAAACAGAGAAATAGGAGAATAAAAGGTGCACAAGATAGACATGTATAAGATAGATAAGTACTAGACATGTGAGGGGTCTAATTTGGTAGAAATAGGCCAATCCACAGAGTTGTGAGTAAATCTTATTAGCACTTATAGGAAGAAGGAAGGAAAGATTAAAGAGGTAAAGGATTGAAATGCAAATATTAGCTATTTTAAAGGGAAAAGAAAAGAAAGGAACTTTTAGCTTTTTTTTTTTTTTGCTTAGCTGTGATCCAGGAATTTGCTTTGTGGGAAAATTCGTCTGAATTATATGGGCTGTTCCTTATACACTGTGGCTTACTGAGACCAAGTAATAAGGTGATGGAGTATCTTGGGTACTTGTAGCTGTCTTGTACCTAGCTCAGGTACTTGATCTTAATCAAAGGCTTAATGGGTATTAATACTTTCTGGCACAGTATTTTTCTGCTTAAGAGCATGAAATGGCCAGTTAAAAGGGATGTGCCTGGGATGGCTTGATTATGATAGAAGTTAAGCAGTGAATGAGGCATTTACATTGATCCAGAGGTCCCATACCTACTGCAGAATGTGAGCCCCGGGTGTTGCGTGTCCTAAAAAGAGGACATCCCATACACATCAGCTTTATTACTAAAGCTGTTACTTTATATACCACATCCAAACAAAATGGAAATTTCTGGAGATGGTATGCTAGGAGATGCGTAAAATCGCACTAGGTTGAATTCCTTAGGATATACTGGCCGTGCATCACATATTTGCATCTATTTATGTAAAAGATTAGAAATAAAATGTTGAACAGACTTCAGACTAAATGCTAAGGCTGTTGTCCCACAATGGTGAGAATACTGCTGAAAACAGTTCTGGCTGACTGGGGCTCCACTTGATCAGAAGATGCTTTGATACCCACTTAGATCACATGGTTTCTCTAGGAAGTGTTTGTATCTGCAACACCTTTCTATATGGGCCAGTACTGCTGACCTTGTGCAATATGACCAACTTACATATGAAGTCAGTTCCAAACGGAATGTATTTTTTTGATGGTGAATTGTCCCTGTCATTTAATGGATGAAGCACATGACTGACCTGCTCATGATTATGCGTCTTTCTCTGGGCATTTCATGCAGCACTTTGATGAAGAAGTGCCTAATCCAGATACAACAAGTAGAGAACCTGCATTTTAACAAGGCAGTTTTGCAAGGCACTGTATAATCCACATGGAAGTTGTGTGCCGAATTGTCAATACTGCTTTTGAGGAAATGATTTTTTGAGCAAGGAAGAAAGGGGCTACTAAAAACAGAGCATTTAAGTTCATGTTCTCTTTCCTGGTTAATGGATGGAAAGGGGACAAAGAAAATAGAGAATGATGTAAGCCGCTAACATCTTCACAAGATATGTTGGCTGTGCGAGGTGACAATGAAAATTTAAATAAAACATAAAATTGTTAGGCCAAAACAAACATTTCTGGGCTAATATGGCATAAGTTCAGTCTATCCAAGAAATGGCATTATTTTCCTTCAGGGTGAAATATTTATTTCTTACATTTATATCCTGACAGTGGCATACACTTCTTTGCTTTATGTTTCATAACACCCCTTGTCAGAATGACTGAGGTCAACCAAATAGAAGATTGCGGTGGAATAGCCATGGTAAACCTATATTTAGTGTTTTCAATTATTAATTCCAATCTCTGTATACTTGTACCACAGGTCCGTGTTTTTACATATCTTATTGGGAGGGAAGTCAGCTTTGCACAGAATGTCAAATGGATAGCTTGTAACAACAAAGGTAAAGTTCAATTCTTTTTCTTCATCCTTTCCTGCAAGTCATTTATCATAAGCAAATAATAGTCATCAGTTTTTGGACTCTGACCTTTGTAATCAAGTGTAATTTGAGCCTGAAAAGCTTCAAAGAAGTAGCAAGAAATAGAATGGATTCTCAGATGAGCCTTCTTTTTAATTGGTACTCAGTGGCGGAGCTTGGAGTGTGTGGAAGGGGGCAGGGGCACGAGAGGCGTGGCCACAGTGTATGAGAGTGTGGCCACAGTGCGCGGGGGCATGGCCACACTGCATGGGGCCATGGCCAGGGCATGCAGGGACGTGGCTACAGGCTGGGACTCCTGAGGAACATTGCCACCTGGGGCAAATTGCCCCCCCGCTCCCACATCCCTACACAACTTAGCAAGTGCCATAACAGCAAGGATCAGGGAGGATACAATTTAGTGAACTGAATTAGCTCTGTGTCTTGGGGAAAGAAGTGAAAAAAGCAAAGGAGGGTTGAAAACATTTTGATAGCGATTGTTTTGCTTCTTAAATTGTTTTTAAAATATATGTAAAGTTAGTGGAACACCACCTGGCTTGGGGTAGAGTCATGGGGACAAATTCACACAGCGGAACTTCTTTTAAGGATGCTTCAAGATTGGCATCATATCATACAATAAAATGAGTAGTAGCTGCATCTTTCCATTTCATTTTTTAAATCCTGCCTTTCATCAGCCAGTCAGCATTCCCAGGGCAGTTTAAAGAACAATCAAATGATGGAGATGATGATGATGACAATGACAACAACAATGATTTTATGAAACAAAGTGAAACTGCTGAAAACAGTGCATTTTAATGGGTTATTCATATTCTTTTTAATACAGTAGGACTGGATTAGAAGTAGGACTTCTAATTTTCTTTAGAACTAGAGGTATTTGTGCAAAACAATGCAGCTTAGGTTTGCAATTGCATTATTAACTTTTACTGTTTTCGATTGGGCATTCTTTCCCTTTTCTCTTTTCTGTTCTTAATGTCCCATTCAAATACTCTCTAATGTCATACCAGCTTTATGTTATCTAGCCAATTCATGGGAAAATATCTCTCATAAATGTGACCTTGTGTGGTAACTGGTAGGTACAATGCTGGCAGATTGCTAGTTCTCAAGGCTTTCACTGATGGAGTAGATGCCAGTTGTCTCCCACAGGGAAGTTCATTCACTCTACCTCCGGAAACTGAGTAAAAATGAGAAATGCCATCACAAACTGGTGAAACACTGAGATTCTATCCTAATGGATTCCTAAGTCAGTTGAAATCAGGGCTTGTCAGAATTTCTTGAAGCGTCTAAGCAGTTCTGTAGTGTTGCCCAAACTGTGCTAGCCGTCAATGGAGGCATGCACAGAGAATTTTGCCATATTTGTATGTACTGAAACCCTTTTTAGGACCTGGAATAACCATTCCAGTATCTATTGTGCTTTGGAATGTAGATCCAGAAATGTAATTAACAAAAATTAACTATGTTTTGGGGGGACGTGGGGGCTATTTCTTTATCTAAGGCTACTACACACAGATATCAACTTTGGCCGATGTCCAGGAGAACGTAATGGAATACTTGCATGTACTCAGTCGACCAATGGTTATCAACCATGATCATGACATCATATGGACTGAAGCTTACATGGACAGTGCAGTAAGTATTTTGACATAAGCTACCAACTGGAAGATAGTTAAGGCACTTGACAGACAAAGTCAGTGCAGAGTGTTTTCTGAAATAGGTAAATAGTATGGAAGAAGATAGCAAAAACAGCTGCTGAATACCAATACTGCATTGTGAAAAACTATCTACAGATACCATGGAATCATAGAGATGGAAGTACTCCCAACAGTATCTAGTCCAACATCTTGTGAGTGCAGGAATCCGCAGCTAAATTATTCTTGACAGAAACATTTGTCACTCTTCAGTTCTGGTTTATGTCCTTGAAATTCCACCATGATACAGGAACTCAAAGCTAATTACCTGGCATAGCATGACTTAAGTAGCATCTCTGTCCTCTGTGGACTATACAGAAACACTTTACAGCGGATTACCCACAGGAAGAGAGATTAGTTTTATCTCAGGAAGTGGGTCGTTGACTCTCCAGACCAGTGGAGCTGCAGGAAGGCACTCTGTTATCTGTTACACAGGGAGAGCTGACATACATTAAGGTGTCGTGTATTGTCCTTGATGACCCTGACTAGGATCTGAAGAAAGGATTTGTCTCAGGAGTGAACTACACAGATAGCTGGATACTCACTCACTGGATACTCATGGCCTCAGTTTTTATCACTAAAGAGACAAGCTGCTTCTAAAACTGAACAGTGGCTTGTCTCTTTGGCAGTGGGACTACTGTGACAAAAATTAGAGTTGAAAAATAAGAAATTTCACCTCAACTGAAATATGTGGAAATGGAATTTCATCTTAAGCTAAATTCTGAATGAAGCTGAAAATAATGTTTAAAAATGAGAGAAAGTTCTCAAATGCATTATGGCCATCCCTACCAAAAAGCAAAACTCAGACCAACCACCTTGATCTTATTGGATAATTTCTCCTCCAGCTGGTGACCACTGTTGAGAAACTACAGTGATGTGGGTTTTACCCCTGAGTTCTACTATACTTGGAATTTTTTGAGAGCCAAAAAGATAAACAAAGGATCAGGGGTCTAGCTGTTCTGAAAGATAGGGCATGGATTTGAGCTACCTGGCAGTTGGATATTATAGCAAAGATTTTGTCCAGTTCTGTTATTTTTATGCCCTGTTGTTATGCTGCTGTATGTCTTCAAATCATTTCTGACTTATGGTGACCCTAAAATAAAACTATCACATGATTTTCTGGGGCTGTGTGTGTATGAGACACACACCAGATCACCCAGTCGGTTTCCATGGCCAAGTGGGTAGTCAAACCCTGGTCTCTAGGATTGTAATCTAATGCTCAAGCCACTACACCACACTGATTCTCTTATCATGCCCTAGAAATTGCCAAATACCACAGAGCCTTCACTTTGGCTCATTTCAGTGCTTAACCATCAGTCCTCTTAGAGGGGAAACACTGACATATCCCTTACTCCCAGTGTGTCTGCCTCTGCCCATTGTGTATGGTTAAAACAGTTAACCATGTATTTCTTTTCTGCCTGTTAATACAAGAACATCCACTTGTTAAGTAGTAGTCCAATTTCGGCAGATTTTCTAGGGAGATCTGATCATTTTTATTCTTGCCTTCTTCTTTCAGATTCCGTAACTGAAATAACATTTAAGGGGGCAAAATTTTGTTCTTTAGCATCTTCTCTGGGGAATCAGCTTACTAAATCTTCTTAGTAATTTTATCAGTAGGTCTCTTACTAAAGGTAGTTATCCTTCTGTTACTGTATGCACGTTCCTTGGAATTCTCCCAGGCTTGTAATTTGTACCTGTTCATTTTATACTTGCTTATTTTTAGCTATAGATTCATGGGGTCACCATAAGTTGGCAGGCAACATGGAGGCACATATGCACACATAGAGGCTGGTCTGTGGCCATAATTAAGCTATATGTTCTTCCATTTAATGTCCTTGTTTCTTTTAAAATGCAATAGCTGCTGGAGCATAGTGATAATTATCAGAATCAAAGCAGGTGAGGAGAGAAGTTTAACTTTTCCTCCTTCTCTTGTATCCCTGAGAAAAGTCACACGTCCAAAACCAGAGAAGGGTTTCCTCTGAGTAGAAACTCCAGCTTACAATTAGCTATTTTTTCTCAGGATTGTAACATGACAGCAAACATTAATTTTTTCCTTTCCATTTGTCTTGGTCCCAATAAATATCAGGATGCCTTTCTACTCCCCCTCCCTATTTTCATTATGAAAGCATACATGTTAAATGCATGTATATATTCAACATCATGTTTATGTCTGACCCTAAAATGGCCACTAGATCCATATGCCTCACTCTGGTTTTGAATTTTTCCTTTGCCACAGCTTCCAGGTAAGTCGACCATTGAAGAACAGGCTTCAACAGAGCCCCCTCCCACCAAGACCTGGAGTTCACCTTGAAAGCTATGTTATTGTTCCCTTATCTAGAGAGCAGAGAGGAGATTTTCTGGCCATGAAGTTCTAGTAGAAGTCAGTATTACCATCCGTACTATATACTGGAAACTATCAGTTGTTCAGTCTGTATCCATCTTGGCTCTCGGCTGTTTGGAATCTTTCAAAATATTTATTCAATGGTTTTGCTCAATAGTGATCAGCCTCTTCCTATTATGTTTCTTGCTTGCATTTGTCTTGCTGGCTGCTGCATATTTCATTAGCTTGTTGTTCATCCGTTCATCTAGTTGTCCATTAATGTGTACATTCATTTGTCATCCACATCTCTCACTAGCTGCCACAATCTGAGGAGGTAACAACTTGCCCTGTGTTCTGTGGACACCAGCTATTTATTTATCTTGTGTCAGTCCCTGTGTTCTGTACTAGCTTACTTAGATGTAGCTAAATCGTATATCCATGGTGGGGAGCAGAAGGCAGTACAGCAGTGGATAGAGCTGTACAGCTTGGCAAGGAAGCACTTAGTTCTAGATGTATTTGAAAAGTTGTGCTGTGCCCTTGTATTGTGGTGTGGTAGTAAACACCATGTCCCTAGTTCAAACATCTGCTCAGTTTGGAACTCATTAGATTGCCCTAGGCTGCATTTGTAAGTCCAGTTGTCTGGGAGTAAGCCCAGTTAAACTCAGCAGAATTATTTCTAAGTATGTATAGGATTGTGTTGCTATTCAGACCACCTTCTCCTAGTCCTTTCATCTGTAGTTATAGTGCCCTATCTTAATGTGCTTTTAAGGATCAAAGAGATAATGTATGTAATGTGCTTTGAAGACTTACAAAAGTGTCTTTGTAGATACTATAATAGTAACAGCATTAATTGAGGAAATATATGAGAGGAGGCTCTTAACAATATTATGGCTTAACTTTGTGTGTGTGTGTGTGTGTGTGTGTGTCTGTGCATGCATGTTTATTTATGCATATAATATACATATGTACCATGCACTGAAGCATAATGACAATGTATTTTTAGGCTAGGCTTATTTGTGCTGCATCATTTCAGCAACATGTATTTAGACAATTGATAGAAATTTCCAGTACTAGATTATCAACTGTTCATTAGAATGGGTGGTTTCCTGTGATTGCCACACTGTGAAATAAGTGATTACTGTTCTTTACTCTGCTAAAGAGAATCTAGCTTGTGTTATCTATATGAGTAGAATAGTGACTCTGTTCTGGATTTAGTCAAAACTCTGGCCATTTCCACACTACACTGTTATAGTGCTATTATTCCACTTTCAACGTCCTGTGGAATCCTGGGGTTTGCACTTTAGGGAGGGGCATTTAGAATTCTCAGCCAGAGAGCTCTTTGGCCTCAGTAAACTACAAACCCCAGAATTCCACAGGATGTTGAAAGTGGAATAATAGCACTATAATAGTATAGTGCAGAAATGACCTGTAAAGGACTTATTCCAAGGTGCTGCATCTGTTTTGGGGCTAGGGGTTCACATGTTGCCTAGCCCCTTCAAAGTGTAGAACAAATCCAGAGTGGATTCACCATCCACTAATACATAAGACACAAGCTGCCACCGATGAATCTCTTTCCCTAACTAAGTAAGCTGCATATCCTCTGAGAATATACGGATACGTTTCTCTCTCTCTCTCTCTCTCTCACACACACACACATTTTCTCCTTTCTGCTTTCTCTGAGATATGCTTGTGTGCTGCAGATAGGAGCTTTCTGTTTTTTGTAACATTTGTGTCCATTTTTGATACAAACCTTGCATTATGTGTTTCAGTCTTCTGATTATCCAAATACACTCTTTCCATCTAGTCCAAGCTTATTCTTTCATTATACAATCAATGGGCTAAATCAGAAATAGGAATTATGGCTCACCAGATGTTATTGGGTTGCAACTCACAGCTGTCCTCACAATCATGCCAGCTAGGGCTGCTGGAACTTGCAATCCAATGACATCTGGAGCACTGCACAGTTCTCATTTTTGACTGAATCCAATTGTTCATTCCAGCTAGAATTGGATCCATTGAATCAATGGGATTTACATATCATCATTGTTGTTGCTGTCATCCTATTTATTTATACTTTGCCTTTCACAAAGCAAAGACTCAGAACACACACCGATTTAACAAATCTTATTGATTCAGTGTATCTACTCCAATTAGGACTAACAATTGGATTTAGTCCACTTATTGTTGCGAATATCTGGTTTTCTAAGGTTGTGGCTGTCACTTTTTCATGTAGAGGTTCTGCATTGCTTGAATATTGCCATTTGTACCCTACCCGTTCTTCCCCTTGTATGGCCATTTGTACTCTGCTTTTTCTTACTTGTATGTCTTTATGTATGAAAATGTGTTTTGGATGTTCCTATTATTCATACCACATACTTGAGTTATGTTTTTGTGCCTCTAACTATGCCATGTTGACCTGAACATGCATAGGTGTGTGCTTACTTGTAAAATTTTTTAAATATATTCCTCTGCCTTGAGTATTTCATACAAACTTCATCAAAAGCTTTCTCATTTTCATTGCTCTCCTCAAACTAACAATACCCCTAGCATCCTCTTGGTTAGATTTTGTGTGTGTGTGTTTGAAGTGTGCTTTTCAATCATGCTTTTCAGTGGTTGGTGCCTTTCATATTATTATAACCACTCAGCTTACTAACAAACTCTTCCTTTTGTCTTTTCTTTTTTTCCTTTAATGCAATAGCTCTTTGCATCTCAGGCTCAAAGCCTCTTGCTCATGACAACAGTGGCTATGCCAGTCTTCAGCAAGAAGAATGAAACGGTAAGCATGATGCTCTCAGGCAACTTCCAATTCCATTTAGAACAAGAGAAGATATAGAGATAAAATTATGTTGTGAAACTGAATGTACATAAAGGTTAGGAAATGTTAATGGTAATCTTAGGCACAATTTCATTTCATAAATGTCTTGTCTTGGCATGTTCTGCAGCTGCTTCTCATTGCCACTGTTTAGGAATTCCATTCTGGACAGCATTTTAAAGATTATAGTAAACTGGCCTTTGGAGTGCCCTGTATTCCTCTCCAGAAAAATTGTGATGGGCCATAATTCAATCATTTGGAATGTGCCTAGCCTTATTAGACATCAAGGAGCACTTTAGCACCTTTGAGTCTAACTGGGAAGAAGAAGTTCATAGCATAAGCTTTTGTGGATTCAGTCCACTTCATTAGATGCATCTTTCATCAGATGAAGTGGACTGGATGCATCAAAGCTTATACAAGAAAATGTCTTCTATCCATTTAGTTCCAAATGTGCTAATAGATTCTGTGATGTCTTTTTATGCTAAAACAGACTTTCTCAGGGGTTGATTCTCACTTTACATTTTATAATCTCACAGGTAGAAAATTCACAAATTACTCATGAAATGTGAGAAGCAATATTTTTTATGTGGCCCATGCTTTCCAAACTACCACTTCTTGGTAGGGACACTGTTCTGGATATTTAAAGGAATACAGTAATTTTTCCTTTAAAAATCCAGAATGTTATCCATACCTAGAAGTAGCAGTTTGGAAAACACTGTGAATACAGTAAATTTTTGCAGGTACTAAATACTGTAAAGGTGCCAGTTCTCATCTGATCTTGGAAGTTAAGCAGGATCAGTCATTGATTAGTACTAGGACAGGAGACCACCAAGAAATACCAGGTGCTGTGGTCTATATTTCAGAGGAAGGAACTGGTAAAACCACCTCTGAATATTCCTTGCCTAAGAAAACCCTACGAAATTCACGGGATTACTGTAAGTCAATATGCAACTTGAAGGCACGTACATACACAAACAGTAAATTTTACATCTGTCCTTTATGGTCAAAGTGAGTCATTCAAGCAGAGAGAGAACAAATAGCAATGGATCTTCCCATAGATACAGGAGATTTCTGTCTGATACCCTATATTCTAGGAAATCTTGTATGGCATGGTTCTCCTTTAAAACAGGGCACATGTTTCCTGTTGCCTTGTTTTACAATAAAAATGCAGATTTTTTTTTTTTTAAATAAACCTACTGCCACCCTGCTGAATTTCAGCAACATACAACTGAATTCAGAGGCAGTAGGGCCTTCAAAAAATGAGGAGGTAGTACAGCCCAACATGTCCTACCTCTGCCATGGAAGACAGCAACAGGTGATACTGTTGGTGCCATATCAAAACCACATATTTTTCTTCACCCTTATGGAATATGCGATGAGCTGTAATTGAGTGAGCACTTAACTTGAGAGTAATCTCCATTACAATATCCAGTATGGTGGTTTGAGCATTTGACTATGACTATGGAGATCAGGGTTCGAATCCCTGTTGAGCCATGGGATCCCACTGGGAGACCTTGGGCAAGTCATATTCTCTTAGCCTCAGAGGAAGGCAAAGGCAAACCCCTTCTGAACAAATCTCGCCAAGAAAACCCCATGATAGGTTCACCTTAAGGTCATTTTAAGTCAAAAACAACTTGAAGATACACAACAATAACAGCAACCCTTGTTTCACAGTTTATGTTGTCAGTAAGCTAAATGCATGTCTGATGGGGTACCTGAAAGATACACACAAGACAATGTTGTGATGCTCCTGTAGTTTTTTTTTTTAATGATTTGATACTTTCCAGAGAGATACATCAGACACTGTTAACTTTCACAGCTAGATATGAATCTTTCATGTTAAGAGGCAATATACCTCTGATTTTTGAGGGGTAAATGTAATTTTTCTCCTCTCTTTTTGTGAGTTTTTCTGGAATGTCAGACTGATCAGTGTTTATCATTCCATCTGATATAATATGACATAACAATTTGATTGCTCCTAAAGAAATGTGGGTCTTCAACAGAAAAAAAGTTCCCCATTGCTTTTTCTATCCTTACATTGACAATTGTACTAAAACCATCTCTATTTAGTATAAGACAGGTGAAGAAGGCAAAGATATAAAAACCAGAACTTAAAAACCAAAACTCTATTTCAGTGGAATTTTTTTTTTTCTTCATAAAGGAAAATACAGATATCCTTTCTAAAACCGCATAGGTACAACAGGAAACTGCCTTATGTAGGAAACAGGTGAGCCATCCAATCTCTTATTATCTACTCTGGATGTGGCTTTCCAAGGTCTCACCTTTCAAATCACCTACTCTGATTTTTTTAAGCAGAGATGCTAATAATTTGAATTTGATCGTTTCTGTGTGAATTTTTACACTAGCAACTAGACTTACTGCATTCATTCCTTATCTTCAGCATGATCGTGTTATGAATTTATGGGTTAATCAGTCTGCCCTTCCTTATTTTTTTCAACCTTGTATGTGAACAGTCACTTTTTTAGTCTCAGATCATGGACAAAATAATAATAGTGGCTTTAGCTCATGGAGGAGAGGGCCTATATTGTCAGTTTTCAATTCTCTATTATTTTTCAGAGATCTCACGGCATTCTCCTGGGTGTGGTAGGCTCAGATGTTCCTCTGAGAGAACTCCTGAAGCTTGCTCCACGATACAAGGTAACAACAAACATAATGCGATCCAATTGTTGCTATGATGTTCAGCAAACTACATAGAAATCTACAATACAATGACAAAGGCACCCTTCAGAGCACCTCTTCTGTTCATACAGTGCACTGCTGCAAGATGTCATTCCTGCTTCAAGCCAGCATTGGGCCACCAGATAGGCCAAAACAAGAATGAGTCTTGTGTCATCTGAACAAATTATCAGAGTTTATTTCCATAATCTTTCGTTGACTGCAGCCCTCTTAATTGGAAAGCTTGCATCAAAGTTTCCACCAAATAAGTGTTGTAGGTCTTTAAGGTACTACAAGACTCTTTGAGATTTTTCAATTGCAACAGACAAACATTGCTGACCCCCCCTTTTTTCATTTGTTTAGGCTAGTAGTTCCAGGCACCTGTCGGCTCCATTAATACATTATTTGGCCTAAGGGCAGTTGCTAATATCCTAAAATCTATCTAACTTCCAGGTTTTGAATAATTCAATTTGTGCTGCTTTTCAATGTTATAACTAGATTGCTTCAGCTTAAGTGCTTGGATGATGATCTGCACTATTGTTTCACTTGTGACCAACCTGCCTCCTGGGCTTTGTGTTTTGGTGGCTGGAATCCTGTTGATGCTCTGGAGTAATAGTTGCACTACTTCCAGGATTATGCAGCAGTGGCAAGGAAGGCAGACCAAAGCTGTTCGTTCCTAATAGCTTAATTCTCAGATGCCTTTACTTCCGTTATAGCTGTGGTACCTATGGTTTTGCTTCTTCTGCCCATACAGTAGTTACATCAGCAATTTAGTGCACCAAGAAGATTCCAGCCATGGAGTGTTGGTGTACCATAGTAGCTAAAAAAATTGAACTACAAAGCGGGAAGCCCCTGATTCAAATCTTACCTCTTCAGTGAATTGGGAAGAACAAAGATGATGGCAGGGAATACTGCCTGAATAATCCTGATTCCATAGATACCCTGGAATATTCCTGTGCTAAATCTCATCTGAATGTGTATTTTTCCCAACAAGATAAGGTTAATATATCACAAGGATACAAAGAGTTCTGTGCAATTTTTAAAAAATGTTGCAAATATGCAGGTGTTTTGGTATAAAGATATTGTGAAAATTGATAATACCTAGTCACTTATGCTGATTTCTTAGAAGCATTACAGACTATGTTGTGTTTGGAAGCAATAGAACTACAATATTCTGCTTATTGGAAAAATATTGGCAGCAGATCTAAATGAAAGCTATTGCTGATGCCTTGAGTTCTGTAAATAGCAATGATGTCATAAGCACTAGCAAATAGGTATCTATATTTGTGGAATTGATTTCTGCCATTTTTTCTCTTATGTAAGTGATATAAATTTAATCCAATACATTGTATTTAAAGCTGGGAGTCCATGGATATGCCTTTCTAAATACTAACAATGGCTACATTCTGTCTCATCCAGACCTCCGGCCACTGGTAAGTGACACAGAGATATTGATTGTCTTTTTTTTATTTCATGAGATACACTGGGATCCTTGTGCATTTTGTGCCTTTGTAGAATCTCCATCTTATTAGTGTATACACTGTAATTCTGTATACTGGCGTTGTGAGATTTGCAGAAGAACTAGTGTAGCACTTTGAGTCCTGTTGAATCACACTATCAAGGGTGGGAGGTTTGTGCATCTGTGTGTCCATGTTTCTCTGTTATGTCCTGTTCAGAAACTGAATGCAGTGGGAGTGTATGTATGTGTATACACACACGTACATATATATACATATATACATATACACATATACACATGCCAGCATGCCAGCTTCAGGGTACTGCGGGTGAAAAGGCTGTTTTGGGGGCTTGCCAGGGGAACAGATACTGGCTCTGAATCTAGTGAATCCAAATTTTAGGAGTGTTGTATTTCATAGCCTACTGTCCTAGAAACATGTCTTGTCAATCTCTTGTATAAATGCAGCTTTCCACTGGAGCACTGGCATCCTCCAGTGCTGTTCCACCGATCGAGCTCCTCTCTGCCAGGGAGGGGTACTTCATTCCTTTGTAACACACACAGAGAACCTGGCTGTCCAAAGGAGTTAGGTTTGCTCTGTCTGACTCATTGTCTTAAGGTGTGCTGACTACACAGTATAATATTGTCCATGTACCTGCATCTATCTGTTGTTTTGTTGAATATACCCTGTGCTCCAGCGCTCATCTCCCTAATGTGATTGTCTTGCCACATTTGTCTATTGTTCTCTGCATGATACACAGACAAGCTGACAGATCCTGACGATCTACTGCAGTTGTTGGGTTTTGAATGAGATTTAGATTTGTTGTTAATTTTCTTGTGTCTGTCTTTTTTTAAAATTTTATTTATTTATTGCCTATCTTTTTCCTGGTTCAGGACCCAAAGTGGCTTACAACAGCTAAAACAAACAAAGCTAAAAAAAAAATTGACAGTGTACAAAAGTTAAAATGCAATTTAATTATCAAAAAATTGAAACCTGCTCAAACATAAACCATTAAAGGGGAAATGGCAAACAGAAAACCTAGCAAATTATGCAAAGCTCCCTTCTCTTGAGCAGTAAGTCTCCCAATGCCTGCTTTAAAACAGAAGTCTTTATCTGCCTATGGAAAGATGGCAAGGATGGTGCCACTCCAACCTCTTTGGGAAGGGAATTCCAGATCCTGGGGGCAGCCACTGAGAAGGCCCTCTCCTGTGTTTCCACCAAATCTACCTGTCAAGATGGTGGGACAGAGAGTAGAGCCTCTCCAGAAGATCTCAAAACAAAGGCAGGTTTGGACATGAGAATACAGTTCTTCTAATAGCCTGGACCTGAACTACATAGGGTTTTATGGGTCATCTCCAGCACTTTGAATTCTGCCAAGAAACAGACAAGCAGCCAGTAGAGTTATTCCAACATGAGAGTTATGTATTCCCTGTAGACATCCCAGTTAACAGTCTGGCTGCAGCTCTTTGGATCAGCTGAAGTTCCCAAATACTCTTCAAAGGAAGTCCCACACAGAGCATGTTACAGTAATCCAAACGGGATATAACTAAGGAATGTATCACTATGGCCATGTCTGACATCTCAAAGGCTATTTTTGGAGATGCTTTTTTTAATGAACCATGAAGTCAGTTGGAAGTCCTCTCCCCCTTAAATACAACCTTGAGGATCCACATGGCGCACATATCCACCCCTGCTGCTGTAATTTGAATGATAGACAAATTATGGGATTTATTCACATGGAATAGGCTGGATGAAAGAACACTGTTTGGGTCCTTTATGTTAGCCAAGTGTTCCGTGTGCAAAAATAATAGTACTTGGAAATGCTCT
Source organism: Ctenosaura bakeri (assembly GCA_948474755.1). Taxonomy (NCBI): domain Eukaryota; kingdom Metazoa; phylum Chordata; class Lepidosauria; order Squamata; family Iguanidae; genus Ctenosaura; species Ctenosaura bakeri. Next base: position 73,414 of record CAOLHI010002268.1, read on the forward strand.
AGACTGTGGACAACTTTTGTCTACTTAATTAGGAGAAACGAGTAGTACCTTTGTATTTTAGAGAGAGAATGAACTTTCTACGCTTGCTAGGCAGCAAGAACTTTCAAATATTTTTCTGCTTCTCTTCTAAACTCCAGTATAAAGAAGGGAAGAAGCTGAAGCCCAAACCAAATTATAACAGTGTTGATCTTTCTGAGGTGGAATGGGAAGATGTGGATGAAACCGTAAGTATCTAAGGTGGGGTGGCATAATATACAATTTGTCTAAACAAATCACTGGAATAGGACCATAACCTCCAGTTGTTCCACTTTGGTAAGGACAGTCACAATCCTCTGTCGTCCCACTGTTTCAACTGTTTTCAAAATCTCCCAGCTTCTCTCTTCCTCTTCCCACTTTTCAAGTGTTAAGCTGTTTGGAAGTGACTCTTCCTGAGTGCAGACCTCCCTATGTAAATTATATTTTCCCACTCTGCCAAATTGCAGGTTGGTGGAGTGTGATTTTATTGAACAGGATTGTGCAAATGGAATATCAAACCCACATGCTGTCTTGTGCTCCCCCAGCATGCCAGACAACTGTTTTACAAGCTGGAAAGAGAGTAGTTTATATGGAGAAGGCAGCATGTGGAGACTGGATGGTTAATACTTCCTTCTCATAATGAATGAGGGTGTTCATGGGACAGAAAGAGAGATGTATGGACTGTATACATAGGAGTGTATGTTAAATGTGTGTGAAACTGAGAACAGCTGTGAGGAGTGACAGGGACCATGGCCAAGCCAGCTCAGACTTTGTCCACCATTAGCCCCAACTACAGCTATCAGTAGTTTAAAAGTACCTGAGTGTTAAGTCTGCTAAGTGTTTCAGGCCTCTTGAAGATATTAATGGAGATGTTATATTCCCTTTTGCAGCTACGGACAGCAATGATCAATGGAGAAACAGGATATCTCTCAATGGATGTGAAGGTGCCGGTAGATAAAGGGGTGAGCATTCATACTCTTGCTTGTTGTCCTATCGGTCTTTGAATCCAGTCTGCTTGAAGAGAGTAAAAGCAAAATCACATAAAATGGCAAAAATAGCAATAAATAAACAAATAATATCTGTGTTAAATTTTCAAAACCAGTATGCTTAAATTATTACACATTTTTTTAAAAAAAATCCCTGTATGCCTACCTGTAATGAGTCCATGAATACAGTACAGCAAAATTTCACATGATTGTAAGAAAACGTTTGAGTTCTCTGCTTCTCCTGGACCAGATGTATTTGGATTAGCTTCTCTAGATGCTAGATGAGTTGCAATAGCAGGGCTACCTGGACAAAGAATCAATAATGGCTGCCTACTCCTTTTGGAAAATATAAATACTAGTTACTTGGTACTTTTTCTAGTGTTACTCCAAACTGTAGGTGCTACTAGGGCCAACCTGCAATACAAGTATCTTCGTTCAAAAGTGGGAAATAATTAGTTCAGAATCGGGAGGATTGTGAGACGGGGGCAATTTAGCAAGATCTTGACTGCCAGTGTTTATGGCCTTGCACAGGAAAGAACCAGCCAAAGAGTAAAATGTAAACTAAAAATGTGTTTTATTGACAAGATTTACACAAGCACACAAAAGCTCAAACACTCACACAAGGACTAACTGAAAGAAAGGGAGGAAACTGGGATAGAGGACATTGAGAGATTTGGGCAATATTTACCAGTCCAGAGAGAAGTGGAGAAAGCAGTGACATGGCTTAGGCTGGAACCTAAGGACAGTACTTGTTCGAGAATCAGATGGACAGAGTGGCATTTGGAATGCTGAGACACTGCACTGAACAGCCTAAAATCAGGGGTGTTTGTACCTGAAAAATATCTCAAGGATATGATTGTGACTCATACTCCCAGCTAAGTGGACAATGGGAGTTGCAAACCAAACAGTGAAGTCCAGATGGAGTTAATGGGCTTAATGTTTGTGTGACAAGGGGATAATGGTTGTCATAATAGCTGAGTATTGTGGAGAGGTGAGGACACAATTGTAAAATGCCCAGGTGTACAGGGACCAGGGTTAAGTCAATCACAGTTTGGTGGAAGCTTCCCTATTTCAGCTCCGAGTCCAGCTTGATGTTTCATGCCTATTGTGTTCAGAATGGCTGTGCTATTGCCATGAACTGACTGGCTCTCTTGCCTAAGAGGTAGGTGGGGATGACTTTCCTTCCTATGTCATGTTTACAGTCAGGAATTTGACAGCATGACCTTGCTGTCACCTCAGGTATTATTTATATCAAGGCCAATTAATATGGTGCCAATCTAATATTATTTGCCAGTTAAACCATGCCAATCACAGGGGATGTGCAGTGCCATAATAGTAGCTCTGATCAAAACAAACAAGATCCTTAGGAGTAAGAGAACAGAAATACAGGGAAATGTAAATTGGAAAAGTACACTGGTAAAATGATCTGCGTTTGTAAAATTGGAGATTAATTTTAGATAGGTCACAGGTACAGAGTTTGGATAAGTGTTTCATATATGTAGATATGACTATCTCTCCTAAATTTTTTCAAGGATAGGTTCTGGTAGATCTCCTTTGGCTGTCCATATCAACACTTCTTCTCAAATGGGATGGCTGGATCTATCTGTGTTTTATTTATTTTATTAAATTATTAATGAACTCTTCCGTATTGTAAGATGACCTTTGAGGGTGCTTTTTATTATTTTACAAATAAGCTTGCTTTTTGTCTTTTGAAGATTTTCTTTTTTTCAAAAGAACTCTTCAGTGACATGATTTCTATTACCGACCACCTCATTTTTATGTTGAACTGAAATAGTTCTTGCACAGTTGTATTGGTGCAGTTTAGAGTTATTTGTCAGAACGCTCCCCAAACACAATGCTATGTTTCATTTCTAATTGCTGTGTGACATTCATGGGCACCTAATTAGCTCTCCCTTACCTATCCATCAGGTCTATGCCTCTTTCCACAGTATTGCTCTTTAGGGTTTTCTATCTCGTTATGAATTGTGTTTTAGATAATTTTAAAAATCCACTTTACAAGGCTGACTCTCTAGCTGGAAAAAGACAGTAGTTTTTGTTGAGAGAGCTGAAAAATGGTTCATGAAGAAAGACCAGTTCACATAGTTACACACACATACACACACACTTTTTATTTGTCCCACTAGTACCTCCAATTAAACAGATTGTTTGGAAGCAAAGTATAAACCTGTAATACCTGTGTTTAACCAGCGGTCAAGGTTGGATTGTATATATGCCACAAGCAGCAACTCTTTTTTAATGTGTCTACAACTCTTTTAAAAAGACCAACAGGTCAATCTTAACTAGTCTTCTTAGCTCACATACCCTCATTGCTTTTCTGGAGAGTGACATGCATTTATTTCCAATTCTGGATTCTCCACGGATTTAATTAGCTAACTCTATATTCCTCTTCTCTATCCGATAATAATAATGAAATTTATTTTAAAGGTTAGCAATGAATGCCACAGGGAATCCTTATTATTCCCAATGTGTATTCCCTTTCTCCTCAACACACACACAAATACTTCAGACTTTGTTTGCTGTCACCTTATTCTTGCAAATCTTCAACTTTCACGTATGCCAAACCTCTTAATCTGCATTAATTATAGTTATTAATTAATACTGAATTAATATGGGGACTGAGATTTTGAGAAGTCAGATCAAATCCCCTGTGTAAATCCAGGTGTACCATATTGCCACCCTACCCACGAAATAACGAGACCGCAGACAGAGCTTGGGTTGAACTAGGGCAATTTATTAATATGCCTAATTAACAAGGGTTGAACTTGAACCTGAACACCAACTTGAACATAAACTTGGGATAATGGGAGGGGGGCAATAGCACCTTCGGGCTAGGGCAAGAGGCCACTCCGGACCATATTCCCTAGCCCGTTGAGCGAGATACCGGGCCCCAAAGCCAACCGCTGAAGGTGCAGGATGGCTTTGGCCAGCCCTTGTCTGGAAGGGAGCCCCAAGTCCACCCCCCGCTGCGCAGCAAGTGGGGTGATCCCAGGGCCCTCCCCGAGGATAGGATTTATCCTCCACCCCGAAAGGGGGTGCCATAGGTACACGCCGAACCTCGAGCCCCCTCCCCTTTTCCGGCCATGGACAAGGACAAGCATCTGCTTAGTCCTTATCCCCCCATCCCCTCAGGATCAAGTCCAACCCTTTCTTTAAGTCATGTAAGAAAATTTGATTACCTTCGGGTGATAAGTGTATTCCATCACGCCAATACAGCTCTGGTTTACTGAAAACAATATCAGCGTGCGGAATATAATAACCCAAGCCCTGTCTCAGGGCGTTACGAATCTCCCTGTTCGCCAGCTGGCGTGCGCGTTCTATGCGCCGGGGATCAGCACCCCCGCCCCATTCCCTCCTTTGCACCACAGCAGACCAAACAATCAACGTGTGAGGCCATGTGTTTTGTATGAGCCTCATGTCATGGATGGCCTGTATGACCAAGGCCTTTCCTTTTAACAGTCCAAGGTCATTGCCACCCAGGTGAATGACCAGCACATCCGGAGGAGGTTCACCCTGCTCCCCAAACAACAACGGTAGCAGGCCAGACCAGCGCAAACCTCTCTTTCCAAGCCAGCGTATGGATGCTCGATCACCCAGACCCAGGTTCGTGCCCATGTGACCGGTGTGAGCCTGTCGCTCAGCCCAAAAGATGAAACTGTGGCCGCATATCAGTATTCTCTTCCTCCCCTCTGAGGCGGGTTGATCTGTAAAGGAACCAACATGTTAAGGCAGATCAATTGGTCTAACATAGCGCCGGAATGCTGAGGACTTCCACCTGCCAATCCTTCTGATGTCGTCTGCCTTCATACCTATTCGCGCGGCTGTAGAGGCTGCCCCTATACGAAATGAATGCGTACCGAAATTGACTCCCTGGAGGCCTAAACGAGACAAGGCTTTCTTGGTGATGGTCCAGAATTGGAATTTCGTGAGGGGAGATTTATCGGCATGACAGAATAGGGGACCCTCATGCGTGCCCCTGCGGACTATATAAGCCCTGAGTGCCCTTACTGGGCACAGGGTTGCCTCCGCACATTCCTTCAAGGTAACCACCGTTCCCCTCCTGGCCTGATCTGTCTTGGATCCCCTTATGACCAGGGAAAAGTGCCGTTCCCCCAAGCCAAGTCCCGAAATTCTAAGGCCTTGCCGGAGCCATCACCCTTGCTCTGCACAACTAACTCGCTAACCCTTAGCGCCCCAAAGAATGCAATGAGGGCCGCTGCGTGAAACAAAAGAGCCTCATATGGTGATGAACAGACACTTTCCCACACTTCTCCCAGGCCCGACAGAATACCCGGAGAAAGCCGCTGCCTGCCATCCCGGACCTTTCCGTGCTGCCTGACGCATCCCTCAATAAACTTGCGTATTCTGAAGTCGATGGAACCAGCTGCGTCCGATGCAATTTGTAGGGCATCTCTCACCAGGATTTCATTACGCCAAAAGGAAACCCCATTGAAACCTGCCAAAAATTCCTGCCAAACTTTCGGGTCCAGCCTCATTTCCCTGGTGATTCTAATCCGGTGGTGAGGCTTTGAGACGCCCTTGGTGGCATCGCAGAGCCGCCTAAGGAAAGCCCTGCCAGGTGCTACAACCCTGCAAGCAAAATTGAGGTGCCCAAGGATCTCTTGGAGCTCCCTGAGTGTTGCCTTGCGCCTGCCCATGAAGGAAGCAACCCTTAACCGCAGGTCCTGAACCTTAACGAGCGGCAGCCTGCTGGTCTGGTTGAGCGTGTCCAACTCAATGCCCAGAAACGTGAGCCTGTGTGTGGGGCTCTCTGTTTCTCATGCGCCAAAGGCACTCCCAGCTCCTCCATCAATGATGTGAATTCTGATAAAAGGAAAGTACACTGCCCCGAACCTCCACGTCCTACGAACAGAAAGTCATCCAGGTAATGCACTATGCCCCTCATGCCTGATTTCTTTCTGGTGGCCCATTCCAGAAAGGTGCTGAAGGACTCGAAAGCAGAGCACGACACTGAGCATCCCATCGGGAGGGATCGGTCTAGATAGAACCTCCCTTCAAAAGCAAAACCCAGAAGCTCAAAGTCGTCTGGGTGGACAGGTAAAAGGCGAAAGGCCGACTTGATGTCTGCTTTGGCTAACTCCGCCCCCACTCCATGTCTGCGGACAGTTTGAACAGCTGCATCAAAGGTGGTATACCTCACTGAACAGAGCTCTGCTGGAATAGCATCATTAACAGATTGCCCTTTTGGGTATGATAAATGGTGTATCAGCCTGAACTCCCCCGGCGCTTTTTTTGGAACTACGCCTAGGGGGAAATTCTAACCGTAGGTGTGGGGGGCTGATCAAATGGGCCCAGCACCCTACCTTCTGCCACCTCTCTATCTATTTTTTGCCTAACTATATGTTCGTTTCCAATGACCGATTTAAGATTATTGGCCATGTAGAACCTGCGGGGTCCCTTGCTTGGGATTCTAAAGCCCATTGAAAATCCCTCGTAAAGATACTGCGCTGCCGCCCGGTCCGGATATACACAGAGCCAGGCACGAAGCGGTTCCAACTTAATTGGACTGGGCCCCTTTTGGAAATGGCTGTTGGTTCCCCTGACTTCGCTTTGCAGCCCCATCCCTGGGGCCAGACCCTCCGCCTTTCCGCTTGTTGCAGTTTCGGGCCGAGTGCGGGCCCCAGCATATGCCACACAGGTGTTTGTACCTGCAGGGGCGCCGTGCACAGGACCCTTGAGTCCCAAACTCCCAGCAGATTTGAATGGGTTGTTGTTCTTGTGAACCCTGGGTGCGGAAGGACCCCCCGTCCTGCCTGACTGAACAAGATGCCCCGAGTGGGCCCGTTCCCCAAAAACTGGGCGACCCGGCCCCATGGACTGCATCCACATTTCGGTGTCGATGCGGTCCCAGCACAAACTTGCATCGGTCACCGCCAACATCCGAAACCGCTCATCGTAGTGTAACCAACCCATCCCTGAATACTCTAGCTGAGCCCTCCAAATGGTATTCAGGTATGCCACCAGGTTGTGTGCCCGTGAAGGGTTGGCCTTAAGGACCACGTCCATATAAATTAGGTATCCTGAGAGCCAATTAGTCCAGTTCCTCTCTACCTTCCTCTTCCTCAATTTCTCCCTCTCTCCCGCATCCATGTCATCCTTCTCTTTTTTATCCACATCCCTGTAAAGGAGGGAAAACACGTCTACATATTCTCCTTTTTGAATTTTCTCCACCGTGACTGCATTGAGGTGACTGCCGAGACTTCTATGCTTCCCCCCAGCACGCTGCTCTGCTCCCTCTTCCCTGGCGGGCTCCTGCTGTCTCTCTTCCCCACCTGTGGAGGCTCCCTGACACTCCTTGCAGTTCCTCGCTCCCACCTGAACCTGCTGTGTGGGGGCTGGCATTCCCCTGGGTGGGTGGGGTGGATATGGTGCCAGAGGCTCCGGCGCTGGCGGGCCCCATACCATATTACCTGGTGGTGCTCGTACTTCCCAAGGGCCCGCCACCCATGGAGTGGCGCTGCCAGGTGTGTAGTACTCACCAGCCGTCTCCGCTACACCAGCCGTCTCCGCTACAACCTCCATTTCTTCCGGGGGCCCTGTCATCTAACAGCCAGGTTGCGACGCGGTTGAGCTCTCTCCCTCGCCCCACCACCGTTCGAGAGCTTCTAGTCTAGCCATGAGCCGGTCAAAGTCAGATGTTTTAACGGCAATAGTTTCCTCCCCCCATTCTGACTGGACGCCCGGCAGCCTCTCTCGATGGCATCTAATTTGTTGAAAAGGCTTGCCACTCTGCTGGACCCCTCCTCTAAGGATGCATTAGCCGAACCCGGGACCGACCCAGCCTTGGCCGTCCTTGGCCTTTTGCCAGGAGTGGCCCCCCTGCTCGTGGCCGCCCTTTTGGCCGGTGCGGCCTTCTTAGGTGGTTGTTTGCTTTTGGGGGCAGCCCGTTTTGGGGGCATGGTGCAGCCAAATCCCCGTGTACTTTAACTGTAAAGCTGTAAACCTGGGGTTGGCTAATCACAAATTGTATAATTTGTTGTTGTTGTTGTTGTGTGATGGGGAATAAATGCCACGGGGGGGGCCCGCACCACCCCTCCGCCTATCTAGGGGGTCACCGGGGGCGGCGGCGAATGTCCCTTATACCAGAGAGGATACAAGGAGGAAAGGTCCACCGGGGGGAGGGAATGTCCCTTATACCAGAGAGGATACAAGGAGGGAAGGCCTATGTCACGGCCCAAAGTCCGCAGCGGCCGAGACCAGCTGCAGCCGAGACGGGGTTGCCGCTCGGTGCCTTTAAAGGCCTGTTGCCCCCCCGCCTCCCGCGCTCCCACCACAGGCAAAGAGGCAGACCCTGCCAGATACCCTGTGGCCTGCCTGCTGAGGGCGGGGACGGTCCCCTGTACAGCCCGGGCCAAGGAAGTCCCCACGAGGCCGCAACAGGCGCCCCGAGATCCAAAGAGGGAAGGAAGCGAGTCTCCCAGCAAGCTGAAGGCCGGGTCTGTACCTCCCTGCCTCCCCTACCCCAGGCCACTAAGGCGCCAACGTGCCCGTAACCGGCACCCCGAGTTCCACGTGGCCCAGCAGGCCAAAGGGGCCAAAGGCCAATTCTGCTGCCCTGCCTCCCTTCCCCCCAGGCCCGAAAGGGACCGCGAAGATGTCTGCCCCTGTCCGGCGGTTTCAGGCCCGCCGTACAGGCTCCCGCGCGGCCCGCCCGGGTTCCCACGTGTCGGAGGGAACGGCCCCTCCGAAAAGCCGGAGGTGCCGAAGGTCGAGTCAGGACCGCTCCCGGGTCCGGGCCACCCAACCTCCCTTCGTCCCCGACCGCCGCCGAGGTAGCGAAGATGCCTCCCTAACTCTCCACCCGGGGCTCGCGAGGCTAGCCTGCCTTGCGGCCTTCCCACCCGTGTTGGCGGCCCCGGCAATGCCCGACGCGGCCGCGGCGGGCTCCCGGAATTGCTGCACGGGGAGGGAGCGTCTATACCGGGAGGCCTAGTACGGGTCGCCCTCCCTTCCTTCCCGCCAGGCCACGGGAGAGGCTGCAGGAATGCCTACTATAACGGGAGGCCTAGTACGGGTCGCCCTCCCTTCCTTCCCACCAGGCCACTGGAGAGGCCGCGGGAATGCCTACCTTCCCAGCAGACCCCCCACTAAGAGCGTCGCCGCGGCAACCGCTGACGCTGCCGCGGGCCTACCCGAGCGGCCGCTGAGGCGGCCGCCGTATCCTCGTTAAGAGCGTCGCCGCGGCAACCGCTGACGCTGCCGCGGGCCTACCCGAGCGGCCGCTGAGGCGGCCGCCGATCCTCGCCGTCCCGCGCGAGTCGCCGCTCGGCCGCGGCCCCGAAGCCGCCAAGTTGCGAAGCGTCGCCGCCGCCACGCCAAGTCACTGGACGGCTACCTTGGGTCAGGCGAGGAAGCAGGAAGGACAACCGGCGAAGGCCCACGTGCGCGAGTGAACCCACGCAAGGCCGTCCTCCTGCTTCGTCGCCTTTCTCCAGTGCGAATGGCCGGAGAGGAGGCGGGGCGGGCCCTAATACTGTGCCCAGCCCCGCCTCCTCCCATCGGCCACCATGACGCGATCTTGTATCGCGAGAGGGCGGCAAAGGCCGCCCCCGCCATCGCAAGGCTTGGCGGTGTGGGGCGAATAAATGATATAAGCCTCACAGTTAATATGAGTACCATACTTAGGAAAAACAATAATGGAACAGGATGAAGTGCGAAAACAATTTTAATAATAATAATAATAAGCACAATATTATAATAAGCACATTATTAATAAAAATAATAAAAAAGCACAATATTATGTTTTACAATTGCCTTCAATGGCTTGCCATCATAGTGTCTAGCAGAAAAGTTATTCAGAAATTTATAACATAAAAATAAATTGTGTATGAATTACCTTTCACTTCCCATAAAACAGAAATTTAATATATTCTGAGAAATACAAAAGAATCTTGCTTAATCCAAAATGCTTTTAGCAAACATTTAAAAAAAAGATGCAAAAATCATTCATTCATTATTACTGGAATTTCTATGGTACCATTCAGGGAAAGAAGCCCTTCCAAGGCAGCTAACATACAGAGTTACCATACTATTTATATGATTACAAAACTAAAGCAGCAGTCTAAAATACTTTCTAGGTTTTTATTTCTCTTTCCCATCTGCTTTAAATTAAAAAAAAAAATTCAAAGTGTTCTTCTTAGTGGAGGATGTCCAGCTAAAGCATCCCCAATGTGTTGTGTCCGTGAACTTCATATGGTTTTCTTAGGCAAAGCGTGCTCACAGGTGCTTTTGCTAGTTCTTTCCTCTGAAGTATAGCCTACTATACTGGGATTCCTTGATGATCTCCAATCCAAGTACTAACCAGAGCTGACCCTCTTAGCTTCCAAGTTTAGACTGGATCTGGTGCCTTTAAGGTATTTAGGTGAGGCTTAGTGAGATTGGTAGAAGATGGTAATTTTTCCCAGGTCCTATGATTGAAGAGAGATCCAAAGTCAGAACTCTCCAGGTCTCAACTATCTCAGGAAGAAGACAACCAGACTCTAGCAGGGGGAGGAAGGGTGTTTGATGTTCTGCTCATTTACTTGTATCTGTGCCCCCAATCTGACATCATTCTTGAACATCTGGGGAGGAGCATTTTTGAGACTGCAAGGAACTGTCAACAGGAAGATGGAAAAGCCCTGTTATGATTCTGCTTTTCTACATTCTCTAACTTACTCAAGCTTAGATTTTATTACGAAAACTTGCAAAGAACATTTCAATCCAGTAGATGTGTAGGGGAATGTTTATTGTACTCATTTCTCAATAATTGAGCTATGGTAAACATATATTATCTGTGATGCCTGCTCTTGTGTCACTTTCATGCTTTTTTAGAGAAGTATTTCAGTATATTTTTCTGTTGTGGCTTTATTGGTATGTGTGAGATATATGCTGTGTGGCAGGGTAAAGATCCCAGAAGATATAAAATATTAACAGAGATCAAAATGCAATAGACAGAATCAGATCTACTTGTGGCTGTAGGTGAGGCCAGGCCTTTTCCCTTTCCCAGCAGGATAAAAATGGGGAAACCACCTGATCTGTCTGGGAGCACACACAGAGTTCTCCCTTAAGGGCTATTGGGCTGGCCCTGCTTGGCCAGTTAACTGAGATATTTTTGAAATGCTCAGCTGGCAGCCAGGTTACAAATCTCCCCTACAGCAGCAAACTGTCTTTGTGAAGCATGGATGCTTTTGCCTCAAGTCCCCTCAATGCCTGCTGTCGCTGTGCCAGATGGGTTTCTAGACTCCTGCGGATTAGCGCTTAATGGACAGAAGGAGGGGTAGGGGTGGGGAGGGGGGAGAAGTCTCATGTGAGTGCAGCAGGAATGGCAATGAGCCACGAGGACAGATCATCATTCTGCTGTCTGCCACCTTCTCTCCCATGTCTCCACCCCATTCCCAACTGTACCTCATCTCACCAGTCTGCGGAGTGTGTAGATCTGCCACTGCCAAGTTACTTGGGAGTGCAACATTTGAGGCATTATAGCAGAGCCAAGCCTTATGCTGCCCAGGAATGTTGCTACCAGTTGGTCTTTCTTTTTCAAGCCTACCTATTTCTCCAAGCAAAACAAGTGCTGCTAGCAAACTAGAGATAGGCCATTTCCCCACTACATTGTTATAGGCCCTTTCCACACGAGGCAGTTAAAACGGGCCAAGGTGTCCTGGCACAGAGGTCATCTGCACCTTGGATCGGACTAGGTGCGGACTATTTAACTTAGTTCCACACCTCAGTCTGATCCAACCTGCCCCCAAGCGGTCCTCCCCTGTGCTAAGTAAATACCGAAAAAATCAGGTCTTTACATTTTCTGGAACGCGCCATTGTATTCCTACTTACCTGTGCAGATGCGCAGGCTCGCACCAATGCGAGCCTGTGATCAGTGGAGGGCAAGCTGTGGGCATGGCCAGCATTAGCGGTTGGTCCATTCCCACAGTGACACTGGAGGCCGGCATTTTGAGCCGGAAGCCACAGGAAGCCACCATTTTGAGCTGGAGCAGTGTGGATCTACAGACCTCGCACTGCTCCGGTTCGCCCTGCACTAATGGAGGAACCCTGCAGAAGGGCTCAAGGGAAAGTCTGCATTACTTCAGACCCAAGAAGAGCCAGTAAGTAATGGCATGGAGCAATTCACTCACTTTGTGCGAAAAGGGCCATAGTGCTATTATTCCACTTTCAACATCCTGTGGAATTTTGGGGTTTCTAGATTACTGAGGCCAAAGAGCTCTCTGGCTGAGAATTCTAAATGCTCCTCCCTAAACTGTAAATCCCAGGATTCCATAGGATATTGAAAGTGGAATAATAGCACTATAACAGTGTACTGCAAAAATGGCCATAGTTTGAGGGATAGTTTCTTATTGCCACAGATAATCTTACAGGGAAAGGACTCCTCATTCAGATGAGTAGCAAGTTAGTGAGAGGTGAAGCATTCCATATATGTGCTTGACAGTGCAAACACATCTTGCATTGGTGTGAGAAATACTGAGCCCTCTCTTGTCATCTGCCACCTGATAACCTTCCCTGCAGACCAAAGAAACTCACTTTGAGGAAAAAGGGATGTATTGACAGAAAGCAGAGGGCTTGTCTGATGATGGTTGGGGTCAAAAGAAGGTCTCCTTGGGCAAGAAATCTTTTCCCACAGACTGATGTATTTGCACTACAAGCTCCATAATCTGCAGTTGAGTTGACACTCAGTGTAGTTTCTACTCAGAAGAGAAGCTTGTTCAGGTCTCTTGTTGTTGCTGTGACCTCCACCTTGAACTCATTTTCTGCACTTCTCTTTCCAAGAGTGAGATATTTCTTTTCCTTATGAAAAGGTTAGCAGGAAGGGAAGGGCTGACGTTGCATCCTTTGAGCAATGAAGAAGAATACTCAGATAATTCCTTCATGGAATGATTGATTTTAACATTCATGTGTTCTCAAGTTTTCTCACCCATCCCTACTGTGAGTTTTGTCAGATTCTCATTCTGGTATTCTTACATGGTTGTTGCCGTGTGCTTTCAAGTTGGCAACCATAAGGTGAATCTATCATGGGGGTTTCTATGTGATATGCCCAAGGTTACCCAATGGTTTTCCATGGATGAGTGGGGAACCAAATCCCGAGTATGCAGAGTTGTAGCCCAGTGCTCAAACCACCACACTATGCTGGCTCTTCTATACTATTCTCCTTATAATGTTGTCCTAGATCTTTTTCTCTTGTTGTCATTGATTTTTCTGCTGTTGTGTCCCAAAGGGTGGCCCAGGATAGGAGACCATAACATCTATGACATCAGTTGCTTTGAGGGGTTGTGAACTATGTAACTGGATGTTAAGGGTGCTTATTAAAACTATGAGTGCAAATTCTGAGGCCAGTGGCCAGTCCTGGTTGAGCTGCTTCCATATGTATTGGTGTTTCTCCATGGGCTTTCAGGTAGTACCTTACTGATGCAGTTTTGTTGAACCTGCTGATGATATGTGATAATGAGACAGTGTACCTGCTGGTTAAGAAGTCACACTTTATCTTTTAAACATTATACATTTTGAATAAGAATGCAACATTTAGTTAATTAATCAGCCAGATACTCTGAAAACTATCTGACCAGCTAACAAGACAGATCCCATAACTGGGCAGTATATTTCTTTAAAAATACATAATACAGTAACTTAAAGAAACTGGATAAAAGGTACAATTCAAGAAGAACCTTCCACCTCTTCTCTCATACCAGTGAATTCTTCTTCGAAGATGCTGCTTGCTATATGACATGTTTGTGTATCATCTAGGAGCTAAATAAAGCACATAGTGCTTTCAGTAAACATGAGTCCCTAGTTTTCCTGGAGCATTCTTTGAGGCACACAGTTGGGAGCATGGAGGAAAATGGGAGCCCATACTCCCATACTGAGCAGTGTGGCGTTTTCCAGGACTCTCTGTTATGGAAAAGATAACTGCAACATGGTTCCCACAAGGGTTGGCAAATCACCAGCTGACTTGGGCCAGTCAGTATCACTGCCAGGTAGATGACAGAGAGAAAGTCCACTCTGGGAATATAAAAGTGCTCCTAGCTGTACTGCTGGCATATTCATTTGTGTTGTTTTAAGTTCAGGCTTAGTCAATTGATTAGTGTCTCAAAACTTATGCAATTAATTGACCAAGGATGCAGTTTAAATGAACTTATTCCTGCCTGGAACTAAGTCTTCGTGAATTCAGTAGGACTTAATTCTGAGTAAACATGTGGGAGGAGTTTACCTAGTAAAATTTCTTTAACTATAGAGGCTGCAGTTCTACCCATATGATAGAATTACTTAATGCATATGCCATGACCTGGATTCAACTCCCATCTGGTATAGAAAAATACAACATCTCTGCATGGAAGTTCTTCTGATAAGAAAAATCCACTTTTTAGAGGAGTGAATATGCCCTTTGCAGGGATGCCAGCTGCCCCTGAGAAATACAGCTACCATTTGGACATGAGCAGCAGTCTCTTTCAGGAAACAAACTTCATTTCTGCTTCTGAGTGTACTATGTACAATTCTGTCTGTGTATCTCTAAAAGAATTTAACCTTTCTCTGAATTTGCAATGTGGGTTCCTTTTGGGAGATACCTTATTAGATCATTATTCTTTTTCTGTTTACCCCTAGAAACGAGTTCTTTTCCTCACTAATGACTATTTCTTTACGGATATCAGTGGCACACCCTTTAGGTGAGTCAGCAGATCTTTTGGAAGGGGCCTGGTTGCTTTTATATCGTGGATATGGGATTATTTGTTAATGAAACTTATATTGGCTTTGAGAGATGGGTGTAATTTAAGTAAGAAAAATGTACATGAGAGTCAAGAACATGAAGTCATCACCAACCACCACTCTTCCCTCTCATTGGCACCCCTCTGTTTTAATCTGGTGAATAAATAACACTGTGAAAGCTAACCTTCCGCTGATGCTTGCTTCAGACTTCAGCAATCTGTACCTCACCTTTCCAAGCAAGATCTGGGGAATAATGTGTGGGTTTTCCTGTTACATTTCTCTGAGTAGTAGGGCTGTCAGTGGCAGAACCACACACTTGTAAAAAGGAAAGATTGACTGTTACTAGCACTGGGACGTGTTCCCATGGTGACTGATTTAGACCATTTACCCCATGTATCATTCTCACTTCCTCTGCTCAGTTTATATGGTGGGTTTCTCTCCTTTTTCCTAGTGTAGCCTGCCCACCTACTGTGAGATGATAAACTTATTTATTTGGCATTCAGAGGACTGGTAAATTGTGCTCTGGGAGATGATGTCATTGTCCATGCAGTGGGGAAAAAAAGCGCCTCTTCATTTGTGCCCCTCCGTTCTATACTGCTGGTAGTATTTACATATAACCAATAAAAGGCCTGCTGGGCAGAAGAGCTGTGAGCAGAAAGCAAAAAGCAACATCAACATGGGAAAATAAAATACAATTTCAAATTATTCTTCTCCTTTTGAAGCTAGAAGGCTATCACTTTAAGTCCGAGCATTCATATCAAACTAGAACTTAGTGGGTCTTAGCAAGATTTTGACTTGGAGGAGGTCTTTTAAAAGATGACCACAACTTCCTTCCATACAGCAGGGATTAATGTAAAGGCCACCTAAGGTGGAAGACCAGGTTTGAGCTCCAGCATGTCTAATTTTAAAAAATTAAGTACTGCCTAGATTATGTTGAATAGCAACTAGGAGCCATCTGCACAATCAGCTTATTTGTCTTACCATATTTGTGAAGACATCTAAATTGCTTCAGTCAACTATTTCTTGAGCTGTGCTGGCCTATTGTTTATGACTATTCTTTCCTGTCTGTTTATGACACATTTTAATCTGAGTAATGTCTGACAGAGGCCTTTTTAAGGGCCAGATTATAGATTCACAAATAACATGTGGTACAGACCTTCCTTTTCAAAATGTAGGTAGAAAAGTACTAACCATGGGAGGGATCAAAAAAACATAAAGCAATGATTGAATATTACTATTTATACCAACCAAAATCTTACACTATATTCTTAACAACTACAGACTATCAACTGTGGTAGAGGTGGGGGTGGGATGGAAATTGGTGAATGGGGAGAAATAGAAAATCATGGGTGGGGCAGCAATAATAGTATCCTGAGAAAGGACAAACAAACAATGCATAAACAAGAATCCTCTACACTGCAAGAGCTTATTATAATCTCAGCCTGATAATTCTGCTAACTCTTGTGAAGCTTATACCATGGAATATTTGTGAATATATAAGGACCTTTCAGGCCTTGTAATTCTATCATTCATTCATTGTATACAAGTAATATGCACTTTTCAGGATATGCATGTTTCAGAGTAGAAATGAATGCCTGAATGGTGCAGTTTGGAATTTCTCAACTAAAAGCCTAGGTTTAATGGCAAATATTTACATCTTCCATGTATAATTCAACTTGTGGCATCAAAACCCAGATCTTAAGAGATTTCAGATGTTTTGTAATTTGTATGCAGCAATGAGCATATGAAGAAATATGCTTCAATGGTCAAATATGAGTTTAATGTTTATTTCAACAATAGTTTCAACATGTCATATAAGCCTACTTGCTCGAAAACTTTTTTCCCCCCAAACCGCAGTCTGGGAGTTGTTCTGTCCCGAGGGCACGGTGAATACATTCTGCTTGGGAACACTTCAGTAGAAGAAGGTAGGTTGAATGACACAGCTTCATAAACAGTGGTGTAAGAAAGCATGCTCTTATTATAGCAGACCTGAGCTTTAATTATACTCCAAATTGCCCTTTCCTTTGCCACAATCCCTGCATGTCTCTTAAGTATTTATTTCCTTATTTTTTATTTTTTTCTTTATTGATTGATTTTTAACACTAAAAATCTAATATACAATTAAAGTTACAATCAAAATATAATCAAAGAAACAGAAGAAAGAAGAGAGGGAGAGGGGAGAAAAATACAACTAAACTACAATAGGACTCTGACCACCCCCAGTCCTGAGTGTAAATGGTTTCTATGTCTTTCAAAAAGTCTTCAATTGGCTTATCCTTCAAAACTCATGTTAATTTGGCAACTTGAGCCAACTCAGCAACCTTAGCAATCCATTTTTCTATTATTAGCACTTCAGTCCATTTTCAAGTTTGAGCAAACAATATTCTTACTGTTGTTGAAATATATCAAAGAAGTAATTCACATTTGCCATCCAGTCCTTTATCCATAAGGCCCAACAAAAACATTATTGGAATTGGTGGCTTAATAGCTGAAACCGATTTACTGAATACCTTAAGCTTGATTCATATATACTCTGGAAAAGCTGTGTATATTTAAGTGTGAGTAAAATAAATAAATCTAAAATATGGAAATTTTAAAGCAAGGCATTCCCTGTATCTCAAAAATGGTATGATCTTCACCTCCACCCAGATGACTAGCCAAGATTGGCCAGGATGGCCCTGTACTGAATGGCCCTTTTGCAGGGGATCTTTAGGAGCAATACTTCTTGCCTAGTTTGGATTCCTGCTGCTCATTTTTTTCTACAATGTGAATTCTTCTTCCAAGCCTTAAACCAATAATCTGTTCTATAAGTAAGTGCTTGGAGGCTCTTATGCATAGGCTCTCAAGGATACTCCTGGAATTTGGAGTGCTAGATCAGCTGCTTAACCACTTTCAACCAATTTGTTAGCCATGTGTTTAGAGATGGAGCCATACATGTCTGATCTCATCCCCCAATCCAACAACAGAGTTTTCATCAGGAAAAAGTAGCACATCTTGTTGCACTTTGTTCTATTTTTTTTTTTAAATCAAATTTCAGTGATAGAGCAGTGAAGGAATACTCAGAATGATACAAACCTGTCAGACTCTGTCAGATCTAAACCACATGGCTCTAAGGAAGTTTTTTACTTTGTATCCCTGGTGAACATAACATAGATGTTCTTTTTGTAGAACAGGGTGAGCTTCTTAAAAAGAGAATTTCATGTACCTCATTAATTATTCAGCCTGAACCTACATTGGCTGAAAGTAAGAGGTCTCATCTGTCATCTTCATTCCTCTCCCTCCTACCTCTCCTCCCAAAATTCAACCATCCTCCAGATTCAGTCTCTGGGGGAAAACTGGATATAAAATGATCTACAAAAGTGTAATGAAATAAGGCTTCACTATATAATTTGTCCTTTGGTTTCAGGTTTACACGATCTGCTGCAGCCAGACTTGACCTTGGCCAATGAGTGGTATGTTGCAGGATCTTACCATGAATCTTATATGATGAAAAATATGCTTGGCTTTGGGTGTTCACCATTGAAAGGATTGGGAAAACATAGTCCAATAGTTTCCAAGGATCATCTTTAGTGGCAGGATACCTGTTTTTATATGTAGGAGGTTATTCCATTTAAATTTTTAACAGAAAAGAAGCAATTGTTGTTTATGATCCAATGGTTTGATTTGACAGCTTCATATGTTCTTGGATGGCCACACCCCGTGCAGCAGTATTGATCCTGAAAATAATTGTGTTGTATTGTTTTTAAATTTTGCAGAGTGTAGCCATTTTAGTTGCTAAAATTTTAAAATCTGCAGATTGATTGAGTTTAGATAGTTGCTTAAGCAGTGTCAGTACTGGTTCTTATACTTCTTTATTCTTATCCAAATGAAATAGATTTTCACTCTCTCTCTCTCTCTCTGTGTGTGTGTCACATGTCCACACACACACACACACACACACACACTTGAGGCACAGATTTGGCTCCAAGGGAATGGTTATTCCTCTGACCTTCATTTTCAGTTATGGAAGATGTTCTCAGGTTTCCATTACTGTGAGTGATGCAGCTTGCAAGATGGGAGTCGACAGATCCCAAGCAGTGCAACTTTGTTAGTTTCTGGAATGTATACTGGCATTGATCCAGCTGGAGTTTATGCTTGGTCCCAAGCATGTAGATCTGCCAGGATAGCTCATGTTAATGCAGAAAGGTATCCTAAGAGAACATCTAAATCATGTCTTTTCTTCTGCTCCTCAGGATTTATTGCATTACTGATATTGATCCAGATCACCGAAAGCTAAGCCAGTTGGAGGCTGTAATTCGTTTCCTTACAGGAGAAGAAGCTGACCTAGAATGTGAGTGCTGAAAAGAGTAGATATTGGCTTTGTCCTCCTTGAATCTTTTACCTAAGCTGTTAAGAACAATCTTATTATAGTAGCAAGTTATTTGCTTCCTGGTTTTAACATCCAGAAGTATAAAACCGGAAGCAAGAAGGGACTGAATGAAATTATTTGTTCAAACTAGAATAGATTGATTGGATCAATGGAACTTACATAAGTATTGATTTAACCGTTCCTATTGATTCAATGCAGTCTATTCTAGTTGGAACTAACAGTTTAATTTAGCCCAAGGGTTTCTAATTTGTGTGTCATATCCAGAATCCTCTATGATTAATCAGTACAAGTAACAAATTGTTCCACTTCTTCCACATTTTCCCTTCTTTCTCTCTCATATTTCTAACAATTCTTGCTATCTAGACTGTATATAGCATGCTCAGAGTTCTATATACTCTGATGTAGAGAATCACAGAGTTGGAGAGGACCTTAAAGGTCAGTGAATCCAAACCTTTCTGGATAGAGGAAATTCACTGCCACAAAACATCCATAGGTGGTCATCCATTCCTTATTTAAAATTCTTTAATGAAAGTGGTCTCCTGTTCCATTGTTGAACAGCCTATACCTTTAGGAAGGACTTCCTAAAATTTCTACAATTCTTTTTTTCACCATGAAATTTTAAACCTTTTGATTCAGGTCCTGTCCTGAAAACCAGAAAACTAGAAAACAAATTAACTTCATCATCTCTCTGACAGCCCTTCAAATATTTGATGATGGGAGTCGTATCACCTCTTAATCATCCTCCTCCAGGCTAAATGGATCAAACAATTTCATCAGCATTCTGCTGTGACCTAGTCATAATTAATTCCAACTCTGCCTTGATTTTCAAATTAATTGCAAATTGTAACTGGCGAGCCTAGCCCATGCCAGGGCAGATGGTGACATCTACCTCTTGTCATTAATCTCCCAGCTCTTTTTGGCTACTCAGAGGCACACTGCTTTCCCTGAAAATGAAAGTTGAACTTTTGGCTGTCATGGCTTGATGGTTAGCAATCAGCTACTGATTTGATATGTGTCTCATCTGTGTATTAACTGAACCTTTTTAAAGTTCATACCTCCCAACGTCATGGATTCTTCTTATATCATACCCCAACTTATTTCCCCAGCTGTTCTCTCTGTTTACTTCTGTCCATAAGCCATCTTAGGAATGGTGCTGTCTTAAAAGCCAGCTAAGAAAGACATTAAATAAACAGAACATAGGAAGCTGCCTTATACTAGGCTAGGTGTCCACCTAGCCCAATATTATTGCTACCGACAGGTAGCATCTATCTAGGGTTTCAGGCAAAGTTCTTCCATAGCCCTGCCTGGAGATCACTTGTAAACCTGGTGGTCTCCCATCCATAACCTGGCCTGATCTTGATACTGCATAGTTTCCAAAATTGAATGAGATGGGGTATATTCGGGATGGTACTGTATGTGCTGCTTCTGATCTTCACCTATGTCCTCTTCTCTTTGGCTGTACTGTAATGATGCTATTGTAGTACAGAATTGGCCCAAATCCCACTTAGAAAACTATCTTATCTTTCCTTCTCCCCTCTTCCAAATCCTTCCCCAACTGCCTTACCTCATGCCAAGCTGGCTGAGCTTCATGGCAGAATGGAATACCCAGTCATGCTTCTTGTGTTGGATGTTGATTGCAGCCAAGCCCCCCTCTCCTCACCATGCTCCTTCTGATGGTGAGGCAACAACAGGATATATCTTTGGGGGGGGGGTGGTGACAAAATGAGAGCTTTGCCTCCAAATAAGAATTCTGCCCACTAAATGAAATTTTTCTTCAGATGTCAGATTTCTAGCATTGCAGAGAGTGAGACACTGGAAATTGTTCACATCTAGATCTCTCTTATTTGTTGTTTCTGCACTCCCTTGATAATTATCCCTTCCCCTTTTCTTTTAATGATTAAACTATACTTCTATATGCTTAGCTGATGTTTTAAGTTACTGCAATGCTTGAAATTTGGGGAGTTTGTACTGCCGCCGCCGCTGCCCACTTCTCCACTGGGCCAGAAAGGACCCGGGTGGGGCGGCAGTGGCTAGGTGAGGCGGGGGAAGTTCCTCTTTTTGTGCCCCCCTGGCGTTGGCACCTGGGGCACATGCCCCATTGCCCCACCTTAAATATGTCTCTGAAATTTAACCACTTTCAATAAACCTGTTTTTCAATAAATAAATTTAAATAAATAAAATTTTCAATAAATAAATCTGCCTTTCTTCTCTTACTCTTATTTTGACTGTTAAATTTGTGGTTAACGGTGAATCTGTTCATTTTAACATATGTGCCAAATCTCAGATTTTCAGCAGAAAATCTGTTAGTGAAAGAGCATTGTTTTACTTTACGAATTATAGCTACCCTTCCAATAATTAACACAAACAGCAGCTTGCTGGAGTTTCCGTTTGTTCTTATCTACAAAGCTAGGATAGATCCGTTTGTTACAATTTATTTTTTTACAAGGAAATGACAGCTAAAAAGAAACCTTGTCCTTATGTATCACAAAACCATGCTTTGTCCTTACACAATAGCTGAATTTCTCTCTTTATTCTTCCTTTTGCCTAGGTGATGAGGAATTAGTTCAAGAGGTGCTCTTTGATGCTGTAGTAACAGCACCCATGGAGGCCTACTGGACAACCTTGGCTCTCAACCTGTCTGAGTAAGTTCATGCTTCATGACTGAAGATGAATCTTACCAATTACGCATGCTTTGGTTACAACCAGGTTAAATTAGTGAAGGAGTGGAGAATCTTTGGTCCTTCCAAATTTTTTGGATTACAGTTATCAGAAGCTTAACAGCATTAGCCATGCTGGCTGGGGATTTGGCCTAAAATGGCTGGAAAGCCAGAGGTCTCCAACACTAGAGTAGTCTAACCTGGGGGGAATCAAAGCATGAGTCACTGGTAAGATCCTTTACTTGAACCTACTTTTAAGAAGTGTTCAGAAACTTCTGTTGGTACAAAATACAGTAACTACCTTGCTGACATGAGCCACCCTTTGGCCATATAAAATCTATATTGCATGAAGGCTCACCTCAGGCCTTTGGAATCTACCCACAGTCTTCAGTCTTCCAATCTGTCTGCTATTGTAGAGGTGTAGGTTACCTAGAGATGTGGGACATGAGACTTTATACACACAAAGTATGTAGTCTACCACTGAATTAGGGCTTCTCCCTTAACTGCAAATCAATTGAATGGAAATTGCAGTATATAGAAATAACCCTGCTGAGCCCTAACACTCTTTCTCTTTGCAACTATGCCCAATAGTGAGACTGAAGGGGGAGTCGAGATGGCTTTTATGGGAACTCGGGCTGGTCTCATGAGGAGTTGCCTCTATGTTGGCTCTGAGAAACTCTCTAACACGTAAGTCTTTTGAATGTACATTTCTCCATTGCCCTTGTAATGTAGTTTAAGAGAATCAGGATCAGAATGGACTAGCACTGTGTTGATTACTCAACAATGGTACAATCTCTCCTGTCATGTTTGAACAACTTATGTAATTTGTTGCAAAAATTTATTTTTGAAAGGTATTTCTGCAAATTGCTAGAAGTACCTTAATATTGGCTTAACATAGGACTTTCAGTATTGTTTTTATGATGCATAAAATCAGTAAACATCAGAAATGGTGGAGACTAGGGTGAATGTGGCTTTGGGAATTCAAAAACATCAATCCTACTTACAAAGTGAGAATTGATGGGCATTGTAGTCTAACAACATATGTAGGACCACATATTCACCAGTCCTGATAATACTGAAATAGAAAGTCCTATGGTTCTTCTGGAAAAAGCAAATCAGCTTAGGATTGAACTAAACAATATATTTATCACATTTTTATCTAAGTGATAAAATACATGTTTGTTGTATTGTGTGATTTTCTTCATCTGTGTATCTTGCATTTTATTTGCTTTATTTTGTGATTGATCTTAAGAAGGTAAACCTGAGCTTAATTTCCAAGTCTGATTGCTCAAGTATGTATCTCCTGGAAACATTTTTGGGGAGTGGTAAATGAATTTATCACACAGAATACAGACACCCTGTAATGTCTACTTTGACCTCCAGTCTCCCTCCTAAAAGTAGTCAGTGCTTCATTGAATTTACTTTTTTTGCAAAACTAGTCCCAGGAATTTTTGCTTTTAAGTTTTATACTAATCTAATATTATTTGTGGAATGTGTAAAACATCCCCAAAGACCCAGATTGACTATCACTTGACCCCAGTATCTCTTTGAAGTTAGGACTCTCCCCTAAGTGCAAGAAGTGATGTGGACTGATAAATACATTTTTTCCCTGATCCATTCCTTATTCATCTTTGGATCAGACTTCCCCATGAATAGTCTTTATCGGGGTGAAGAACTATGCAAATAGGAGCTACCCTTGCATTTCAGCTTCTGACGAGGCACATAGCCATTTCAGGGTACAGATCTGCTGAAGTAAACACTTTATTTATCATCCTACTTAATATTCACACTTTAACCTTGCTAGCTGCAGCATGTAACACTGCAGGCTTCAGTGTACATGGGATAATAGTGTCTAGTGCATACATATGCATTTACATGTGTGTGTGCATTTAGGATTTATGGGTCTGTCCAACACATGCAGTACTTCCTGGGACTCTGGGGAAGGAAAAAGAGAATTGCCTGAAGGACAGTAATTCTGAACATTGACTTATATAGATAAAGGCATTTCTCAGGGGGAAAACATGGATGAAGAAAGGGCAGTGATTCCCTGGGGACAGGTAGCAGGAAATAGGGACTGCCTTTGGTAAATAGGAATATATGCAACTGAGTCTGCAGGAAGCTGAGTTTCTGTGTCAAGGAGCATACCTTCCAGACAGGCTTGATCTCTCTGTTTTTCAAATAATGCCTTGCTAAAGACAGGAAGGAAATAATTGGCAACCTGTTGGCTGGCTATTCAAATACTCAGACTCATTTCTTGAGTGAAACGATGCCTCCTACCTGCACAGTGAAGCCTGTCAGTTCCACATTTGTTTGTCTGGAGTAACTGCGTCTCTCTCAGCTAAAATGTGACATTTGCTGCTACTGCGGTACTGTCATCACCAGATCCCTTCCACTTACCTGTGGCAACATCTGTTAGTACTTGCATGATGCAGACTTTAGTAACAGCATCCCTCAGGTAACAGATATTACAGCTGCTCTCACAGAAAATGATTGGACATTCTGGTCAGAACAAGGGAGTCCCACGTTGTATGTCTTATTCAAACAGTTTTTGGTGAGCTGGCAAAGCATCTCAGTACAAATTTTTTTAAAAAATAATTTGAAAGAGTCTGCTCGGTAGTGACAGTGGACAGCTCCCTAGCATATGTATGTATCTGGATGTTTGCATGGATGGAGTTCAAATCCAATCCAAGGCAACCCAATTGTGTTTCTTGCTGCCATGTGTATCTGAACTGCACAGCACCTTCCAGTGCTGTCCTGTTGGAGAAATATTTAACAATGTTTTTGTGAAAATTTACACAGTATGAGCATTTATACTCAGCTTGACTCAGTAAAGGAAGCCATGGCTCTCAGTTTGCAAGACCTAATTAGAGCGGATGATGACCAAGGTACTTGGAGATCTCTCATTCATAGAGTCGCCATAAGTAGAAGTTGACCTGATGTCAAATAATAATAACAAATAATAATACCCAGCTTGCCTAGCAGAGCACATCCCATGTAGCTGCACTTAATACCGTCTGCGTGCTACTCTTTTTCCCCCTGGTGTGTTGGTTTCAATTCCAGTTGAAATTGGATTGAAAAGTAACCATCCCATCGACATTCTTGCCCATTACGTGCTGCTCATGAGCAATCTGATTTGTTTCATGCAGACAACAGCTCCACCTAGTGGGGGAAAATGTTACAATCTGGACCTTTGCCCAAGGGGCTTAGATTCTTGTACACTGAAGCAAGGTACCTCTAATTTGCAAAAGAGAAATATACACAATGATTTTCTTTTAGAAAAAAAATCTGCATTGGGTTTGCTGCTTTCTGAAGATTTATTTTTAGTATGATTGGCTTGCTTGAGCTGTTGTTGGTACGATATGATCTCTGTGAAGGAACAAAAGCTGCTGTACCAGAACCTAGTAGAGAACAACAGACCACATCCAGCAATGCAGAAACTCATCTGTTTCTGAATACATTATCTCATGTAAAACAAATATGCAGCAGCCAGTACGCAAATGTCACCATACACTTACTTCTACCTCCCAAGGGGTACAATTGATTGCATGTTGCTGCTCCTTCAGTTCTCTAGATAAGGGCAATTTACTATGTTTATGGCCCTCAGAGAAAAACAGCTCACAAGGATGCAGGTGTAACTATAGCAAGACTCTTCTGACCCTGTGCAGAAATTTCAGTAGTCATTCCATTTATGTACACACCAGATAAATTATATTTGCTCTTCATGTTGGCAAATGTCTAATTGACAAACATTTAGTACCATTGAGCTCAAAGCTTTAATCTTCTCTCTTTCTGTCCCTGAAGGACAGAATTCTGGCATGGAGTTATTCTTGTAGCATAATTAATGGGAACATCTCTTACACAGGGCCAGCTTTCATTGATGAAAGCAAGTCACTGAGCTTTCCAGGAAGACACAAGGAACCAATCAAAATTAGCCATGACTAAATTTTACCACAGTCTTCAGTGGGATTTAAGCATGACTAAGTTCAGTTGGATCAGGCCTGAAAAGTAGATGACTCTTGAATTAAAATGAGCTCCTGCATTCATACATTGTTGTCAATGATTTTGTTAGCAGTGGGGTTATCTCAGAGCCTGAATGCTTTTCTATCAGCAGAAGGTGGCCTAGTGAGACATAACCTAACCATTTTTCTTCACTCTGGGAATGCTAGGAATGACATTTCTTCATATTTAGTCTTTTACAACACCTAGGAAGTGTTGGAAGATAGCTGAAGCATAGAGAAATCTTCCAAATACCAAGATGGTCTCTGTCTAAGGCCCTTTCTGCACCCTATCTTTTCACACAGATGTCCTGTCAGGATCCTGGCATCCGCTCTGCTGGGAGGGGAGCATAACGGGAGCACTCTCCTCTGTACTGGCTGGCTCCCTGTGGAAGGGAGTGCAATGGCTATGCCTCTTCCTTCTGCAGCCCAGCCAGATAATTTCCTAGCAGTCATGTAGGAACATAGGGCGGGGAGGGGGCAATTTGCCCTGGGTGGCAATGTTTCTGGAGTGTCCCAGCCCATAGGCATGCCCCTGCATGCCCTGACCATGCCCCCGTGCACCACGGCCACACCCCCACGCACCACGGTCATGCCCCCTGCACAATGGCCATGCACCTCCTGCCACCCCCTCCACACACTCCAAGCTCCACCACTGTTTCCTACGCTGAGCTGGGGCAGAAAGCACAGCCATTGCTCTTCTGCAGCTACTGCAGGAGAGGTAAATCCAGGATGGTGGCACAATCACAGGTCATTGACAAGGAAAACCCATCAATGATTTAATCTGTGATTGTGCCACCCGGGGACAGAAGAAGGACGGGACCACAACGGCATCATGCAGAACCGTTGTTCAGTCATGTCCTCCTGTCCTCATGGTGGGTTGGGAGGGTGGTGTGGAAAGGGCCAAAGTATTTCCAAATCCTTCATAATTCTGTATTTTAAACCAGGTGCAGAAGGTTCATCTGCCTCTGTAGCAGTGCTTTTAAAATTAGTCATTTTTAATAACAGCACTACTGCATCCATACAACAGCATAACAAAACCACAATTAGAATTAGTTGACCCAAGCCACTTTGTGTCCATTGAAGCAGACCTCTTTTCCCTGCTATCAGGCTGGCTCTACCATTAGGCAGAATGAGGCAACCGAGTGTTTTTCCTCTTCTGGAGGACACAGCTTTATGGCCACAAAGCTCGTGTTGTACCTAGGATTCTGTCCCACTGCCAGTGCTGAGTAAGGTTCAACCACAGTCCTGGCAGTTTCTGTTGTCCTTTGCCCCTGGCAGCAAGATATCTTTGGTTGGCCATGCTCACATGGAAAAATATAATGTGAAATGCATTGTCATAGTTATAGCAAGCTGTAATTTTTTGTGAGCTGGATAGATAAATAAAATAACAAAGCAAGCTCATAAATTGATATATTTCTATCAGTCTTTGTTCCTACAACCCTATATCTCAGGGAGGATAGAACTGCTTATGTGAGCCAGTAATTCTGTGCCCAAGTATTTTGCTATTGTCTGTTACGACATTTAAAAAGGTTCCAGCAAACAATCCAATCCTACATGTAAGAATAATGAGTACTGCAGATTCATTAATGTAAGACTGTATATTGGTTCTGGTCTGGAGATGGATGACATTCAGAAAAATAGCAGGAAATTGGTACAGGGAATTTAAAGACTGAAAAGGTATATCACTTTCCTATTAAGCCTGTGTTTCTGTGTCACCTATTTCCAAGACTCCCTGTTGGTGCCATAATCAAAGTACCTGTCAGACATGCATTAACTGTGTCACCACAATGACTGGAGGAAAGCTCAATAGTGAAAAAATATATGGTGGCAGCCTTGTAAGGCAAACATAGTTCCAAGAGGTGAAACTGGAATTAGATGAGATGAGCTCCATGTAAGCCACCCAGCACTGGTATGTAGTTATAGTTCTAACAGGCCAGAAATAAGGGTTTCTGAAGGGTTATGGGGAGATCAGAGCCCGGCAGTAGCACACACTTTATTTACATGAATGCTTTTTTGTTCTCATAACCACCTCTTTATTTTGCACTTTTGTTTCTTTTCAGCTACAAAGGGAGTGTTCTTAAAATGTTTCCAGATACATCTTTCATACGACCAGTCCCTGTTACAGTTTGAGATTAACAGTACAATCTTATACATGTATACGCAGAAATAAGTTCACTTGACTTCAGTGGGATTTGCTCTCAGACCAATATGTATTTCAAGATTAGGCAAAATGTTATCCTCCTTGCTACTGAAATTTGGTGATGCTGCATGAAAAGGCTTAGAGCTTCCACTCACCTTGTTTTTGGCATGAAACTCTTCCCCCACCATCTGATGTGCAGCATCAGTAAATTAAAAGGTGCATGGCTGCAGGATAGCCATGGGGGCTGCAGGGGGATTAGCCCCAGACACACTAATGTTGTCCATCCCTGGGCATAGGATTGCTGCCCAAGGATGGCAGTATAAGAAGATGTAAATAGGAACGTTATCTCTTTGTTCCTTCCTGCATTATCCCTTTGTGCTTTGCTCTGTCTTGTCCACCTCCACAAAAAAGCAAGCAGCAGACAAAAATAAAATGCCATGATTATTGGGCAGAAGTAAGGTATAGCAATCACAGGACAGACTAGAGCAGTCTGTTTTTATCCAGTGAAAATGAAATAACTTTTATTTGGTTCCTAGAGTGTAAATATTCATATCTAAGAAATAATCAAAATGGTTCTTTGTTCAAATGGAAAGGTCTCTTCAGATTCAGCGTGTCTGGAATATTCATGAGTTTGTAAGTGCAGGTTTAGCACGTTTGTAATGAGATTCAGTTGTAATTATGGTATTTTATTTCATGGTATTATTATGATATTTTCAAATGAAAGAGATATTTAGGTTTTTTTTTAAAAAAATCCATTTTAAACACCAGGTTTTTGTTATTGTGTTGATTGCTGAAAAAAAAATGGTTGATTTTTATAACCCCATTCTCAACATGAGGCCTGAATAACCTGAAGGTACCAGATTCCATCTAATTTTGGAAGCTAAGCAGGTTAAAGCATGGTTAGTATTTGGGCAGGGGACCACCAGTGAATACCAACTATTCTAAGCTGTATTTAAGAGGAAGACAATGGCAAATCATTTCTGAGTAGTCTTTGCATAAGAAAACCCTATGAAGTTCATAGGGTTCCCAAAAGTTGTCAGGTAACTTAAAGGTATGTGCATGTGTGCACACACATACATTCTCAAAATAGGGCTTAAGAATGTCCATTGAACTGGGTGGACATGATGTTATAGATTATTCTGGTTACTTCTCTGCTGCTACCAAATCAAATTACTGCAATAAAGCAAGTAGGTGGTTGTAATTTTTTATTGATCTGAACCGCCATGGTTGCTTCCAGACATTCAATAACTGGGGGAACAGATGAATGTAATTTCTGTGTATATGATGTATATGCATATTATTGTCCTGTATACCCAGGAGCCAGTGTGGTACAGTTGTTTGAGCACTGAACTAGGACTCTGGAGAACAGAGTGTGAATCCTTGCTCAGCCATAGAAACCCACTGGGTGACCTTGGATAAATCACGCTCTGTCAGCCTCAGGAAAGCTCAGGAAAAGAAGGCACACCCCTTCTGAACAAATCTTGCCAAAAAAACCCTGTGATACATTTGCCTTAGGGTCGACACAAGTCGGAAATTATTTGAAGGCACACAGCAATACCCAAGAGGTCTGATAAAGCAAGAGTTTCTACAGTATCGTCACATGGATTTTGTTTTGAACATTTTGTTCCCATCTCTTACTTTGATTGCTTCATGTTCTTTTAAAATAGCAAGGGGTCCTAATATGAAGAGGGAAACAGACCTTCTTACATAGCCAAAAGACCTGCTTGGGAGCTTAACACGGCTCTCTAAATCTCCCCGGTAGGCACAATTCATTTTGTGTCCTAAAATATTTGTTCAGTATAGCTATGAGCTGTTTAAGAAGACAAGAACTCAATCCCTCTGTGCAGTAGTTCTATAATGGATGATAAAGTCACTCTCATATCTGCATACAGTCTGGGGCTTTAAGTGATATGTGATCTTTTAAAATAAGACATCCACTTGAAGTTTATTTCATTTTGTTGTTAGTATTATTACTCTCACTGCATATTCTAGTGCTGGAGCAGCTCTGGTGAAAACAGTAATAGAAAACTAATGGCCTAACTACTCTAAAGGTACCAGATCCTGTCTGACCTTGGAAGCTAAGCAGGGTCAGCCCTGGTTAATACTTGAATGGTAGAACACCAATGAATACCAGGTGCTGTAGGCTATATTTCAGAAGAAAGAAATGGCAAAACAACCTCTGTGTATTCCTTGCCCAATAAAACCCTTTGAAATTAATGGTATCACTGTAAGTCAACAGGGGACTTGAGGGCACACACACACACAATAGAAGGTAGTGTAGTATAAGAGGTTAACAGTGAATACTATGCAGAAGTAAGTCAAACTTTGTACATATAGAGCTTGCTGCCAAGTAACTGCAGTGTTTGAGGCTGAACATTGGACTAGGACAGCCTTGGTTCAAATCAGATTTCATTTCTACCATGACCTCACCATCTGCAGTGTCCTTGTATTAGTCAATGGTAATGGATGAGCAGGACACAAAAAAGCAGCTGCAGAGAGAGCACAGAAATTGATCCTTGTAGCAAGAAAAGATCTACAAGGTATGCAGGGAAAGCCCTTTGTTTCACAGAGTGAGTATTCCATGCAGTTAATCCTCTTAACTACAGCCTAATATATGTTAGAGAACCATTCACCACCTTAGTGTGTTCCAGGTCTGTTGGACCAGCACATTGGAAGGCACTAGACTGGAAAGCTTTTTCTTAAAGTCAGAGGGCAGACTAACAAAACAGCAAGAAAAATACAAGAGAGAGAGATAAAACAGAGTTTGAAAGTATTGGAAACGCCAAAGAAAATATGAAGGCAACCTGGAAACAGGAAAATTTGGTGATTTAGGTCATTAGTAGATCACTGGGATAATAATCTGGAAAGAATGGATATCCTGACCTTATGAACACAGGAATGAGAGGGTCATGGTTTCCAAACAAGATGCAGGGAGGGAAGTGATGGCCATCCAGCTAGGAGGGAAGATTAGGCACTGAATTAGGAAACATGATCCAGGACATAACTATTGCAACAGCAGAGAAGCTATCTATGAAGTCGCTATTGCAGGGATGCTCGCACAATAGATATTGGACCAATACAAGCCAGGAAGTAACTGTAGGCCTTGCATTCCAGTACTTTATTGGTAGCTCTGATTCTCACGGTATCTGTCATCTTCGGAAACAGAACCTGATGAACTGACACATTGTACTGCCCGGGAAAGCACTCTGTTATCTGATAGTGTTTTCTGTTTGGTTTGACCTCCATCTTGAAATCCTGGGAGTGCTCATGCTGGGTTATGTGGTATAGAAAGAGCCCAAATGTAGAGGCAAGTGTTATATATCCATGCTCCCTGATTCAGCAGAGTCATCCAAAGTGGAATTTCTTTCACAGTGGTGTCCCAGATTATCCAGTTAGGGAGAACATGCACTTTTTTATCACATCTTTTACTGTGATCTGTGGTAAGCTGTCTCTCTTGAGAGGATCGCATCTACCTCAGAATTTGGGAGGCAGCAGCAAATCCTGATAATGGACCTGAATAGGAACATAGCAGAGGTGTGTATGCTGTGGAACCGGTGGAGCTGGCTCTTGTTGATATGTACAGCAAAGCTAACAATAGGTAATTGCAGAGGACAGAAGGTGTAGACTATGGCCCTTTCCGCACAACGAGGCTCAGTGGCATCTTTTCACTGCAACCCCACAGGGAGAGAAAGCGTGTCAGGAAGGCTCCCCTCCTCACCTTGCCCAGTTGCTGCGGAGGGAGTGCTCTGGCCCTGCCTCTTCCTTTCCGCAGCACAGCCAGGCATTTGCCATTGCTGCACTGGGGAGCAAGGCGTCGCCTGTGTGCTTCCACCCTTCCACATGGCCAGGAAAGATGGCAGCACCATGCGAGGGTAAGTGTAAAACAGATTTTTTTTTTCTGTTTTACAAATACCGTGCTTGCACGATGCGTGGGAACAAGATGGCAGTGGGACCACAATGACATCATGCAGATGGATGTCCCGCAAAACACTGCCATCATGCCCCCATGGCAGGACAGCCACACAGTGCGGAAAGGGCCAAAGAAGCAAAAATGCAGCATTTTGGTAAGTGAAAGGCATTTAAAAGCTTTTCCTGTGATTCCCCTTAGAAATAAATGAATCCTTTTAAACTGTCTTAGAGAAAATGAGTGTGAGCAAGCAAGAATTAATGGGTTCCTTAAAATTGTGGAGAAAAAAAAAAGAGGCAGAAAGAAAGACTCAAAGTAGATGTGAAAGGGAAGATCTCTGATTAGAACTTAGATTCTTTTGATTATCTTAAAAGCAGCTACATTTGATACCTTGTAAGGGGCTGTGGGCATTGACAGAAATTTAAAGAAGGGGCAGTTTTACACCAACAAAAATATTCCATTGCTTCTAAAAGTTTTTACAAACATTTATGAAATGATTTTAAAAATGTTTTAAAGTACAGTAGGATTTCTAAGGAAGAGAAAAGAAATACACACTGGATTTTTTCCCCTTTCCAGTAAGTTCTTGACTCGCGATGATAAGGAGAGCATTTTCACCATGGACCACTTCCCCCTTTGGTACCGTCGAGCAGCTGAACATCCCTCAGGAAGCTTTATTTACAGCCTTTCTTTTGAAGAAGCTTCAGGTAATGTTATATAATCTCTTTTAACACAACTGATACTAACTCTCAGTCTGCACTAGACTGTTATAGCACTATTATTCCACTTTCAACATCGTATGGAATCCTGGGGTTTGCAGTTTAGAGAGGGGCCCAAAGCCTCTCCCTAAACTGCAAACCCCAGGATTCCATACGATATTGAAAGTGGAATAATAGCCCTATAACAGATTAGTGCAAAAATGGCTTAAATCAATATATTTCTTTTCACAAGTAAAAGATAAAAAGTTAGGATACTTTTCACCACTACTCCACCTCCAGCTGAGCAATAGCAATGTCTCATCCACAATTCTCTAGTTGTACAGTCCAGTTTTGTTCTTACAGTCAAGCAGACATCGTTTACATGGGTGGAAACACCTCATGTTTTGTCACCATTGATATCCTTTATATCCTGTCTTCTGCCTTCAGGAAGTTTATCGGGTGGTGGGTGAGACAGAGAATTGGAGGAGAAAGTAGCAGGCAGCTCAAATATTCATGAGTGTTTTGTTTGTACTTGGAGTGGATGAAAAGGACTTGAGCCCTATTTTGGGTGGATGTTTGTGTTATTCTCATTGAATATAGTTTTTGTGCATATAAATGTATGTGGGAGGGGGGGAATCAGAATCATGTCTGACATCCACACATTCCAAAGTCCTGTCTGCACAGTTGTGAGTGGGTCGAAATCTCATATCCACCGTATCCAAACGGGTTGGACACAGAGCTGGGATGAGCTTTGAAACCGGGTAGGAATTGAGGCAACAACACAGAATGCAAAGTACGCAATACAATAAAACAAACAAAAGAGTTTCTTTGGCCAAAGGGTTCTGCTGATAATAAGAACTGTGTTCAGTCCAGCCTACTAGCAGTAGTGATCCAGAAGGATAATTTTATTCTTCAAGCTTCATGTTTTTATACTAGTTTCTTGATGAAGAAAGCAGAATAAAACATGGCCCTTTCCACACGGGGGTTAAAAAATGGTGTAGAGCGATCTCTGACAGAGGTCGTCTATACCGTAAAGTGGATTGGGGTGGACTACTTTTGCGTAGTTCCACACCCCAATCCGCGCTAGGGCGACCGGAAGTGGCAGTGCTGCGTGCTTTTTAAAAACCACTTTTCCAGAGGTTTTTTTAAAAAGCATGGGCGTGCAGCCCCATGTAGCCCCGTCGCAGCGCCCAGTGTAGATTTGCAGGCGCGCGCAAGGGCGTGCCTGCAGATCTGCTGGGGGCGGGCTTTCCGGCTGGCGAGCTTCTCCGGTTGGTGGAGAGCCTCCGCCAGTCGTAAGCCACCATTTTGGGCGCCTCAGGACGCCGCGGGACGCTGAGGAGTGTGGAGCAGCGAAAACGTGCTGCTTCACATGGCGACAGACTTACCCCGTTTCAGGTAAGCTCCGTTGTAGCGTGTTCTTGCCCGTTTCTTCCTCTGCGTGTGGAAAGGGCCATACATCAGCAAGATTAGTATTTCACTTAAGACTGGCTACTTGTTATTTCTTATCTAACTCTTCTGTCAGCTGTTTGGAAGAACAGAGCAGTGTGTAACTATCTGTAACTATCATAATGTTCACAAACAAGTCTATCACTGATGTAACAAATGTACTCCCGATTTCAGCAATAATAGTTTCATACAGGAGTTAACAAACAGAGATTATTCATATAATCGGTTAATAGAAGCGGTTAATCAATGTTCTTGTTAGTCATACTAATGAGAGGGCAATTGAGAATCTTCTAACATCCCTCATGTATATTTTAAACCAACACAGTGATCTACAGATACAAGTTTCAAGACTGTGTTCTGTGCCTCACAACAATAGCAACAAGGTACAGATTATGTCCAAATACCCTATGCATATTGGTTCATGTGTACCAATGCATCAGAGTAGACAGAACTTGGGATCTCATGAAGTTCAGGCATGGTGAGGGTCCAGGTATTACAATCATGTCTTCAACCAGATATTTGTTTGCATGAAAGCCCTCTTACTTTTCAAGACATTAGTATTCTGGATGGAAGATTGAAGCTGCAAAGACAGAGGAGAGTGGTGGGCAGGCCTATTAACAGTGATGTAGACACGAGTCAATAGACTCAGACTCAAGTCAGACTTAAGTCACTTCAGTGACTTGACTCGGATTTGACTTGGCAAAAATTACACACTGACTTGACTCGACTTGAGACTTGCAGATTTTTAGTGACTGACTTGCTACACTTGGTTCAGTAACATAACACATTCATCCAGAAACCTTACAACTTACTGCTCACATGACAATCTGTCTGAAGCCCAAAGTGTGGACACATTTCTCAGAGGGATCAGCACATGGGTTACGCAATGGGCTTGAGGTGGCATTGAGGTCTACTCAGCAGACTGTCCCTGCTACATATAGGAGGAGCTTTCTAAAACTTTTCCTAAAAGCAGAAGGTAAGACTCATGCCCAGAGTGCAGGGTGCGTATCTCAGAGAGGAACAGAAAATGTGTTAGGCAGTGGTCTTGAGGAGGAAGGATCTTTCCTTGTAAAGCCCTTGAAGGTTCAATAATGGAGAATAAGAAGGATCCTATTCTCCACTTCTGAAGCTGAAGATGGCAAAATCACAAAAGTAGAGGACCAACTCTACTTAAATCAGTGGTTCTCAACCTTCCTAATGCCTCGACCCCTTAATACAGTTCCTCATGTTGTGGTGACCCCCAACCATAAAATCATTTTCGTATTTATTTATTTATTTATTTATTTATTTATTTATTTATTATTTAGTTAGTTAGTTAGTTAGTCAGTTAGTTATTTCCAACATCAAATAGATTGGAAACACTGCCCTAAATCACTGCTCTGGATAGACTTCTAATGCCTAAAAACTGGTAACCCTCCCCCCTTTTTTTAAGCACAGAAAGCGTCCATCAGTGCCAGAATTAAGGCAGTAGTTCTAGTTCTGAATGTTGGGTTTCCACAGTTCAAAAAGCCAGTCACTCCCAAAGGCAATGCCAAAACAGACCACATTTTACACGAGGCACAGGGAGGAAAGGACAGGGTGAGAGGAAAGATGGCGGCGGCATAAGCAGATGTGTTTTGTTTCCCTCCCTCCCTCCCTTAAAGGGAGTGCGGACGCTGAACATACAAAAAGGGAGGAATGCAAGACAGTCAGGGCGAAGAACACAACACGTGCATGTGGCAAGCACCGAGGGTCCACGCACAACAAAAGCGAGAGGAGAAGGTCATCCTGGCTATTTCTGCACTAGACTGTTATAGCACTATTATTCCACTTTCACCATCCCATGGAATCCTGGGGTTTGCAGTTTGAACCCCAGCGCAGGGGTCTCAGAAGCACTGCTCCCATTGGCTGTGAGGTCACCTTCTTTTAAAAGGGGGGCAGGATTGAGGAGCGGCGACCCCTGTGAAATTGTCGTTCGACCCCCAAAGGGGTCCCGACCCCCAGGTTGAGAACCACTGACTTAAATTGTTAAAACTGACTTTCAGCTCTGTCCAGAAATTCTAGAATACAGGCTGGGGTATAAAGTTGGCTCCCAGAGTTGAGACTTGACTCGAGACTTGACTTGCAAGTATCTTGCAAGGACTTGAGACTCAACTTGAGACTTGAAGGTAGAAACTTCAGGCTTGACTTGAGACTTGGAGTAAGGGACTTAAATACATCACTACCTATTAAGCAATTACTTGACAACAGGTGGTATGTTGCAGAGATGAGATCTTATTGCCTTTAAAGATGAGAATGTGTTTTTCATGGTTTTGCTCATAAGCTGAGTAGTATACATTTCAGCTTTTTTGCTAAATGAAGACTACTATGGCACCATCAGATTTCACCCTTTGCCATAACAGTGTAGGAATGCTGGTTTTGCTCACTATGAAAAATGATGCAGAGAAGAGTGCATAAAAGCAGCCAAAATTAGCCCAACACAGAGGTGCTTTGAGGGCAATTTATGCCATATGCTTTCATTAATCAAACAATAGGTGTGACAAAAATGCGCTAAGGTAATGGATGGATTGTTGGGAGACATGCTCAGTTTTGAAAAGAAGAACTATATGTGCCAGTCATCAGTCACTTACCAGTTTGACATGTTTTTACCCCCAATGTTGTACATGTCAAGTAGTCATTAGAAAACCTTTTATTCTCCCTCCTCAAGTCTGGAGCTCGTTTGCAATGCAAGAAAATACCTGTAATTGAATTTGAGAAATGAGGGGAGCAGAATCAGTAGTGTCAGTTTTTTAACCAGCTTTCCTGTTTCAGTGCAAAGTCTGGGAAAGCCTTCTTGTGCTTTAGGAGCTCAATTCATTGCTTTAGGAGCTGAGAAAATAGATTATGTTGTTAAATGAGCAACAACAGCAACCAAAGCACAAGGGGAAAAATGCTAGTGTGATGTCTGGAAACTACATGGCTGCTTAAAATGACTTTGAAATGCTTATCTCTGCTCTCTTGCTCAACCCTTCTGTGCTCAGGCAGTGTCATCACAGAGCACAATGCTTTAGCTGTAAGGCTTTTTTTGGCATGGTAGTGGGAGGGAGGGTGGGAGGAGAAATCAGCAGTCAGAGAGACAAGACTGGAGGGGGGGCGGGGAAGAATGTGAACCAGGATGTAGAAATGTGTGTATGTAGAGAGGTAGGGTGCAATTTGAGATAAAGCCCCTGAATTCTTCTTTCTTTGTTTTACTTCTGAGGTTGTCAGGTATGCATTTTGGAGCTATTCTGATCACTAAAGCTGTGTTACATATATTTAGTCAGAAAAACTTGGAAACATGTAGGCTAAAAGATGTTCCCCCTGTTGACCTCATCCAGTTCCCCTCTGGCGCTAATGCACAAAGTTCTTCTCTGATTTTACTCCCAGGCATGACAGATTCTGCAATTTTTTGCCAACACAGTCTTTCAGATTCTGCTCTGACAGGACAGTTTAATTTTGTGAGGCTCTACTCTTGAGTTAGCAAAATTCAACATGACTTTATTCCTGATTGTTGTTTTTGGCTTTAAAAATTGTCAACTCTACATACCTCTGTTGTTCATTAATAAAAGAATATGCAACAGAGACAGGAGGAAGTGCTTTTCTTCCCGTTTGACTCCCCTCCATGTTGCACTTTATAACATCATAGAGCTGGAAGAGTCCACAAGGGCATTGAGTCCAACCTCCTGCCATGCACAATCAAGCCACTCCTGATAGATGACCATCCAGCCTCTTTTTTAAAAACTTCAAGGAAGGAGACTCCACCACACTCCCAGGCACTGTATTCTACTATCAAACTGTTCTTCCTATTGGGAAGACCTTAATATTTAGAGTGACTTTCTTTTCCTGTATTTTCAAGCCATTGCTCCATGTTCCAGTTGCTGGAGCAGCAGAAAACAAGTTTGCTCCATTCTCCATATGACATCCCTTCAAATATTTAAACGTGGCTATCATGTCACCTCTTAATCTTCTCTTCTCCAGGCTAAGTATACCTACCTCCCTAAGCTGCTTCTCACAGGGCATGTTTTCCAGGTCTTTTTCCATTTTGCTCACCCTCCTCTAGACATGTTCCAACTTGTAAATATCCTTCTTGAATTGTGGTGCCCAAAACTGGACACAATATTTCAAGTGGGGTCTGACCAGGGCAAAACATAGTGGCACTACTACATCCCTTGACCTAGACACTATTCTCCTATTGATGCAGCCTAGAATCACATTGGCTTTTCTAGCTGCTGGGTCACACATTATTGACTCACATTTGTGGTCTACTATATCTTAGAATCATAGAATCATAGAATCATAGAAATGTAGAGTTGGAAGAGACCACACAGGCCATCCAGTCCAA
This sequence comes from Ctenosaura bakeri, assembly GCA_948474755.1. Lineage (NCBI taxonomy): Eukaryota > Metazoa > Chordata > Lepidosauria > Squamata > Iguanidae > Ctenosaura > Ctenosaura bakeri. The sequence goes on from CAOLHI010002268.1 coordinate 111,694, forward strand.
CCCCCTGCCATGCAGGAACACCCTCAAAGCACTCCCGACAGATGGCCATCAAGCCTCTGCTTAAAAACCTCCAAGGAAGGAGACTCCACTACACTCCAAGGCAGCATATTCCACTGCCGGACAGCCCTGACTGTCAGGAAGTTCTTCCTGAGGTTCAGGTGGAATCTCTTTTCCTGCAGCTTGAATCCATTGCTCCTTGTCCTGGTCTCTGGAGCAGCAGAAAACAAGCCCTCTCCTTCCTCTACATGGCATCCCTTCAAATATTTAAACATGGCTATCTTCTTCTAAATCTCCTCTAAATCTCTTTTACGTGAAGTGTGGTCAAGCCAGATGTCATCCATCTTGTATGTGTGCATTTCAATTTTTATACCTAAGTGTAGTACCTTATATTTCTCCCTATTGAAATTCATTTTGTTAGTTTTGGCCCAGATCACTAATCTGTTAAGGTCATTTTGAATTTAAATTTAGTTCTGACATATTAGCTACCCCTCCTAATTTGGTGTAATCTGCAAATTTGATAAGAATGCGCTCTATTCCCTCATCCAAAATATTGATAAAGATGCTGAATAACACTGCGGCCAGGCAGAACCTTGTGGCACCCTACTGTTCACTTACCTCCAGGATGAAGAGGAGCCATTGATGAGCACCTTTTTGGTTTGGTTGGTCAACCAATTGCAAATCCACTTAACAGGAGCCTTCTAGCCCACATTTGACTGGCTTGTTTGCAAAAATATCATGGGGAACTTCATCAAAGGCCTTAGTGAAATCAAGATATGCCACATCCATGGCATACCCTTGGTTTATGGCTGTCCATAGTTTTGCAGTGTTACAATATGCCATTTATTTCACCTTGTCATTTATTTTCATGACTCCCTTCAACACCTGTAGAAATTTTAAAAATTGATCTGTCAAATACAGGCATACTTCAGGTAAGAAAGCCTCCAATAAAGAAACTTTTCACTAAATCTTTTTCTACCCACCTAGCTCCTCATCTTTTCCTCTCTGTCCTGTGTCCTGCTTGATGTTTTTTAAACAGCATTCCCATTGGAAGGGTGGTGAAGGACTGGAGAAACACGGACATCAGTTGCCAGTTGCAGGAGCATATCTGCTGTAAACAGTTCAATAAAGATTGAGCTCAGAAAGAATGAGATACTTCTTAGCCAATCCTATTCTAGTCACCCGCACCTGCCTACAACAGGCAAAGTAACAGCAGCTGCTTCTATGAGCATGTGTGAACAGCAAAACAGAAAAAAGAGGGAAAGTGAATTAGCCTGCCCTCACCAGCTACCCCCAGCATGTTAAAAATGCTGGGAGATCTGTGAATTTGGTCACCAAAATGGAATTCATAAGAAAAGTGGAGACCTGACGAAAGAAAGTCATCCCTTGATACATTTTGGAAGAAGTTTTTAAGTGGTCTGTAGAAGATGCAAACAGTTTCTGTTTACTTACGCAAGGCTTACCTGACCTGGTTGTTGTGCAAACTTTTAGCTTTGAATAAAAATTTTGGTGAAACATAGTGAACTGTTCTTCCTTTTTTGGGAATAGGAATCTATCCCTATTATTTCCATGTTCTTTCTTTTTCTGGCATCAAATTTTCTGTTAAAAAAATGATATCCAAGAACACATGTACTTTGTTAGCTGAGGTATACCTGTACCAGTATATCAGTCTAGAAAACATGCTTGATGAAAACTGACACAGGGACCCCCTCCCCGCTAAATTACTCACCTGTATAGTTTTTGTTTGCCTCAAACTACTTTCTGCTCTTGAAAACTGCCTCCAATCAGCATATGAAGGTTATGTATGGGGTATTCTCAATTCTTGTTCCATCTGGCCATGAAAGTATATTAGAATATATACTTACGTGATAGGATATGGTAAGGAAATGTCATTTTATTCTCATTATAAATTTTCCTCTGGGGGTATAACATATAGAAAGTTAAAGTCCAGAAGCTGGAATTAGCACCATGGCCAATGAATGAACTAAGATCTCATATTTCCTATGGTTATTTCTATATGTATAACTTACCAGAACATCACATGGCATCCTGCTGGAGGCTTTTGATGCCCTTTGCCTGTTCCCAGAATTGCACATAGGACTGAGCAAGGGAGGGAGAGAGAGAAAGAGGATTTTTGAATGCTACAAGGGCAGTGTTTGAGGCATATAAATCTATCTGGAAAGAGAGTCCTTGAAATGAGTGCATTCTCCCTTAGGTCTATGTAATGTCCTTCCACAAATCAACTTAATTTGAGGATTTCCTTTCCTTTCCTTTTTTAACAAAACTATATGAAACCTTAGGCTGAAGCCAAATGCAGCTGCAAAGTCATGCTCAGGACACATTGGGCACCAATGATCAAGCCAAGAATAAAAAGCAATGACAAGTGATGGAACTGTGAGGAAAGAAAGAGAAAACTCCCTTGTGTTGAGACAAGATAATCGGGAAGGCAATATACTGGGAAAGAACAGAAATTGGGGGAAAAAGATATGATCAGAAATCAGAAGGTCTCTATTACCGCAGAAAACATTACAGTTGCACATCACAAAGAAATATAAATAAATATAAATATTTATAAATTTATAAATATAAATATAAATATACTACACTTTATTCTAAAGCCTATTCCTTGCAAACAGCAGGAAGAGATCAAACTTTTTCTCAACTGCAGACAGTAGGTGGGTGCTGACAAGCCTGAATGTACCTTTGTACTACATTGACAACATCTTGCACACAGAAGAGTAGATGTCATGCAAAAGAGTTCAAGTCTAATCTTTTTCCTGATCATTTTTGGTGTGTGTGGGGAGATACAGTTTCTCTGTTTTTTAGGTATACAGAAGCACATTTAGTCATATGAGCCCCAACCTGCAGCCCCAAATCAAATAGACTACCACATCATCTGCTGTTTGAAAAAACTGGCCTCTACTAAACCGTAGTTCTCCTGGTATACCAGTTCATAGAGTTGGGATCCCTCTTCTGTGATTAAAGTGACTGAAGGCAGAACCTGAAGCAGATGACTGCCAGAAATTCTTTGAAAATCATCAGTTTGTGACGTTCAGGGCTTGACAAAGAGTTCTTTGACTCTTCCTTGAAGAATCCAAGTGTCACTCTGCATTGGAGCTGGTTATTTCTGCCTTTGGCAAATCAACCACAACACAGATACTATTCTGGTCCTCCGTTGCATGCACTGGAGACATGGAAGAGAATTCTTACTAGTGTAATGTTTTGTAATGGGGCATTAGGAAAATATGGCAAGTGTTACTTAAGGAGTGTTACAAAGTGACACAATGAATTGGTTCACAGATGCAGCACTGGCTGCCAAAAAACTTCTGTATGATCAACCTGAGACTTGCTTGAAACATATCTCTCTTTATGAATCCATCCAGTTTTAAGATCCTGGAGGGCAGTCTTTCTCTCAGTCTCCCCACCTTCAGACACCTGTCTGGTGAGGACACAGGAGAGAACATTCTTGGTGGCTGCTTTCAGGCCGTGAAATTCTCTTCCATGGAAGGCTAGGCTGACCTTCTCCATGCTCTTGCAGTCATCAGAAAGCAAAGACCTTTTTATTTAAACATGCATTTGATGATTAAGTGATTGGGTGTGTGTGTATTTTTAGGTGTATGTGTACTGTATTTTTTTTATTAATATTATGTTTTTAAATGATTTTGTACCTTTTAAAGTTAATGATATTTGGATATGATATCTTCCTTAATTCTTTTATCACTGGACTTTTAGCTTTATCTTTTTAAGCCTTGCTGTAAGCCATGTTGGGGTCCCATAAGGTGTCTCCTAAGGCACAAGGTGGGATATAAAATAAATAAATAAATGTTTGCATTTTTAATACTGGACATAGTGGGTCTATGAGAAATAGATACATATTGATTGATACTTGCCATAGTTTTAGGCAGCAGCCCTTTTTGATAATCAAGCAAGCATGAACTTCAAGACGTTCACATAGAAGTCTATACATGAGGATTCCCTTGGTCATGTTTATGTGCACCCTGGGTTACAGATACAGAAGGGAGAAAATAGCTACTAACATGTACTGTCCTTAACAAAATTCCATACAAGCTGCAGGCAGCTGACTGAACATTACGTGGTTGTCCCTAGCAACCACGTAGGCCTACCAGCATCCCTTCCAGCCAAAGCCCATGCTATTTATTACTGTGAAATTTCATTAGTAACAATAGTTGAAGCTCATAATAGTTTCCTGCTGAGGATATTTAGGGTCCCATATCAGGGAATGGAATGAATGTCTGAAGCGGTACACGGTGACTATTGCTCATAAACTTTCACAGGCAATTTTACAGCTTGCAATACATAAATGTGGAAAGAGAGACCTCAGTTGAGTCCTTTGGTTGTTGCCAAAGAGGATCGTCTTTGTGATTTTTCTTTAAAGTGAGAACTTTCCCAGCATTTAAGTTATTAGAACTTTCTGACAAGAGAAGCACAGATAGGGCTGTTCATTAATAATCCAGTAGGAATCTTGATTTGGTTTGAACTATAAAAAATAACTTACTGTTTCTGCAAATTAAAAATCCAGTTATACCAGTGAGGATGACATCACTGGTCACTTGGAAGAGATTCTGAAGACATCTTTTTGAACTAATTCTGAGAAAAGCTGTGTCTGGACTATACCATTCCAAACTGTAGGCAGAAGAACAAATGTGTGCATGCTTCCACATAGGAAGTATTTAGCAGCAGAAAGGTCCTGGGCTAGCCACTTCCTTGACTTTCTATTTTTCTAAGTATAGGATTTATTTTCTCTGGTGGAGTATCAATCAGTGGAACCATGACCAACTGTGTTTGAAGAGGCACCTTTTACATTCTCAAGTGCACCACCTCAGCTGCTGTCTGTGAGGACTAGACCTCAGTCTTTCCTGTACATGAATTTTGTGCTTGATTTGTGAAAGGTGTTGACAGCATGACAGTTCTGAAACCCACTTCCCTAAGGATATAGGCTCAGGTACTGAATTTGTTACATTTATTTCTTGACAGAAGGAGGTCTGCCTGAGGTGGTGACAGTGAGCACATCCGTGTCTGTGACTGTGGGTGGGAAGACAGGAATTGCTGCAGGTAGGAGCTTCTTTCAGTTCACTTGAGGTATAATCTGGGGATACAGGTCCCCTTTTTTTAGCATGAAATGGTATCAAAACTAATAAAAGTTCGTTTCAATGGACAAAATGTCATCAAAAATGTAAAAAACCAAACTAGGATTGAGATGTGTCTTTTCAGTGTCATGTTTCTTTCAGCAAGCAAAACCTATGTGGGTTTTTTTTTTCTGATTCTTTTTCTTTTTACAAATCCACTTCTTTTCACCCCGCCTCCCGCCGCATATATCTGTTAATTTTCATTTGGGAGCATGGAGTTCCCAGATGTGGCCAAAAGGGGGATGACATACAACCTTGGCTAAAAGGCTGGAATCCTTAACATCTTTGGAAGTCTCCATCATTTACTTTTTCAGTAAAAGGTTCTACCATATTAAAAGATCATTTTTCAGAATAAAAACTAACGCCTAAAATGTTCAGTTCATTCTATTTTTATGTTTTTGAATGTATGACCTGGCAGAGATTTTCTTCTACAGATACAAATATAGGTACAAATAGTGTGTTGTTTGCAGGAGTCCATATAAATGCTCTCATTGTCCCCTTGAAGGGCTCCCCCCCCCCTCTGAAATCAAATTGCTGTAAAGTAGAGAAGTGATTGGTGACCGGTAAGTCAAGCTATGGTAAAAATCAAAAGACAAGAAGAGGATAAATTTCTGGTTTCTGGGAAGAACAGAGGATAAATGTTGGCCCAAGAAAAAAGTGGTTATGTTGACTTTAGACATTTCAAAATCCTAACAGACAAATGCAATTGCTCACATGTTTTTCTGGAAGCGCTTATTTGTAGCATTTGAAGAGGAACCTGCATAAATGATATTTACAGGCAGGTGATACATTATATGCTTATGTGAATTTCATTTTAAGATGAAGGAGGTGAAGGGAGGTGAAGAAAGAGCTTTGGCAAATCTTGCATCTTGCCAAGTACTGTGTTGGAAGTGGTTTGGGAGTGGTAGCGACTGACGGTAGAGCATTGTATATTATATATATTGATCTGAAATAGTGAACTAAATATTATTTTCATAGTGCTGAATCAAACAGAAGAGAGAAACATTTTTTGCCACTTTGTGCCCTGAAAATGCTGAATATTATTTCCATAAATCTAGCTCGGAGTTAGCTGTGGCCATTTTTAGGGCAAAACTACATGGTGGGACCTTTGATTACTGCAGCCTTTTCTGTACCTTTTGTAGTAAGTTAGATTTTTTCTAGTGAATTAGGAACCCATTAGCTGCTGTACTGTGCCTCACATCTTTTTGATCACTGTGCAAACATTAACTAAGACATCATTATTAATTATAGTTTAATTGAGGCTATTTTGTCTCAAGGGAGATAAGCCTAGAGCCTTTTGCAAGCAAAATCAGCTCTCTACATATGACAAACATGAAGTTGTATAATATCTGGAATTCCTAACCCCACTCGAACTAATTTTACTGACTGTTCTCTCATGTGAATCAATAACCTGGGGCTTTATTCTTCACTGGGGAAAACTGCTGCAGTTACATTGCAGCTGTTGACAGATTTAAGGTCCCAGTGAAACTGCTGGAATCTATGTGGGAGTTCTGCCGTCTCCTTGGTCTGTGTATGATGTCTATTTTACTGTGTGACCTTCTCAAGTGAGTTATTTGCTTGACATCTCATCGTTATTCCAGACATGTACAAACTCTGTGCATATGTGAGAGAGTGTGTGTGTGTGTGTGTGTGTTGATTATTTTAAAGAGTTGTTTCTAGTTGCTACAGTATAAAGGAACAGAATTTGAATTTCATATAGTCCAAAGTCCATCATGGGTAGATCAGCCCTCTGCAGTATAAAGAATTTCCAAATATCAGAAATATTCAGTTTTCTGTTTCTTTAAGCCACCTCTTTTTCTTTTTTTTCCATCTAAGGGTCTTATTTTTATTGTTCAGTAAAAAGAAGGCAATGATCAAGGTCTTTTCAGCTATGTGGGCAGAGAGAGTTTACTTTTTTTTTTCTGAACAGCTGCCTCACATGGCATTTGGTAAACTATTGTTTAGGTTAAATGGATTTCAAGAGTAGTTTGTTGACACAGGGCAAGAAAGTGTTTCAAGGAAGAAAAGTGAAAAAGTGTTCCATACACAGAAAGCAAACCATTTGCAGGCTCTGTGATATTCCACAATTTGCCAAAAGTGCAGAAAATTCACTGTTGGTAATCTAAAAGGCTTGTTGCTACCTTATCTCCCACTGACTCCTACACTAGATGATTTGGAGCTGTCAGTATCAGCACAGCCTCTGTCAGGTAGTAGTATTTAGTTATACAGTATTGTAACTATATGGTCAAACACCAGAACAGTCCAGATGTCAAACAGCTTTTTGACTTGTACCATTCTTGTCTTGTTGGGAAGAGGCTATGTGTGACTTCTTAACTTCTGGGAAGGGACCGTGGGGATGTTGAAGGCTGCGGCGGTCCTTCTGGTTAGGATTCTTTCAGTTATACCTCCCATTAAGAAGCACATGTTTGTTTGTTTTATGCTATTTTTAATCCACCTTTAAGGGCAAAGCTCAAACCAAAGGGGTATCTTTTTCATAAAGAAGTAAAAGCAAATGCTCACTTTAGATTTTGATTCTTTGCCTTTTTGTTGTGCTTTGAATTTACCTGGGATGGGAATCTTATAGTGACTCAGATTTACTGGAAATAAAGTTATTTTGGGTTTTGCCTTTTGGTATTTATGGGGCATTTCCTTGGGAAATCTACACTTCCAGTCCACTGGCTTAAAGCCCATTCCAGATTTGGGATTCCAGCCCAGGAGCCGGTTTAATCTCTCATGCAGCAGACACTGTCTCGCTCAGGGTTATCTGTCTATTGCTGTCCTTGTCAGTTTGTCTCTTGATTGCTTCTGTTGTCGTGCTTGAAGGGGAAGGAAACCCTTTGCAGCCCAGAGGAAGCTCACACACTGCAGGACATTTTGAGATGACAACCCATAGACTTTGCCACATTCCCTTTGCTTCCAAATTATTTGATATCATTTTAATTCTAAGCAGAATTAGAGCAGTGAGAGTGGTTTCTATGGCAACTGTTTCCTTCTGCCTTTGGTCTGACTCATTTCAGACAATTACTCTCATGCTCCAGGATTCACAGATGTGATAGAGGAAGAGTCATGTGCTGGGCTTTCAACTTTTCACTTTTAATTTCCTCTCCTTCCTTTCCCTGGTATTAACTCCTATAATAGTCCCCACCCTTTTGAAATGTCTATTTGCAGTGCATTTCCTCTGTGAAGGGAACTGTTTCAGGAGTGTTAAGTGGGCACTGTGATGGTGTACCTCTCTGTTTGTAGGACTTCTGGCATAGGGGGCATATTCTACCTCTGATGTATTTGAAGGCATAAATCTGAGCGGTGACCTATAAAGCCATGCCGTATAGTCTGGATATGTAGATGGTGCACTATGTTTGCATTATTTTGGTACCCAATATATTGTTTCTGTGGGTCCTCTGTGCATGCAGACTGCAGCAGGTGATCATTTATGCAGTGATTTGGGTGAAATGACTAGGTGGCTTTTAAATATCCGTTTGCCTGGTTGCTGGTAACGAGTAGGGGCATGCAAGCTTTTTTCTTAATGATTTCTCATATGGAATCGGTAGGGGGAAAAACATTGCAGTATTAGTTGTGCTTCTTATATGGTATACTAGGGTACTGAGTAGCAAATAGGCTGCTGAAAAGTAAAATGTTTTGTGAACTAGTACATGTTTCAGAGTTAAGTCAGAAGCTGCCATGATTGAATGCATATTAATATATATCAGGTACTTGTGTAACTTCACACATAAGAGCCGCCAGTACATTATACAAACCTCAGATGAGCTCTGTTGGATCAGTATGAAGGTCAACATAGCCCAGCATCTCTTTTTCCAAATAGCCCACCACACGACTTCGGAAAGTCTACCAGGACAGCATGAAGGCAATAACCCTCTCCAACTGATGCTCCTAAGCAACTAGCATTTAGTGGTATATTGTGTATGAATGTGGAGTTTTCATATAGCCATCATGACTTAGCAGCTATTAATAGATCCAACCTCCATGGATTTTTTGTAATCTTTTAAAGCCATCTGAGGCAGTTGCTATATTACAGCAGTAAATTCCATAACATGTTTTTGAAAACGTTTTGGATCTAATTTGTAGTTCTTTAAAGCTTTTCTGTGTTGTGCATTTGTGATGGGCATATTTAGCTTTGCTAATTCCAGCAGAGCTATAATCTGTGCCTGCATAAACTAGTATAGAACCCAAAGAAATGTCTTCATAGTGCTTTGTGTTCAGGTGTTATTTTCTGGTTCTACTAGTATGCCTGTGGTCATTTTTGTCAGCTCTACTCCCTTTCTGGTCTTCTTCTCAGTTTTGCTCAGAACCCAGCTCATGCTATTTTAAAATATCTATGCAATATTTAATGGCTTTATTCTAGCAGTAGTATTTGCAAATTGTGTGCACCCACATGTTTCAAGAGCTGATTGCAGACTAAACATATCTGCTAGTGAGGGTGTTCAAAGTGCATAGGAAAATGTAATTTTCCAGGTTTTCTTAAAAGATGCATTTTAAATAAAGAACAAGCAAAAAAATGGAAGAGAATAAATACAGCACTATAATCCAACACAATTATTCTATTTGTTCTTTAAACATATGGAGCTTCCTTCTGCTGTGTGATTTGTCCATCTTTCCTAGTACTGTCTGTTTCAGTTGGTCGCATCTGTGCAAGTCCTCAAGCAGAGGTCTTTCCAAGCGCTGATACTTTTATCTGAAGATACTAGCAATTGAACTGGGATGTTGTGCCTTTGGTGGAGAAAGGGAAGGAGTGTAGACAGGGTCATAGAAGTTATGGTTTTATTAATATCAGTGGCAATATTATGTTAACAAACAGCCATTTGAGCTTCAGTTGTTCCCATGTAATATACATTAAAAAGAAAAATAAACCTGGGGTTTTCTGTAATTTTTCCTTTCAGTGCTGGGACTTATTACAGTTTTTCATTGTAAGGACCATATGGCCTCAGGAGAAATATTTTCAATTTGTTGCTTTCTTTGTATCCTTCATACCCTTGGTTCACCAAAGATTACCTTTGGTTAACCAAAGGTTAACACTGGTTAACTGAAAGGCTAGCTAGTTTAGATTGAATCTTGTATCTAAATTCGGATCCAACCATTTTGTATCTCTGCCTCAAATGGCCCGGATTTGTGTCAAACCACTGAACGGCAAAAGAATAGCCCTGCTTGTGGAGAAAAGCTACCCTTTCAGGAGGCAGATGGTTTGTGGAGGTTGGAATTGTCTTGTTAGAGTTGAGAAATGACAGTTGAGAAGATGAGAGAAAGGAATATCTGAAGAGCATCTGCTCATGGAAAGGCAAAAGAGAGAGAGCATGATGATGAAAGAAAAATAAAGAGAGAGAGAGAGAGAGAGAGAGAGAACAATCCCATATGCTGGAAGTGAGAGATTTGAAAGCACAATTTACCCAGAAGGGAGATGGATGTATACATGCATTTTACCACTCTCCTTCTAATCCATTGAGAAGTAGAAGGAGAGCCATCTTCATTGTCCTCCTCTGAACATATTCTACACTATGCAGAATTGAATATAGCACTCCAGTTGCAGGCTGACTAGTGCAAAATAAAGTAGATATTTTACTTCTTGTGACATGGAAATTATTGTTCTATTAATGCAGCTTAATAGCACATTAACCTTTTTTTTTCACCTTCATCACACTGCTGAGTCACATTCAGTTTGTGATTCAGACTAGGGTCTTTTTCACATGGCTTTGCAAGGTAGGTACTCTCTTGGTGGAAATCTTCACTGAGAGGCTGGAAATCATCTGTAGAAAAAGCTGTAGCTTTAGATTTCCAGCACTGATCCCATTATGAACAAATCCTTTTTAAAAAGCCCTATTGGACTGGGGTGACTAGTGAAATTTAGTTATGATGTGACAGGGTCAGAATTCCTAGATGTGTTTGGATGTATGTCTAAATGGAGCACGGCTTGTATGAAGGGTTTTACATTTAAATTAGGTTGATTGCCAGGAAGCCTTGGAGAATGTTTTTAAAACAATGAAGAGCTTTCTGCCACCCTATAGACTTTTATTATAAGACACAGCTTTCATGGCCTAGAATTCATCAGATGCATCGTTATTACACATGGAAAAACACATTGTTTGCAGGTTGTAGTGGTGCTTCTGTACGTATGTGTATGTACGTCAACTGAGGATAATCATAGAGTCTAATGAATCCATGGAAGCTTATGCCAGCCTTTAAAGTCTAATAAGACTATTTCATTGTTTTCACTGTAACATGTCTACCCCTCTTTTATTCACAGGGACATGATTTAATCAAAATTAAGCAACTGACTTAGTTTCATTTCGAATTCCTTCAGCATCTTGTGTATTTGGGGATGTCATCTTTATGTCAAAGAGCTCTTTGTTCTCCTACACGAAACTTCCAGAGAAGTGGGAGTGTGTTATTTCCACAAAATAAATTTAAAACATGAGGTGCTTAGGAAAATACATTCTTTATTATTCTTCTAAAACAACAAGCCAGAAATATAATATACCTTCAGCTGCTTTTTTTTTTAAAAAAAAAACTTCTTGTTCTTCCTTAAATTCTAACAGAAAGAAAAAGGATCATATGTGCCATCTGTCCGTCCCTCTTGCCCCCATCCCCAGGAACTGTGCCTACCTCTGTCTTCCTGGGTCTTTGTAACTGTTTCAGAGAGGTACATTTTCCCTGGTTGCTATTATTGATCTACCCACACAGGAGAGCACATTTCTTGTCTATGACACCTTTACTAGTAGAATTAGATTGTCCTAGCCAACTCCCAGGAGCCATTTTTGCTGTATCTTCTTAGCTATTTGTTATCTGTACCTGATAGTCTGGAGCACACAAAGAATATTTTCACAAATGATCTTGAAATCTGTACTGAAATTCTATGCATGCACATTTCTGCAGTGACATCACATGCGCATGCATTATGAATGTTAATATTGCAGCATTTCACATTTCTAATCATCTTCCGGTCAGTTTTTATTGGGACAGGTAAAGTCAATAAAAGCAGGCTGTTTCATTTTCAGTGTTGTCATGGGTATCTGTTTTTAAAATCTAGGCTGTTCGTATGTAGAGAAAAAAACTCTTTAGATTATTAGAATTAATAGCTGGATAATTAGGGACTTATATTTGAAGTTATCAAAGCTTTTTTCCATGTTAGACCATGCAACAATAATGTTCCAAAGTGCCACATTAATAAGAAACATGCATTTTTCATCATTTGTGAAAATACCCTTTGGGCTTGTATGCACAAATTCTAACAGTGGTGTCATCATATCACTGAACTCCTGAAAAAAAATCTCCTTATCATATGCTACACAACCATGCACTTCTGGTAGTATTCTGGACTTATTATAAGTACTCTGTTACAGCCATGCATACTAGAAGGATTATACTGACTCTGCTGAAGGGCCCCATTGCTGAGGTATTTATCTTCCAAGTTACAGCTGAATGGCAGTTCTGACCTATTCTACATCTGAGCTTCTATTCATATGGAATACATGGTGTGAGTTTGGAAACCTTTCTTTTAATTTTCTCCACAGCCCATAACTACAATAGGTATTAGTTGCATCAGTACAAGAATGATGATATTCTAAATCATTGTGTTCTCAGCATGTAGGTCTTGACCAATGTACTAGGAAGATGATGAGATACAAGACCTCTTAAATAAATTCTGGGGTTCCTATAACTTCATAGATCTTAATTCAAGAGTGGAAAATTAGGTATGCTCCAGAACTTCCAATCACAGCTAAAGGCACAGTTTCCTAGTAAGTTCAAGAGGACATTTCCCAGTTCAGCTTATAGCATTCTCCAGTCAATCAAACATTTCTCCATAGGCAATTGTATTCCCAAAATGCTCCAATATCTTGAGGACCAGCAATATCCATTCATCATCCTCTATTTTGCTTAACAAAGTATTTCTTTGTCCCTTCACTTACTTCCCTTTTTCATATATGAATTTCTAAATGTGGAAGTATCAGGGTCAGCTCTGTGCCATATCAATGAGAACTCAGAACAAAGTTTAAGGTTGCAGCTAAACACAAAACCTGGAAAACAAAATATTATTGGCAACAAGGGGAAATGTGTCATAGGTGGAAGTAGGGAATGAGAAGAGGATGGGGATTTTTACCCCTTTCACCTCGTTATTTTATTTTTCCCAGTTCTTCTCACCCCCTAAAAACACATGCACACATCATTTCTTTTGTGCAAACATGTCATCATTATTCCTTACAAGTAAAATAGAGATCTATAAATATACAGCTCTGACATAAGTTCCATTTCAAGTATGATTGTGCTGTCCAGTATGTTACAGAGGTAAATTCCTTTAGGAAAATGATAAAGACAGTAAAGGTTGGAGTTGTCTATCCAGCAAGCAGAATGCTAGTGCTGTTTTGCTGGGTATATAAATAGTAGAAGCAATACAGACATACACATACTGGTTAGATTGCCCATCAGATTGGGATAAAACAGAAGTGGAATTGGATGTTTGGAGGAACTGTAAGATATAGATGGTACATAGTGTGACAGTCCTTATCTTTCATTGTTGGAATTTGTCCCTTGCCTTGATTTTGACTTTTTCTTCATCTGCTTCATAAACTGAAATGCCATAGTCAGTTTCCCACAGTGGACTCCCTGATGTTCCATGGCATTTTTTTTTCTGTACTAGAAGTATATTCCATCTTTGGGGGTTTGGTAGTCCTTGGCAAATAGGATGGGAAAAGTTTGAATTGTTGCTCCCTGGATGGAGTCTCGAGTCTTTCACAGTGTTCCTGTTTGCTGATGGAGCATTTAGGCATGAATTAAAAGGCAGTGAGCACTGCTTCCATTCAAAACCATCAGGAACAGTCAAAGAAAGAACTAAAGATCATCTGAAGGCATCAGAATACAACAAAAGAAGGAAGAACTCTGGTGACCAAGTCCCTGCCCGGCTAAGGTGATTGCTGAGCTCTGCTCCTGAGTTGCTGGAGAGATATTTCAGAATCTGGGCCAGCTGCCAGGTTGTTTCATGACTGCAAGGATCACAGTATCCAAAAAAACTGCGGCTGCACGACCTCTTGTGTCATCTTCCTATCCTAGGAATACCCGCTGTGACGGGCTAGAGCAGGTTACCATGGCAATATGTACTCTCCCCTGGAGACAGCACTTTATCCCACTTTCACTGATATAAAATGAGTCCTTACATTGGTTTTCTGCCCCCCCCCATCTCTGCCATCAGTTTGAAAAGAGATGAGACTAATGTGATGTGCTGCAGACCTGTAAAAGGTACTCAGAGTGAAAATTCATATGGTCAATGAGGGATGTGCAAATGCCTGTGCTCATATACGCTTTCGTGTGCCTAAGCGCATTCATGTATAGTATCCATAGACGTTGCTCAAAACAATAATATTATACATATGTTTAGGTGGAATCTTACGTGGGTCCTCAGTATATTAACCCACAAGTGAAAATATATATCTGCATGTCTGTATCAACAAACTGTTTGCATAAAGAGCTGACTAACATTTTCAGATCCCTGAGCATCTTCACCTTTCTTCCATTTTACACAGAGCCTCTTGTTTTTATCATTCATAGCTCTAAATCATTTCCCCAGTCCTCCCCATCTGATCTACCCGGTGTTGCAGTGCATATGTGGAATGCTGCATGGCTGCACTAATGATTCTAGCTATAACCTCTAGGGTGTCTGACATACTTGTAACCACTTCCATGCTCCTCCCCAACATGCTCACTAAGGAGATCAAAAAGGCTCCTGTTCTCTAAAATCCTCCTAGAGACCACAAAGAAGTGGCACAAAGAACTGTAAGAGCCTTTCAGATTAATTCTCTAATGTCTTGGGGGGGGAAACATTTTCCCCTGTGAACCATGCACACTAGCCTTCTCAAAGCAACTGCTTTTTAAAGAGCAGTCAACCATGTTTCCTCTCCTGTGCCACCTTTCCATATCCAATACTGTTAACTTATCATTGCAGGGTTTGTAAATTATCAATATGGGGAGGAAGAACTGGTACACTTTTTAGTGTTTGACAAATAAGAATGTACAGGTGGTATGCAATGGAACACAGGTATGTATAGGAATGTTGTATACGTAGGTGAGTAATCAGCCTATGTTAACATGTTTGCCCATGTCCCCTAGTATGTGGACTAGGGCACATGCCAGAGTGAGTGTATAAAGTGCTGCTTTTTATTCTAAAGAATATTCATTCCTTTCTAGTGTTAAAAGTAGGAAAGTCACATTCTCCGTTACTATAATGCACTCACTTATATTGATCGTGGAGTTGTGAAAAGAGTTGCTCTAACCAATATAGCTGGTGGGAAGGAGTAGATTGCCATCTGGTAGTGTCAGTGACCCCACTCACAGTGACCTGTGAAGTTTAGTTGTTTTAACAGGCATTGGCATGGTGCCTTTGGCTGCTCATTTTGTTTGCAAAAGATTCTGTGATGCTATGGGAACTTGCAAAGAAGTCAAGAAGTGAAGCAAGGATGAAAAGTGTGCCAGGTTGCCTGAGTTCCCCAGATGAGATCATCAGATGGGAGTCTTCTGGAAAGAGGAGAAGCGATGAGCATTTGAGGTCTGACTACAGTTTATTCTCTTGGAATTACATGAGAACAGAGGGAAGTGAAAGGAATTGGAACCAGAGCCAGGTATCCTGAAAAGCATATTTGACTAATTGAATAAAGAGAAAGCAGCATAGTCCATCTGTACGTCTGGGAAAAGGCAAAACTGCCCAGGCCACAGGCCTCTGTTGTATCCTGCTCTTTTCTGCCCTGATTTCTAGATTCATGCCACAGAGGAGATCTGCTTTTGTTCTTCATGTTCACCCTCAGTATCTCCCATTAATGGCTGCCTCTTCTTCAGCTCCCGATGGTACTTAGCCATGAGAGATGCATAGATACAACCATAAGCTGCTGCCACTACCATCATGATACACACAATGCCACAAACCACCCCTGCTATGATGACTGTGCCAATGGCTCGGCGCACACTGACAGGTCGGTACCTTTGCTTCTGGGGGCAGCCCACACTGGGCTCCTCTTCTGTTTCGGGAGTTGTTTTAGGTTTGGGAGCAGTTGTTCCCTTACTGCAAGGAGGGCCAATATTGTCCAGCACAGTAGAGCTGTTCTCATCCTCCAGCTGGGAACAGTAGTTAAACATCTCCATGGGCACCATGCGCATGTCCTTCCCCCGCAGCTCCTTAGGAAGAGTACATGCCAGCTGGTCTATTTTTCCTCCTATCCCACAAAAAAAAAAAGTGCACTTAGTATCTTATCTTAATGTCAGGCTATACTATATTCAATGTAGTGCCTGTACCTCAGTACAGGTATAACGGCCAAATATTTAAATTATACAGGGACGGTTTTCATTTCTGTAAGCCACTATAATACGTTTATATTGCAGACTTATAGAGTGAATCATTGTTAGAACACCTATTTTGCTATTTACTTCATTAGAGTCAGCCAAATAAAATGAATAGCAAAAGGTAAATTAGAACATAATGACCATATAGCATCACATATGTAAGAACAAACATTCTAGAGCAATGCTTAGTTTACACCATCACTGAAAGCCTTCCCCCTAAAAAGCACTGTGTTCAGCAAAGATAAAAAAGTAAGCTATAATGGTGTCAGGTAGACTTTATCAGGAGATCCAATATAGTGTAGTGGAATGAGTATTGGACCAGGACTCTGGGAGACCAGGTTTCCAATCCTCAACTTTGGGCAGATCACATTCTCTCAGCCTTAAATCTTGCCCTAAATCTTGCTGAGAAAGCCCAATGATAGATTTGCCTTAGAGTCCCTGTAATTCAGAAATGACACAACAAAAACAAGGCTTCATTGCAGAGGCATTCCAATAAGTGACACACCTCAAAAGCCCTATTTCTCATACCTGCTCTCTGGACCTTACAAGGCAGGGACAGAGAGCAGGATATGTACAAAAGTGCATGTGCTGGAGGAAAAGGCATTTAAGGTCAGTCAGTATGAGTTTTTTTCTAGGGCTAAGATCTAAGACCAGCTAAAAAACAAACTGACTGCCACAGTGGAAGTGGAAATACTATGTGGTTTGTCTATCCAGCCCCAACAAATATTCAAAATCACTTTGGACCAACTTTTCAATAACAACTCTATGTAAAATGCATTACATTAATCTAACAATGCATGAATGGCTACATCTGTTTCTTCAGGTCTGGTTGTGTATTAAACATACTAGCCTAATCTTGTAAAAAGTGATCACTGTCATATGAACATCCAAAGCCATACTAGAACTCCTTGTTGCAAACCTGTATTTTTATGAAAAATAACCAGCCAAATCCAGGGAATACTCATGTTCCTGACTTGACTGAACCCAACTAAGAATGGATTAGATTTCAATTAAATTCCAATACATTGACCCAGATCAAGTTATTAGCAAATGGTTTTACCATGGCTTTCCAACCCCCATGCTTTGAAGGAGGGATGCTAAAGTAGTATATTAGAGGACTATTCCAGTGCTTAGTGCTCTTTTGTGGCTCTTAGTCCCAGGAATACAAATGTTTACCATGCTTTTGTGGAGCTTGTGACACCTGGGAGAGTGTAGCACTGAGTGCTTCTTTGCAAAATGCAGTCCTTCTGCATTTGTCACTGTGCCATATCCATTATCTCCTCCATCTTGTTGCGCATTTGGTGACTTTGATGCCAATTGAGCAGAACACAAAGTCCTGAACTGTTTTTAAAGTCATCATAATTCCCCAGACCTCCACCTGTTCTTCCGACATTCTCCGTGTTTCTTGCCCAGAGACAACACTTACATATACCATTTTCATAAAAATTGTCAGAACATAACCAAACAGTGAGGAAGTAACAAAATAAAGAAATATTCCCCTTTCTAATAATAACAACAAGAATAATGATAACAACAACAACAACAATAACAACAACAACAATGCTCATTCTTTTGCGATTTTTAGGTATATTAACTCGGGCTCCTTGTATATATCATATTTAATTTTCAGAACAACTGCATGCAGAAAACCTAGTAACTTTATCCTGTTCTGGAAACCTCTGAACTATAAAGGTTACTTTGATATAACCCCTTTGTACATCTTTTTCTGAAACTGGACAGGCTTGATACTCTCAGAAAGGACAACTAGCCATGCAAATTCTATCCAGTTCTGCCAAGAAACAATAGTTATTGGTAATTCCTTTAGAAAATATATAAAGATATAGTGCAAATATTCCTGTGCCTATTGGTTTGCAGTTTAGCAGATATAATACCATCCTAAGTAGCTGTTATGCTTACACATTTCATCAAATTCTGACAAACAGAAAAATGTTACAACCCTGCTTTTATTCCCAGTGATAGTCACCAGGAGACATGAAAATTTGAATTTCTAGATCAAGATTCAGATTCAAACTGGAACCAAAATTAGGTGGCCTTTTCGTTGATCTTCTGATCTGAACTGGGCTACGGGCATGTTTCATTTAATAAAGCTTCTGATAAAGCTGCTTTTTACAAAGGCTTTTGCTGTTCACTTAGCACCTCATCTTTTCTTCCTTGTTCTCTGTCTAGCTGGACTTTTTTTAAACAGCATTATGATTGGGAGGGTTGTGGAGAAGTGGAAAAACACAGATATTCCACTGACAAGTTTCAGCAGCATATCTGCAATACACAGTGAAATAAAAGTTGAGTTCTGAAAAAATGAGATCCTGCTCAGCCAATCCTACTCTAGTTGTCTCTGCCTGCCTACAACAAGTAAAGTAGCAGCAAGTGCTTCTAGCAGCATGAGTGAACAGCCAAGGAGAAAGAAAGAGGGGAAGTGAATTAACCTGCCCTCACCAGCTACCCCCAGCATGTTAAAAATGCTGATAGATCTATGAGTTTCGCCACCAAAATGGAAGTAGTAAAAAAAGTGGAGACTGGTGAAAGAAAGTCATCCCTCAATGCATTTTGGAAGAAGCTTTCAATTGGCCCATAGAAGGTTCAGACTGTATTTACTTATGCAAGGCTTCCTTGACCTCGTTGCTTCATTTCATATGTGGATACTGTTAGTTTTGAATTAAAAAAAAAATTGGTCAAATATATTGAACTTCTCTTCCTTTTGTTATGGTATAGGAATCTGTCCCTACTAATTCCATTTTATTTCTACTTCTAGTACCAAATCTTCTGTTAAAGAAGTGATGTCCAAGAACACATCTAACTTTGTTAACTGAAGTATTTCTTTATTGTCCTGCTTGCTAGATTATAGTCCCTACTGAATCTTGAAAGGAATGTAGATCCCTACTCATACTATTTCACAGAAACTTGAAAGTTAGGGGGCATTTGTTTAGCTGCTTGAGGAGTTAAGTACAAGACATGAAACAATCTCAAGTTATAGAGATTGTTTACTTTGTGGAATATGCTGCTAGATGTTGAAAATGAGAGCTTAGATATTCTGACTCTTTCCACATCCCAGCCTTTGAATCACTAAAAATGGTAGAGTATGTCTGAAGGCAATGAATGCAAATCTGATAGCAATGAGATTCTCCTCCATGGAAGCAGGAAGCCTTAGACCCCAACAGATCAGTCTTTTGAACAAACTATCTTTTGAACCAACAGTTCTCTTCATCTATCATCAAAAGAGATAAATGATAATTGAGAATCAAACAAGCATTCCTTATCGAAGAACAGTAAATTATTGTCAAGGTGCTGAAGGCCCAAGCACAGAGTCAGAAATCAAAGTGATTCTGTGTTTTGTCTGCCTAATAATAAATGAAAAAACAACTTAAAAAAAGAGAAAGATAAATGATTGTTGCCCCAAGAGGCCTTTCCGCTTCTGGTCATCCACTGCTTTTTGTTCAGTACAATGGAAGGAGGACATCCCAAAAACTGCTACTGACCCAAAAAATGGGCTCTCATAGATGAGAGATTTGAACACAAATAATTAAAATCTCTTTTTTAAAATGATAACTAGCAAGCAGCAAAAAGATTAGCAACAACTGTGAGCACAGGAGATAGTGAACTAGCAGTTAGAAGTACTTAACCTTGCCCATCCAGTAATATCAAACGCATTGCCAATTAATTGACTCAAAGGTTACTGTCAATTAACACATTACCAGTGACATTTGAGACACTGATATCCTGCTTTTACAGAACTAAATGGTGAATCCCTATTAAGAGATTAGAAGCCACAGTTTTGCTGTGGGCATCGTGCATGTGAATAATGCAGCTGTGCTCACATTGTACAAGATCAAAAGCCTAGCCACAGAAGACAGCCGCTGCTTTGTTTAGCATTTGCCATCAACTTGAAAATTCCTCTTAATGAAAACTATCTGAACACACTTTCTGTCATTCTGTTTGCACTCTAGCAGTCTTTTTTCCAATGTGTTCATCTGCAATCAGTGTTTTCAGAAATTTAAAAATGACCAAACTTAATGTCCTCACCATCTTGAGTCCCTCAAAATAAATCCACCTCTAGAAGGCTGAGTGACTGTGTCAAACTCTGCAAAGAGAACAGTGGCTGTGAAGGCACTTGCAACCTAAACTGCAGCATACTTACTGTGCCATAATACAGAAGGATTATAATATATTGTGACTATTATCCTAGTCCTGGACCCACGATTTAGGCCATCCTGCTCTGTCCAAATTATTTCTCTTTCTTGGCTAGCTGCTTCTTTCAAGCTCCCTAAAGTCACCAAAAAGTAGCAGTGGACAGTTTTCGGCCTAATAACTGATCCTTTCTCCAGTGGTACCTACCTCGATAAGAGAACCATTCCATCCAGTATTTGAAATCTCTGAGGTTACAATCACATTCCCAGGGGTTGTCTCCTACTTGCAACTGCTGCAGACTGACCAACGGCTCAAAGGTTACCCTGTCCAAATTCTGCAGGCGATTTGACCTGAGTGAGAGCCAACGGAGAGAAGGGAGGTCATCAAAGATGCCTGAAGGTATTTGAGCAAGCCCATTGATGGAGAGATCCAGCTGACGCAGAAGAACAGTGTTCTGCAGAAGATCTTTGTCCAAACTCCTGATGCTGTTGTTCCTCAGTTGTAGTTCAGTGAGGTTCACTAAGTCACTGAAAACATTCTCAGGAAGTTGGTCCAAAAAGTTGTTGGAAAGATCCAGTCTCTGGAGAGCAGACAGATTGGAAAAGGCTTGTCCTGACAAGGTGCTTAGTTGGTTGTTGAGGAAAAGGAAGGTCCTAGTATTTGAAGGAATGTCAAAGGGGATGGATGAAAGACCCAGGCCACTACAGTCTACCTCCAAAGTGTCACTGTTGCACTTGCAAGAGGACGGGCAAGCAATAAGGGACTCTGCTGCACAGAATGAAAGCCAATAGGCAAGCACTACAGAAGAAAACAAGGGAAAAATACATATTACAATACTCTTAGTGACTATATTCACATACAGTTTCATTTATGAATATTGCGTGGCATTGTAGCCGGCTGCAGAAAGATCTTCATCACAGCAACATCCAGTGAGTAGAAACTATTTCCTGATCCAAAGGAAAGTGTCTCAACACTCAGTTCTAGCTTTACTTCCCCAGTCACTACTTCCTTTGTTTTTCATCATCTGTTTAGGTGAATATTGATGTGCCGATTTTAAAACAACAGCCTTTTCCCTCTCAAAATAATAACATGATCAGAAAGGGAGCCAAAGGAGCTTTTTGACAGATAAATCCTTATACTGCCAGATGGATTCCCACTGTGTGAGCTTCCTTTCAGCTTTTCATTAGCTAACAGGACTAAGGAGTAAACATCCTTACAATATTGTGGGGAAGAAAGGTCATTATACTCCAGAGGGCTTTGCTGCCCTAATGTCATAGCACTCCAATATCACAAATAAAATGAAGTCAAGCATGATTGGGGGACAATCCAGATCTTGTATAGAAAACAGACAAAAAAACAAACCCTCTTTCTCAACTTTCAATTTCCATAAGAATTGGTTTTGTGATACTTAGTTACCTGCCCCTAAGATACGCCTTAGAGCACAAATTATCATTTGGTGTTTCCTTGAGAATGAGATTTATAGTGGAGAGGAATGACTTTGAGTCCAGCAGCTGTGTTATTTGAAGGTATATTTTGTTTTACATGTCAAAATTGCCTTTGTTGCATATAAATTACCAAAGCATAGTTTGAATATTTATCTAACACTAACTCAAGGTCAAGAAGGGATGTGAGACAGCCCTTAAAAAGTGCTGCATTATTTGCTGTAAGTCAACAGATACATACTCAAAGGGCAGAACACAGCATGCAGTAAATTCCAAAGACATGATTCCCCCCAAGAAAAGGTACTGTCTTCAGCTTCCTACAAGCAGTGACAGAACAATAACAAAAAGAGTTCAGCCTGATTTTCATTCCCATAAAGACAAATAAATGTGCTCCATGGTTATCCCTCTTGATCTACATTAGAAACAAATAGGAATTTCAAACTGTTTCCATTGTCTAAACACACTGTAGATTTTGGATTTGAGTTAAGTCCAAAACCACTAAATAGAAATATAAACTTACATGCTGATGGCTGTAAATTGTGTTTCTATCTCCTTTGTTAATACCTGATCAGTGGCCTTATTTCAGTGAAGTAATATGATCATTACAATATTTAAGTTCCAAACAGAGGAACTTTAATCTCAGGGATTATTCATAAATGTGTTGCTCAGAATTAATGGAATTCTTTTCTGTGTAGGTCTATAGGAGATTCTGTTTCAGGCTGCTATATCACCTTTCATAAATGAAAGTAGGAACAAAACTAGGAAGGTCTGGAGTGTACTTTTGGAGACCTCACAGCTGCCTTCTTACCAAGCAGAGGTCATGGTCAACTCCACAGATCTCACAAAGGATGCAGTGTACCCTGAAAGGAGATCCTATTGGCACCAGAGCTGATATTGTCTGGCCAGAGTTATTTAATTCCCCTTGAGGCCTCTTACTCTGTGGAGCTACAATGATACTTGAAAGAACAAGAAGGAAAGGAAAGTGACATGAATCGTTCAAGTGATCATGTCTTTCTTGGATGCTTGACAGAAGTACCATATTAATAATACAGTGATATCTGGGATGATGAGAGAACATTTAGCTGCTTTGAGTAGAGAAAGGTGAGAATATTTCAGGAAATGCTATACGGGAGCCACTTTTCAGTGTTCATTTAATCAAATGCTTTGCTGCTTGCTAGCCTCTGACTTTTCTCCTGTGGAATGCCATCATTAGTGAGGGTACACCTCTGCCTCTTCCAAGGACCTGGATGCCTGATGTGCTCAGGATTTTAATTTACACCATCAAAAAGGATGGCCAAGAGAAGGAGGGGCTTGTTACATATGATGCGGATGAAAATCCAAACTTATCAGTTGTACAAAAGCAATGGTAGGGCCATGGCCTGATTGAATAAGGATAAAGGAAAGTATATTCAGTTGTCAAAACTCTTTTTACTTGTGGGTGCTCAGCAGAGCAGTTAGATAGTTTTCATCCCCTGAAAAGCAGTGGTAGCTGCTAAACAATAGTCTAAGTGAAATATTCAGCGTACTGTATGCTCTTATGTCAAGAAAAGGTAATGTTACTGTGTGGGATGTTCAGGACTCTAGTAAGATGATATGGGAATATAAGATTAGGCTAGGGCTCAGTGGCATTTAGAGTAAATAATTTATAACAGCTGTCTAGGAGGCAAGGGTGTATAACAAAGGCAAGACTTCTGGGCAAAAGGAACTAATTCCCTTAGCAAGTTTCATTGACATCTAACATTCTGACCTCTAGTCACACCTTTTGAAGGGAGTCTGTGCCTCCTGCTTAGCTTAACTGCATGCATTCTCACTAATGAACACTTTCCACAATGCATTGCAAAGATTGCTTGGTGGTTTACTGAAGTACACTTAACTTTCCTTTTACTTCCATTAGTTTGGAGTCTTACCATTCTCCAGTGTTCCAGTGCTGTTGGTAATGACTTAAACATTTCTTTAGCATCATTAGACATCACAGTTTCTCTGCCAAAATCACTACAGATAGTAGTTTAATTGAATTGACCCAATATAGGTTGCTTCACACACCAACTGTTCTTTGCCTTTGACATTTGTAAAACCTAGGAGTATGAAGAATACAGTCTGCAATGTAGAAAGAAACTGTTTTATAAGAAATTATGTCATTAAAATGTCACTATTAAAATGGTTTCGTGGGCACACAAGACACACTTCTGACTGATAAATGTGGTGTTTCCGATGTGCATTATTGATCACCCATCCTTATTATCAAATAATGTGGCATCCAAGCTTTCTTCCCTAAGAATATGTAACTTTCCCTACAATACAAAACAGTGGTTGTCGTTTGTTGTATTTAAGAGGACAAAAATGTCATTGAAAAATGAATAACATGGGTTTATGATATGTTGCTAAAGAAAATCTTTAGAAAATAAGCATTGATTATGAAAGTTTAGAGAAACTCCCAAGCATGTTTTGTCCCCTTTTGCTTTTAGGAGCAAAATGATACCTACAATTTTGCTGCTCTCAAGTTCATTTGGACCAGAAGCCCTAAGTACTTATTATTGGTTTTATCCTATGAAGACACTGTAACTTCTCCCCTTGGAATTACACTTCTTGTGCTTCATTACAGATAAAAAGTCTGAGAAATAGACTAGGATTTTCATTCCCTTGTTATTAAAGGAAAAACACTGGTTGTTTCCCACCCCCACTGTCTCTTTTCTCATTATTTGAGAAGCAGAGACTGGTCCCATGTTTAACAACAAACAGGACAATACTTACAGCTAGTTTCTTTCCATCTCAGTGAAAGCCTGTTGCTGCACCAGTAGCCTCCTCTCAGAGACAACATGATGGGTGCTCTTTTCCCCCACAGTATCTGGTGCCTGCCTGCCAGGCTGGCACGCGTTCTTGCAGGACTGAACAACAATCTGGCTAATCTAGAAGACAAAAGCAAAAAGCATATGGCTGTCAGGTATCTAACAGAATCATACATATAGGTCTGGAAGAGACCTAAGTAAAGCTGGCTGGCTATTAAGGCAAAATGAATCCTCTTTAAGAAGGTTGTTTTGAATGGCTGTGGTGGACTGTTAGGCAGTAAGAATGCCTGCAAAGGGTTCTAGGTGTGCTTGCTCCCAGGCAGTAAGAGTGCCTTCAAAGGGTTCTAGGTGTGCTTGCTCCCTGCAGGTTTTCTAGAGCATTCCCAGCAACTGCCCTAGCATATCTAAATGCATTGGTAGGCATGGTACCTGGGCACGCTTCCCAGTCACTGGGGAAGGGGGAAAAGAGGGGTAGGGTGAGTTGCACTCTGGGTAGCAAAAAGGATAGGATCAGCCAGGCCTTCTATGGATATGATAAAACCAGATTTTGATGTATTAAAAACAGAGAGCAGGAATAAGCCAAAATGTATTGAGGAAAGGATGTTCATGCAACTTTAAAAATGGCCAGATCAGTGAAGCGTATCAGATTTTTACAACATGGAAATGTACAGGCCTACAGATAGTTCTTAAAATGTGATAAAATGAAGTATAAGCCTAGAGGTAGATGTGAAGGACTTTAGTTTTGTGCAGTGTTGGTCACTAAAGGTATAACAAATGATGTCCAATGTGTCTCTTAACATTCCTTAAAACTACATTCAACACAAACATTGCAATAGCACTATTGCATTTACAAAAGAACACTTTTGAGAGCTGTAACAATGCATTGCATCTGCAGTGGAAGTGCATGCTTGAGGGAAGATGTGCAGTTTACAGGCAAAAAATAAGGAACAAACACGCATTTCTAGGAAGGAGGTAAATTAATTGCGCAAAAAGATTTCAGGTACCCCTTTTCCACTCTATATATGTCATGCCCAACTGGATCTTTGTTCGCAATTGCTTGCCCTATCAATTGGAAATCACTGTATAGAATGGGAAAGCCCTCTAGGGAATATCTGGATCTGCCCTCTACCTGTTTTTTATGTGGGTTATAACTGATGTTCAGACTAGGAAAGATATCTCATTTATGGTATTCCTTATTGGAAGCTTTATCTCAGCCATTTTGAAGTAATCCTCCACTCAACTCTGTTTTTCAGCTGCAAATACAGCTGTATTCCTTTATATACTTAAGCAACAGTTTCCCAGTAAGTGTTACTTTATTTGTTAAACACAAATAGGTGGTACAGAGTCTTCTGTGCCTTCATTAATTTGCATCAAGAGAAGTCTTAGTCATGTTTAAGCCTGCCTGTAAGCTAAACTTTCTGACTTGAACATAGCTGGCACTGTAATCCCAGGTATGTGCAAATACTCACTGGCAAGAGGAAGCACCCTGGGGGTCAATTTGCCTTGTAACTCAGCTCAAGAGCAGATATTTTTCATGAAGAAGGTTCCAGGTCTGATACTTGGCATTTCTAATTAGGTACGAAGATTTCTATCTGAACTCCTAGAGAGTGACTGCCCTTCTGTGTAGACTGTAATAACTTAGACACACTCTTCACCTCACTCAATATAAACTTCCTGTATTCACTATTTGATAACTACAACATCAAGCGATGTTGCATGGGTGACTGAACACTATTAGATTTAATGTGACAGCAAGACCTTCCATGTCTTTTCAAACATGGTGCTCTTCAATAGTTCACACATTCATCTGGCAGTCTGCAGTAATAAAAAGTGTACAAAAATCAAGAGATGTGTACATGTGTCAAGCACTGCTAGGATCACTTCACACCTTCCGAATCTACTTTACACGTCCACAACATTCACCAGAAGTTTTAAGAATAAGCCTAGTGAGTCCTGAGTATGCCACCTAACCTAGCAATTCCCCCATGGTTAGGTGTAGTGCCACACTTATGTGGCGTGGCTTGCAGGGACCAGATGCTCTGAAATCAGTGCTTCAGAGCAATATATGTAGTCATGCCCCTAGGGCAAAGCTAGTACCTTGGAGCTGTTGAGGTTCCGTGCCTCCTCATCCCTTCAGGCTGGCATAGTGGATGTAATTCCCACAGTGAGGATGCCCATCTTGAATGTGACTGAGGAAGGGGAGCAAAGAAGGGTTCTTAATTTTGCAGCAGCTGAATTGCTGAAGATTCAAAGGAGGGGGTTGTGAAGGGCTGGGCGAATGGCAGGAATTAAATTTTAATTTAAAGGAGGTGTGTGAACACTCATACAAGTGCATGCCCACCTCATCACTTGAAAGCCCCAAGATGATCAGTTTTGTCCCCTGGTGATCATGATGAGACACCATGACAACAGGTTCTCCCCTTGCCCTTCAGATTCCCAAAGCAGTAGAGGGGGATGCAGGGATGGGTCTCTGTTTCTGGGAAACATCCCTTACAGCTCCTCCTCCTCCTGCTCTGTCAGGTTCATTTAGGGGGCAATTTTGCAACTCCCCCACCCACTGTTGGCTCAAGTGGGCAAGAAAGCCCACAGACTGCCTTTTCCCCTCCTCTCCCCTCCCCACCCCCCCATGCTCCTGGAAAATGTTATGTCTCATTTTTTGGCTTTATTTTTAGCTTTGTATAATATGCCCGAAGCTCAGTCCACATCCATCACTTCTTTTGATGGGCAATCAAATCCTCCCAAAGGCTCTTACATTCACATAGCACAGAGGGCGAGAGGATTTGGTGCGGTGCGTGAAAGCTTTTGAGAGAGATAATCAGGCACGAGAACACAGGGGTGAAAGATATTACGAATATTTACAAAAGGTTTGCCGTTGTCCCTCTTCCTCAAACAGGCAGGCAGACACACACACACACATCCCACCAGCACCACCACCTTCCTCCTCAAACCTGACTTGGAATCTGTCCCTCCACTTCCCTGCAAAAGGCAAAGCCTCAAGTCCTTTTGTGATTGCCAGAGATCGGAGCTCCCACCCAAGGCTCTTAAGCAGCCCCTGAATTACCCCCCTCGCCTATCCCTCTCCCATCTCCTCCTCTTTAAAAATCAAGGCAAAGCAGGAGCATTTACCTGAAGATGTTCTCCTTCCTTGCCTGGGCTCTGGCCAAATTCCACCTTTTTTCCTCTCTTTCTCTGCCTCCTTAATTCCCAGCGAACAGGCTTGCTCCTCTCCGAGCCTGTGTCCTATTTAACTCCCCTACCACACAGGGAACCAGCAGCAGAGTTAAGCTGACAGCCACAGAGACTTAGCTGGCTGCTCTGGATGGCTGGGCTAGAGAGTTGATCAGTTTCAAATCCTGTTGTGGAATGATCCCGTCCTCCTTTCCCTGAGATATTAGGAACTGCCTGCCACTCTCTTTGCCTGTTTCATTCCCATCCCTGCTGCTCAGCTTTGGTGGTGCCTGGGTTATCACTATTACAGGCTGGCTCTGATGCTATTGGTGACCCACCTGTGTTGCTGAAGTGCAAACAAAGGGATGCCTTTCGGAGGGCAACTTAAGACACCCCTCCCACCTGGCCGTGTCTAGAACTTTAAGATACAAAATGCCCATATCTCCAAAAAATAAAAGTAAAAATAAAAATAAATGCTGGAATTGAAGACTGCCTGGAAACCATGGTATCCTCTAACCTGCTAACTCTTTCCTTGATCATATTTAAGCTGATTGTTCTTGTTACCAATTCTGATTCACATAGACATGGACATTCTTTGAAGACTGCAGCATTATGATCATTTGCCTCTTTGAACAGGCCATTGCAAAATTGCACATTGCTTCACAATGCATCAAACACACCGATTTCTAATAGAATCTGTTCACAACTTCACATGTATTTTGCTTGTCGTTGCAATACAATTTTTTTTTAAAGATGATGTACACAAATTGAAGGAAAAGCACTCTGCGTGTTCTCTAAGGTTCTGTCTTCACTATTATACCAAGGCCATGTTTTTGGCATTAAAAACAGAATCCACGGTTGATTCCTGATAAATTCTTGCTCAAATTAAGCCACAGCATGGCTCACCATGGTTTCACTATGAAACATTTGGAGAAATAAAAGCAAAGAGGCTGCTTCTGAGCATGAGGAAGGGGCATTTGCTGTACTACAAAGTAAACACAGGCTTTCTCTCTCTTAAATACACATATACCAATATACCTCTGATCAGACAACATGTTTCCAGGTCAGTAATACAGATGACATCCGGACAACTGTCAGCCCCATCACCTTTCTTTTTAGCAACTTAGCATTGGGCTTTCTAAGCTGCCATCTTTTTCCTAAAAATTATTATGAACTTTTTTTTGAAGTTTAGATCGTAAGACATTCATTGAGCTATAACAGCTTACTATGAGCATGTTATATATGCATAGGAGTCGTTTGGAAATGACAATATTCTACTGTTATAATTAATACATGTTTCCACCCATCTTCAATATTATCTATTGCTCATTATTGCTGTTATATTACCTGTTTTTAAAATCCTCATGCAGTGTTATAGTGATACTCCTTTGACTAACATATATACTAGAAAGCAACAAAGACGTTTCATTTTAGAAATCTAGGCAGTGTAAGAATTATACTTTCTCTGAAAATGATCAAATACTTTTTCAATAACTGCAGATCTGTGTTTCCAAAACTGCGCAGTGACCTTTCCCTGCTGGATAGGGAGTCAAAGAGTTATTTATCATGTTCATGCCTCACTAATATCTTCTAGAAGCTTCATCAAAATTAATGTGATGGAGACAAAATATCTTTCATATTTGTAGTTTCAATATCCATACGACATGAAGAAATTCAGATAGGGTACCCTTGTTCTGGAAAAAAGATACTGTCCTGAGAAAAGCTGCACTTGCTGAATCATACCTTGAAGGCAAATTAAAGGAACAGTGCAAGTGGTGACAACTTATTTCTGTTGAGATCTGTATTACATCTGAAATAATTCTCATGGATTGCATGCTGACTGTGTGCAGGACAGGAGCCATTGCATACTTTCACTTTCTTTCTCTCTTTAACATCATCACCATCTCACACTCTATATAACTCCATTCAATCATTCTTTTTTTCATTGTATCGTTTGCTGGCGCACTTTTGCATAATGTGGACCTTGTGTAAATACTTCAAATTCCTGAAAATGAAGTATATTATTCCTTCTGTCCTCTATCTCTTCTTTTTTCCTCTGCCACCTCTCTTTTGCCTCTTCCCCTCTGCACTTGTTGGGTGTCCAGGTCACATTGATCTACATGCTGCTGCCACAATGAGAACAAAAGAGATCAGGAGAAAGGCAAATGCATGTACAAATTTGGAGGCCCAGCCATGTAGGGGGAATCTAGATTATCTTTCTCAAGGATGTGATGCTGCTCTAAATAGTGTGCTCTGTGATTGGGCATCTGAGCTTATGATTGTGTCTGCCTGGCCTCCAGTTCTCAGTATGCTGATGTACAGGAAACCTGGGAGATGCATAAATGATGCTGAACATTACATATGGCCTGTGGGTTTGCCTAACTCTGGAACAGAGCTTTTGTCAGAAGGAAAAAGTGATGTAGCAATTCAAGTCTCCTCTGGTATCCTTTACATCCCAAGTCTGTATGTGGTGAGTCAAGAGGAACAAGGCTGAAAGATGGGTTATGACTCAAAAGATATGTGGCAGCAGGAGCATATTTACTTTCTTTTCTGTTTTTGGCTTTATTTTAGGCAAAAGAGAAAGACAGTAAAAAGGTGACAACACGTAAAGAAGTCCTCTACCGTAAGATGTAGAAAATGTGATTTTAACACAGGCAGATTTTTTTCATTCTAACATATAACATGATTCATTTATCCAGATCTACTCTTCAGTACATCTATTAGAAGTGTGACACAGTCTTAGCATCCTTTATTCTTTGTAGCCTCAAAGACAAAACACAGGAAGATTTTAAATTGAGTCCCTTGTTGTACCTGGTTGTTAAAGAAAGGCCCTTGTTTTCAAAAACTGCTGCACTGCATAACCTCCTTCACAGATGTGAACATTCAGATTAAAGCATGGAGGGTGCATATTGGGAACTGAGAATGGATTGGAAATTTAGTGTTCAGATTTGAACACCACTGCTAATACCTTTCGTCTCTACTCATTGTGTGAACCATGTACTCCAGCACACGATGAACTGTGGCTTTCAAAGCTCTTACCTGAATGCCACTCATCTAAAATACTGGGTTTGTAGTTTGGCATTACTGTGCATTTGTATGTATAGTCTCTGGACATTTCCGCATGGGGCGAGGGAATCGCCCCGTGCCGGTACTTACCGGACTTCTTGGCTCCACGCTTGGGTCCAGGCTGGTCTGGAGCAGTCCGTGGCCGCTGCTTCGCACTGCTCCGGGGACAAAAATGATGGCTTCCGGTTGGTCGAGGCTCTCCACCAACCGCTGAAGCTCGCCAGCCTAAAGCCCTCCCCGGCAGATCGCAGGCTCGCACTGGTGCAAGCCTGCAAATCTACACTGGAGCGCGGGCACAGAGTGGCATGCTCCATGCTTTCGAAAGACCTGTTTCAAGCGGTCTTTCAACAGCACACTGGACGACTAGTTCGGGTCATTCCGGAGCGGGCTGAGGTGCGGAACTACACTAAGTAGATCTGACCCAGTCCACTCCCAGGTGAATGCGTCCTCCCTGGAGGACGCTCTGCACCGTTTCTTTAAGCCCGTGCAGAAATGGCCTTTGAAAGAGCTGCTCCTACATGTCATGTGGCCTGGGGTGCGAAAAGTTGCTTTCCTTGAGGCTGGCCAGATTATTTAGCCCTCATTTTAAAGTCCTGGGGAAGCTGGGGAGGAGGTCTGGGAGAGACCACCTGCCTCAGGGTATCCTACACTGGGTTGCTCCCTGCATTTGCACACCTCAAGAAATGAACTTAAATAGGGATAGTTTAAGTAAAGAGGCCCGTATTTCAATCCAAGCTCTTTTGTGCGGTCTCCTTATTTCATGGGTTGGTCAGCAGAGTACAAATCCAGAGAAAGTTAGGTATAGCATAAGGTTGCAGAAATAATCATACTTGCATGGAAAGAAGCTCCCTTAAAATCAATATGATTTACTTCCAAGTAAATGTGTTAAGTCTTGTTCAGACCAATGAAACTGAAATATACAGTTAGTCATAGGTATAGGGAAACAGAAAATTTTATGAGTGTGTTTCTGGGCAGGTTATTCGATTACTCATGGTTCTTGAGGAGGTTAAAACTCTATGACTTCCGTGGAATTTATACCCCAATCTTAAACAGTTCTACTCAGCAATAAGTCCTGCTTGGTCTGGTACAATCTTTTTCCCAATAAGGCTTGAATCCTGAGTATGTTTATTAGAGAGTAAATTACATTGAACTGATCTGTTTCTGAGGAATGTTTCAGTATGGTGCTGCCATGTCTTTATAACTGCTGTTGTAATTATATTTATTTCTCATTGCTCTTGATACATGCGTTTGCTCCATATTTTAGAATATTTTAGAACTATTGTCATACTGTAGAGTAAAAACATGGATATAAAGATTTACTCACTCATGCTGAATCTATACAGACAGACACCCACACATGCTTGAAATAATTCAAATATGCATGTGTAAACACAGGATGAGCCATCTTCTTGTGTGTTGATATATGAGGGAAAAATTGCAGAGAACACTGCTTTTCGAGCTTTGGTTACATAGATGCCAATGTAATTACTAGGGCTAAAGAAAGGCAATAGTTTGTGAAAAAGCTGGAAGTAATTTGGGAAGAATGCCACTTCCCATGATATTCACACATGTATAGCTTGCCCCTTCTTGTGCATAATTAAAGACATTTCTCAGATTTTTTTGATGCAAACAAACATTTACCAAAAGCAACTGTGGGGTGATGTACACACCATAAAAAATTCCTTTAGCACTATAGTCTCATTCTAGCATTTATGCTGTTCCATGTCTGTGTAAGGCTGCAGGGTATAATTCTCCAGAGATTTGGGTGGAGATGTCATCATTATGCTGATGATATTCATTTCTTTTGCTTGTTTTTGCCCTGTGCTAGAGAGGATATGGAAGTGCTGCACTCGTGTGTCAGGGAGTGATGGACTAGAAATGAGACAGCAGTCTGAACCTTAATTCAGATACAGACAAAGGTTCAGTATGTTTTGAATGATACTGCACACACGCACCCCCACACACACTTAAATTCTGGTTCGTGATGGGTGCTCTTGGAACTTTGGAGGGTTAATTTGTAATGGTGGTCAAAACTCTGGCTTTTGAGGCTGTGTAATTCTGTGAATTTTTTTTAGCAATAATGTAATCATTTTGGTTGTATTGTTTTTAATAAGTTTTAATTTTAATGTGCATATTAGTAGATACTATAATATAATCCACGTCTGTTTGTAGACATAAAACATGTATTAATTTTCTCACATGCATGTCTGTCAGTGCAGTGTAATGTCTACATTATGAACATTGAAACCTTAATCTAGCCTCCACATTATATGAGATCTCTGGAATTAAAAACAGCCAGATCATTTGACCTATGCTTTGTTCTGCCCAGCATGTCGTCTCCACCAGGAAACAACAGGATGCTTTAGAAATTTTGTAGGAAAGAATATTAAAAGTTTCTTTCATTTTGTGCCACTCACTCAATTTAGGATATTCAAAGTTCTCTAAAGCATTTGGATGGCTACTGAGAGCACTGTATATAAATGCCCTTCATGTTTATATTCTATCATCGTCAGTTGAAGCCCATTAGACTGTTGGCCATTTGAGTTTGTCTGTGTCAGGCTGGCAAAGATCTCATATGATTGGCTGTGTCAGGAGAGAAGACTTCATATGATTGGCTGCCTGTGAAGATTCTATGGAATCCTGGGATTGGCAGTTTATGGAGAGGCATTTAGAATTCATAGTCAGAGAGCTCTTGGGTCTGGCTGGTTGCTATTGAGACGAACCCTAGCAGCAAGATGGAGGAGGGCAGTGTATTCCCTCAGAAACCAAACCTCTGTATGTTAACAACTCTGAATACAAATTAGATTGGGGAATATGGAGGAAAGTTACAGGTACTAGACAACACAGTTTGAGAGATTAGAAACACAGGATATCAAATCTGTGTATTTCAACCGCATCTAATTCCTAAAGTAAGGTAAGGTAATTCCTAAGGTATTTCTAACAAGTGTTACCTATGAGAAAATAACACCGGGTAAATACGCTAGTATAAATATGAAAGATAAAATGATTGGGTGATGGGGGCTAGAACAGATATCCAAGATAGTACCCAAATCTTGTACTACAGCAGTCTCTAAAATCACAAGTGAGAAATGCATTTTTCAAAAGAGCAGAGATTATGCATTGAAGAATGGTGAAATGTAGCTTTAAAAGGCTGGAGCAGATGCTAGTAATGATATAACACTGAATGCATGTCAACATATGCACACACATCAGAGAGTGGCACTAAAGTCCTCAATTGCTTTAGTCTTTTATCAAGAATCCAGCAGAGCTAGGCAAGGAATGGAGAATACTTTAAGAAGATTATCTCTCCCCTCCCTCTCTTTTCTCTTTCTCTTTCCTCCCCTCCCCATGAACATGTAAACATTTGGATGCTCTTGCTTATCTTTTCTGTGTCATGACAACCCCCGAGCTATTCACAGAGGATGGGGGGGGATTTGTAATGTCCTATTTCAGTGCATGAAAATATGCGCTTGGCCAGCATAAGGCAGAGTTAGGGTGCCTCTGGATGGTTTATCATGCTTTCATACAATGTGCAGGTTTTTGACAAAATAAAACTGAACATCTTATATTCTAGGAATCCTTTGAATGTCCTTGAATTGTTAGGGAGCTCACTTAAAATAAAACAAACTCTTTTTCAGAGACTTTTTTTCTATGAAAGGATTGACTTCGTTGTTTATCTATTCACCTATAGTCTAGATTCCAGATATTGGACTTTTGTTGTTGAGTCACAATTAGGGTCAGAGAAGGGAAAAATGGATAAAGAAGTGGGAAGAAGAAAGGAGAGGACATGTGGTTTTGATTCATCAAGTATAGTTAATATTTTATTTAAAAAATTATAGATAAGTCCTGTTTTCTGTAATAAGGTTAAAATTACAGTAAACAACTACTACAGAGGCTCCTCAAAACATAGACACAGAACAAAAATATTATAACTTAGACCGAACCTGTCCCTACATCCAATATACTGGGGTCAGTGGCTCTGGACTGAGGCCATTTCCACACTACACTGTTTTAGTGCTATTATTCCAGTTTCAACACCCTACGGAATCCTGGGGTTTGCAGTTTAGGGAGGGGTATTTTGAATTCTCAGCCAGAGAGGTTTTTGGCCTTGGTAAACTACTGACTGATGCATAACTGACTATTAGGGGACCAGTGTTACTGCTTATTTCTTATTGGCCAGAATCAAGATGGGCAATTATATAGTGAGAAATTACATCCTTCTAGAGCAATAGTTCTCAACCTTTTACATGTTTCATCAGTCTGTCAAACAGCATGAGTCATCATAACAAAAATTTAAAAAAACATTCCACCCCCCTCAAAAAACATTTAGAAATACACCCTGATATTTATCATTTATGGGTGCCTTCAGATAGGGGAAACAGTCTCGGGCAGTGCCAGGTTTTATTCCTGTACAAATTCCTATATGATTTGGGGATCCATATAACATTTCCTTCTTCTTGAAGTATTTCCTGGGAGCTCCCAGTGCTATCCAAACTTTTTCATTTCCACTGCCCAGGTCAATTTAAATTAACCTAGTACTTTCTGAAATGAAATGCATTGGCTCAGTAAAGATGGCCACCAAATAAATGCAGGTATTTTTCCAGAACACAGATATAACAGGGATCAAATGAGAGAAAGAGAAATGTTAGCCATAAAACAAAATTATCCTAATGCTTAATTAGTATAATACAGTATAATATTGCTAAAGCACTTCAGCTTTTTTTACTAAAATATGTGAGTTTAAAAAAAAGGACTTGATGAAAATCATTTTCTGAAATAATACATGTGTCACTGAATGTGAGAGGGGGAAGAGGAAGGACAGAAAGGAGGAAGGGAAATCCAGCATATTTCAGGAGAGGAGTAGATGCAAGCCTGTAAAAATGCAGGCACAATAAAGACAAAAACGGGCGGTCTGTAATTTTTAAGGACAAAAAGTAAACGCAAAGAAACAAAAATATCAAAACCAAATACCCAACAACCAGTAATTGAACACTATAATACTACTGAAAAATGTTTCACTGGTACAGCATCTATAATACATGAAATAATATTATTGATAATGAAATCTTCTATCTAATCTGCCATCAGATTGAGTACCATTATCAGGATCTTTTGATAATAAGTAAACCTCAGCTTTATTATGTAATAATCAGTGGACTCATTGAAGTATTTGTCTGCATGCAGTTTGTTCTGGTGCATGTACCTCGGTTGTGAGTAACTTTGCCTTACGTTTTGTGGCTTTAAGGAGAGAAGGTTTGTATTATAGACACACTCCTACTCCTCTTGATGCTTAGCCTTTTATTATATTATTGATTTGTTAAAATATTGGGTGTATTCACACAACAAAGCAAGCTGAGGATCTCCGGGAATCATAGTTTGTCGTGAAAAGAAGCAACTGCTCCTGCTAACAGCAGAACTGGCTAAATAAAACTTTGATCCCCAATTGGTTTATTGTGTCATCTGGCAATACAGACAGCTTTCCTTCCCTGCTTTGTTCCTTCTCTGTCTTCAGTAACTGTTATAACTAGTTGCACTGTTAGAATTTGCAGGTGAGAGCTATTGCAGGTGATAGCCATTGGGCTAGAGTTCTGGGAGACCAAGGTTCAAATCCCTATTCAGCCATGGAAGGCCACTAAGCAACCATGGGCTAGTTAATCTTTTTCAGCCTAAGAGGAAGATGATGGCAAACTTCCTCTGATGAAGTCTTGCCAAGAAAAAACTACGAGAGGGTTGCCATAAATCAGAGCTGATCTGTAGGTAGACAATAACAAATCTCTCCAAGCCATATCTAAAATAACTAGTATATGCTCAGCAGCATTCAAAATATTTCTGAAAAAGAATTCTCCAACTTTGATTCTCTGACTTATCTTTGTTTCTGTTTTTGCTGTACAGGCTTCTTGGGTGGCTGAATTTATCTTTCAATTGCTGTTCTTATGATTGGGTCTTAAAGTTTAGTCTGATTCTGAAACAGTTTTTACTGATTCCAGACTATTTTGATGTGATTTTTCATATCATCTTTATGATGTAGCCAGGCACCTTAAATAATGTCTATTCTTTCATGCTTCTAAGCAAAAGCGGGGCGGGGCAGGTTCAGGGAACCTGAGTTTTTCTCCCTGCCCCATGTTGTACAAATTCCTGTAGCGCAGGACTGGGAAACTTTCAGTCTTGCACAGTCTGCTGTTTGCAATAATAAAGTTTAGTTGCATCAATAGATATATAGGGCAAGCACAGCTCCTTCTAGTGCTAATGCAAACTTTATTTTCCATGACACTGGAGTATGTGAGGTCAGTTATTCATTTGTATGATGATGAAAACCCCTTATAAAACCCCTTATAAAAATATTTCCTGAAATATTCCAGATTTCTGAGGCAGGCCATCTCCATTCATGTGGCTTTGTTTACTTGTTACTTATGTATGGGCAAAACTTCATAAGGTGATACAGTTGGTATTGTTCAACATGTATGTACTGAAGACTTCATAGGCCCTTTCCGCACGTGGGAAAGGAACCGTGCAAAAATGGGACTCACCAGACTTCTTCAGCGTCCGGGTGAGTCCATCGGGATGAGAAGCAGTGTGAGTTCATCGCTCCACACTGCTCCAGCATCCAAAATGGCAGCTTCTGGTTGGTGGAGGCTCTCCACCAACTGGAGAAGCTCTCCAGCCTAAAGCCTGCCCCGGCAGATCTGCAGGCATGCACTAGTGTGCGCCTGCAAATCTGCACCGGAGTGTGGCAACGGAGCGACACGGGGTTGCGCGCTCCGTGCTTTTTAAAAATATCTTAAAAGAAGTTTTTAAAAAGCACGCTGAGCAGACTGAGGTGCGGAACTACGAAAAGTAGTCCGCCTCAGTCCACTCCACGGTGCAGAAGACCTCTGTCGGAGGTCACTCTGCACCGTTTTAATAGGCCAGTGTGGAAAGGGCCTTGATTTTGGGGTAACCGTTTGTTATTTGAACATATGTTTTCTTCAACCTAGTTTTATCCAAATGTGTCTTAGTTTTATGTTGTAAACTGCCATAAGCCTGAAGAACTGGAGAGCTAGATATTGTATGTGTCTTACCGTATCTTCAGAAACTGATAGCTTTTCTATGAGCCAGCTATGAACCACAAACCCACTAGGGGACTTTAAGCAAATCTCTGATACATCTGATTCAGTTCTCTCTTTATAATGCAGGGCTATTGATACTACTCTGTCTAACAGGCCTGTTTTAAGAATTGCTAAGATAAGGTATGTCAGAAGCTTTGAACACACGATAGAAATATGCTAAGCCATGAAGTGCCCAAACCAAAAAGTTTCCAAGGTGCTACAGATCAGGGTGCTGGGAAATCATGTCTGTAGTCCTCTCCTAGTTGTGTGGTACACTGAAAACAGACAGGTGGAAAGACCCTTTGGGTTCCAGATGCAACTGCTTCTCTTAATGCACCCTGGAACCAGGATTGCACCCTGACCTGCTGCACCTCAGAAACCCTTCAGCTGGAGCACTATCTCACAGAAAAGGTACGTTTGGGGGATCTTGTTTGGTTATTAATGACCGTGACCTTGACCCCAAAAAGTTATGAAATCCTAAATCCAGCTTATGCTCTCATAATTACTGAATAGCATGCCAACCATGATATCTATACAATAGAACTATTTGTTTAGATTTAAAACTTCAACATTTTCAAAAGGTAGAAAGTAGAATATGAGTAATTTAGGATTTGACATGACTGCTCAATTTTAGGGCCCCTCCCTAGAGTGCTTGGCCTGACATTCCTTATTCATTACAATTCCATGGTCATCCAGGGTAATGATTTTGTATCACCCAGGCCTCAATTCATAAAGCAGTGAAAAGCAGTGGATCCTACTTTAAGCAGAGAAGGAAGCTTCACTCTACCATTGTAGGACGAGGCATCCGTTTGCCTCCTTTGGATCATCAGTAAGAGAGAATACATCAAAATCCTCACATGTAAATAAATAAAAATAATACTGTTGAAGCCTCAAAGGCCCCTCCCTAAACTGCAAACCCCAGGATTCCATAGGATGTTGAAAGTGGAATAATAGTGCTATAACACTCTAGTGCGGAAATAGCCTTAAATGTTTTCTTGGCCTGCCTGCTTCTCTCTCTTGGAATCCTTCCCACATGGCTGCTGGAATACACAGCATCTCTGAGGAATCAGTGCTTTAAGAATGGTTCAACAAGAACAGTGTCTTTTTCAGTTCTAATTACCATGCTTTCTATCCCTTACCTCAGACCCAAGAGAGAAATGATGAGGAAATACAAGAGGCATTGGCACTCTCAAGAATCCATAATGTGAAAAAGGCAGGTATTTATAATGTGCGGTAGAGCCTAAAAAGTTTCTAGATTCTCAGAACCACATTGAATTAACACACTTGACCAAAGCTTGGTCCAGTTACTTTTTTGTACTACAGTTACCAGAATTTCTCAGCCATCATGGGCACTGGCCATGATCACTGATTGTCTTGTATCTGAAGCATGCAGCAACATGACAGTGTTGCATAAAAGAGCCAATGTGGTGTAGTGGTTTGAGAACTGTATGACACTGGAGACCAGGGTTTGACTCCCTGCATGGCCATGGAAACCACTGGGTGACCTTGAGTGTATCACACATTCTCAGCCCAAAAAAACCATTACAATTTTTTTCCTGATAGGGTCGTATTAGGGTGATAGAGTCATCTTAGGATCATCATAAGTCAGAATTGACTTGAAGGCACACAAAAACAACAACACAACTAATCCTGAGTAGCACAGACCACATGTATATAATTTTTATATAGAACAGAGCCAGATCGGTTGGGCAAGTCACGGCTTGCTTTCCTCTTGCTTCAGACAAATACAGTCCTTTAAATCTTTGTTTTGGGGGAAAAATAATACCCATTGTGAGACAGGGAAAGGGATTCCATATGAAACTGCAGGGACCTTTTTCACACTCAGATAGCAACTGTCACATGTGGGTGACAGTTTATCACTGGCTCTGCCAGTTCTAATCCAAATCCCAATTTTTGTCTCTGTCAGCTATGGAAGAAAGGGACTTCTCCACAGGCACTTTAATTTCCTGCAGAGGTTAATCTCATGGTCAGTAGTGGCTCAGGACTCTAATCCTCCTTTTTAGCCCTGGACAGAAGGTTGGTGTCCATTCTGAGCTCAGCAGAACTGATGAGATTGTCTTCTTTTTCTTTTCTTTTCTTTTTTTTTTTTCGGTGCAGCATCTCATTTCTCATTTTTGCATAGTTTCTGCCTAGATTTCTTCAGAGAAGTAGGTGTTACATATTGCAGTTAGGAGAAAAGGCTATCGTTTGGTTGCCCTGGCTTGGGTGATACTATTTCCTCATAGAACTGTACTCTGTTCTCAGCTCTGTGAATGCTGAGAAACACTTGCTTACTGATACATTGGAAAACTTCTTTGAAAAGTAGAAGGAAAGGGTGGTGAAGTTACTTCTAATTGTGGTTTACAAATTACTGACCTTTAAAAAGAAATCAACCTCAGGGCTTTTGACAGCAATAGACTTCTGCTTACTATTGTTGCTACTGTGTTGGAGAAAATCTTAACAATTTGGATTGTGAGAACAAAAGGCAAGTTAGGCCGTTTCCGCATGAGAGTGGAGGAGCGTTTCACTGCATCTTATAAGCGGTGTTTTTTACTCCAATGTCCTCTAGTTTTTATCGAAGAAAAGCAGAGAAAATCATTTGTAGCTTCTGCATGTCAATTCCCCTGGAATTCTTATTCCCCTCCCTCGGCCCACTCTGCCACCACTGATTGGTCAACTTAATGCCCACCTCTGCGGTGTGAATCAATGTAGTGCTTCCACATATAGGAAAAAATGCTGTGAACTCTTTTGACTGATTTGCATCGGAGTTCTTCCGTTTTTACATTACACCAGTTCCACAACGATGTGAACCACTTTAAGAGCTAAACACATGGAACAAACTATGGCAGAACAACATCAAACCAGTTTGACGTGCAGATGTATTCGAGACACAATGACATCACAGTGACGTATCTCCCTTGTGTGGAAAGGGCCTTACATGGAACCTTGTGTTAAATCAGCCAAAGTTTAAAATAATAGAAAGTGAACTATCACACTGTACACAACTCTTTTTAATGCTGAATGATTGGTGGACATATGTGTGTTGGAAGGGCAGAGATATATATGGCCATTTCTGCACGGGGCGAGGGAATCGCCCCATGATGCTACTTACCAGACTTTTGGGCTCCCCGGTCCAGTCCATGCTTTCTCAGAGCAGTGTGTGGCCGCTGCTCCGCACTGCTCCGGGGAAGAAAATGGTGGCTTCTGGTTGGTCAAGGGTCTCAACCAACCGCTGAAGCTCGCCAGCCTAAAGCCTGCCCCCGGCAGATTGCAGGCTTACACCAATGCGAGGCTGTGAATCTGCATAAGGGAGCAGGCTCGCAGTGGTGTGCTCCGTGCTTTTGAAAGACTTGTTTTTAGCGGTCGACCACTTGGGGTCGTTCCAGAGTGGGCTGGGGTGTGGATCTATGTTAACTAGGTCTGACCCAGTCCACTCCCAGGTGCAGACGTCCTCCCTGGAGGATGCTCTGCCCCCTGTTAAAAACCCTGTGTGGAAATGGCCTGCGCCACAATATCATGTTAGCCTCTTTCTCAGTTCCCAAAACTGAGTGGGAAAATTAGGCCATACAAGTGCTGAAAAATTACATGATTGAAAAATTCAGTCCCATTTGTGTTGCAATTTGACATTTGTTTAGCACCCAAGTTTGTGTTATTAGTTGTACAGAATATAGACATAATATGATCCCTACTTATTGGACTTAGATGGGATGTACTTCAAAGTCCACACTCAACTGTGCAGCTAATAGGAATTGGATGTGCTTCCTTGTTAGCCAGGAATAAAATGATCCTCTGACAATGTATACTGTGCTGTTGCACTGGGGAGACAGTCATGCCTCTCTGTAATGCAGATGGAAGGACAAGTCCATCATGGAATATGAAGCGGGGCGAGAATGTTTCAATATACAGTAATCCCCCCTTATCCGTGAAGGATATATTCCAAGATTTTCTGTTGATGCCTGAAACCACGGATAGTACTGAACCTCATGTTATATGGGGAAGAGGGCTTCACCAGGGATGCCAGAATTATTTCCTGTGGTGATGTTGGTGGCAGTTAAAGTGGGGCAGACAGCAGGCAAGGTAAGGTTGGCAGGTCCCAGAGCAGGCCACATGGGTACTCTTGCCCAAATGCCAGTATCGTTCATTAAATATTTTCAGGCTGCAGGTGACTGAAGCCACAGAAAGTGAGACCATGGGTAAGGGGAAATTTCTGTATAGCAAAGGTGATTTGATGAAAATCTCTCC
Organism: Ctenosaura bakeri; assembly: GCA_948474755.1. NCBI lineage: Eukaryota > Metazoa > Chordata > Lepidosauria > Squamata > Iguanidae > Ctenosaura > Ctenosaura bakeri. Next base: position 154,101 of record CAOLHI010002268.1, read on the forward strand.
TCTGAGTGCTGACCCTGGCAGACAAGGGTGAAAGGAGAGAACACATTTGAAAAAGAATGCCAACAATTCCTAAATGTAGGCTTATACTTGGATGGTGAGTAACTTTAGATTGAAAACCTTTTGCTATTAGTTTTTGTTGAATGGCATGCAGGCTACTACACCACACCTTTGCTCTGTGACATATTTGTTGCTTACAAAAAATCTCCTGTGACTTCTGGCACTGTGCCTCAGCTGAAAGCAAATAAATGGATTTCCATGACAACACCTGTTCTTATTAAATCATACAGAAGGCCAGGCAATTATGGGGTTAGACAATCCTTCTATACCCTGTACCCTTAATGAAACATAGACTATGCACAGAATACTGCCAGTGGTATAAAACAGGAAGCCATAGATGGATATGGAGATAATATGTGGCTGCACACTTACTGTATTTGCCAGCATATAAAACACACCAGTTTATAAGACGCACCTCATTTATACACTGGCAAATACTATTTGCTGGCGTATAAGACACACCGGCATATGACACACTCCATTTTCAAACAGCATTTTTCAGAAAAAAGTGGGTCTTATATGCCAGCAAATACAGTATCTAACAGTAGAGAAGGAAGCATGGTTTCTAGATCAGAAAAAAAAAAAAAAGAATGTGAAGAATAAGTCACTAAGCAATAAAAGGAATATGAATTTAAAAATCATGATACCCCAGTCATGAAGATAACCCTTCATGGACAAACTAGATTTATCATTAAAATTCATACCTCCACCCCAATTCAGGTCAAATATTCAAGTTATAATACTTCTGACTTATGAACTGAAAACATGACTACAGTCCTATAGACAATTCCCTAGAAGTAAGCCCAGTCAAACTCAATGAGGCTTATTTTGTGGGTAGGTATGTATTGGATTATACTGTCCAACATCCCCTCGAAATTTATCATGCTTCTGCTTGCATGAATGAGGGTTACATATTCTTTCAAGCTTAGTGCACCTAATCATATACATTCTTGTAATAGTTTCAACTTTTTCTGTTACCAGTTTCAAACAAAACTATTTTCAGTCTTCCAAAGGAAACCACAAAACCCACCATAAAAGGGTGTTATAAGGCAGCTGCAGAAATATGCAATATATGGTTATGGAGATTTGAAACAACGAAAACACCATGCAGTGAGAGTGAACAGAAAAGCAATGAGGTTTTTCCCCCTCTTGTCCACATGACAGCTAATTCTCACATTAAGGAAAACATGGCAGATTGTATAGTAGACTGGAGAGAAAGTCAGAGTAGAAGTGTGCCCCAGCACTGGAGAAATATAGTACTCAGCTGCCCAGGAAACTAATGATAACATTTTGTTTTAAACAGCAGATATTCACAAAGTATTAGACCAGTGCTGTGAGAGTTGGTTTTCAGTATTAAAGAAAGGAAGGAAGGAATAAGTGCTGCTACATTTGAGTAATGCCATGCAGCAACAATTAGCTGCTCAATAATTAAACAGATTAAGGTCATTAAATGCTGCAGATATTGGGGTGTGGGCAGAGGCAGGATTAAACAGCTGTGTGCCATAAAGCATTCATAATTCTGTTGGAAGTGCTAGCAGTGGGAGGGGGCATTACTTCTAAGTAACTGAATGCTCTAATCTGATTACCTCTGCAAGCAGAAATGCATTGTTTAACAATGACACCTAGATCCTGCCCTTTTAAACAACTGTGCAGTGACTATCCCTGCCCCCACTTCTATCCGGAATCACATGGAAAAGCCCCAGACGAATCATATGTCATTTTTGTTTTTTGGAGGGGAACTTGTGATAGGAATTCTCATTGCTTTGTAAGCTTTCTAATTTATCATATTACAATTCCAGTGCATTTCAGAATACTCCCATTGGCTATGATACTCCTGGATCCTTTCCTGTTCAAATCAGACTATCAGCAGCCTGAATAGTTATGAACTAGTCTGTGAGCCAGGGAAACAGGAGGCTCGGGAACAGCAAATGGGCACATTTAGGACTTGGAGACTTGCAGAGGCTGCGTTGTTGCCTTTTTGTTGGGGAGATGGCTTTTATTCATAAAGGCATAATGGAGTTAAGGGTATGGTGTAGCAAAAGATGTCAACAACTGTGTGGCAGCCACTCTTCATTTCTGAGAGGTAATTAAAATTACATTTATAGCTGCAATCAAAAGTGCCAGAGGATGGCTCACCCCTCCTTAGGCTCTGCTGAACTCAGAGAAAACCTTTTGCTTATTTCTTTTTCTGCCTCAATTATCTTCATTAATTTGCTTCAGTTGATTAACCTCTGTCGTATAGATGCCCTGCATGCCACAACTCAGAGGAAGCCCCAAAGCATCCCCAGCCAGTTCCATAAGGGACATTCTATGCCCTCAGAGTTTTCCTTGAGATGCTTGTGCAGAGGTCACATGAAACACACCAAAATCTGCTACTTCAGAAGGAAAACTGAAAGGCTATCAGGAAAACTGGAAGCACTCTAAAATGTTGGATAATACTAAGGATGGACTAGGACCTTCGATTGTGGCCACTGCTGGAGCTGTAGAAATTGAAACAGGACAGCTCTGTAGTTCTTGTACTGGAATATACACCCTTGGTACCAGATAATGCCATTCTCAAGAAACACAGGGACTGCTGTGTGCCAGCAGACTGTTGCAGCTTCACACATGCAATAACTAACTTCCTCTGTTCCCTCAGTACTGTCATCATAAACCATATGCTTTCATCTAGCCTGCTCATCACCCACCATTCCCTATTTGACACTTTCACACCTCCTACTACAGAATCTTGGTGCCTGCAGAGGGCTTCAAAAACAACTTAACACAGGTTGAGAATGATGAATGGCAGTGATCTTTACATTAAGTAATCAACTATTAATCTAGTATACTACCAGGCAGCGCTCAGGCTAAGTGCAAGGGTGTACTACTACGAAGCTAAGAAATTGTTTGGACTTTTCTCCTCACAATTTTTGTTTCTGGATTTGTTTTTACCTGCTTTGAGTGAATGATGTTTGTTTATAATATCTGAAATAATGTCAGTCCAGGATACAATACCCTTGGACCCTTCGCTCACTTGGAATAAATTCACTAGCAAACATTGTTCACCCTTGGCAGTCACAGAACAATCCAGTCTTCCAAAATGGATCCTAGCAACAAAACTCTAAAGCAATGTGTTTCTCTTTCTGAAGTGAACTCAGCTGATTTTTTTTTAAAAAAAAGGATCCCCAGTTTTTGGACCTTTGTGAGAAAAAAATCTGTACATCACTGTTAAAAGTATATAAAATGGGGATTATGTAACAGAAGCTACCTTGGCTTTTAGGAAAACTAAATTAAATAAACATTTATTTATATTTATTTCATAAATTGAACAGTAATCTTTGAGGACTGAATACAGTGGTGTTGGTTGCTGTTGGTTGCTAATTAGTTTATTATAACATTCTCCAAGCTCCAGGACACTAGAATATTGTCTAAATATGGAACAACTTCATATTTTTGAGAAGTGGCATGGCTAAGACTGTGAACTACAGAGATACTGTTCTAATGTTGGCTGAAACAATCTACTATCTCTCAATCTTAGCTACACTTACCTGCATTAATGGGTACACTGGTATTAGTCTACCTAACAGGCTTGTTGTAATGATTATATAAAAGACCAAATACTCTGATATGAAGGTTGAAGCACCTTCACAATCAGGAGTAATAAACCAAACTGCACTACCAAACTATAACTTTCCCAAATCCTTAGTAAGGTGGATGTTTGCCACATTTAGCTGAAGTCTAAGCATCTCTTGATTTATTAAATAAATAAAGGTGGGCAATGAAATGGATGCATTGTGGCAGTCTGTTGTTAGGAAGGCATATATATGTGCATTTTGTTTCACTCAGCATACCCATTGTTTTTGCGTGCTTGCATAGGCATCTGCACACACACAAATACACACAAAAGAATCAGAAAACCATTTACTCCCTTTATTTCCCCCCCCCCGCGTGCTGCTGCTTTTATTCTCAGTGCCTCCTTTCTCCTCTGAGCAAATCCTTCCTAACTGCTGCAAAATGCAGCCTGGGTCTTTTTTCATTTCCCTCTTTCCTCCACCAGCATGACACCTTCACAAAGGTTCACTGATCTCAGAGACCAGCCTCTGGGGCAGCAGCAGGGGTTGGCACAGAGGGACTGATGTCTCTTTAGACAACTATTTTTGGCTTCTCTTGTGGCACAGCATCTCTGGGTTCATGTTTTGTAGCATGCTTCTCCTGTGGAGAATAAGGGCATGAAAGAGCAAACCTAAGAGAAAATGTTTTATCACATTAAAATCCAGTCAGCAGGGATCTGAACTTTCTTTGGACAAGCCCTTTGTCCACACACACCCTACTTTTTCCTCCATCATCTTCCTTATTCTTATGTTAATTTTACGCAGCTATTGTTTTTCTTTTCAAGAAGCCATTCAGTTTAGAAAATATTCCCATAAAATAGTCATTAGCTGAAATGTTACACTCCCTCCATTTCATGGTTAAGTTTCTGTATTAAATTGTTGATGATGGGGACACATAAAGGGACAGGGACAGTGAGAAAAAAGACGAGAATATGCTTGCCATGAACATATCACCCCAAACCAACTATTGAGACTCATGCCTTGACATACCCCTGCCACAGAGAAAATGTAATACCTTCTCTGTGGCTGGCAGATATTATTTTTCTAGCCCTTTTCATCCGACTTGGATTAGCCCTGAGTGCCTGCACTGAAATGATCATCTGCCACTCTGTCAATCAAACAGCTGTTCAGTGGCCTCCCCCAGCGAAGTTTTTCCTCCCAAGCACACACTCTCTCTCTCTTTCTGTCATTTTCTCTCTCTCTCTTTCTCTCTGATACACACAGAATGTTTGCTCAGCATCCGACCAGTTCCTTGCTGTGACAGCAGGTATCCTTGGGACAGAGTGGCAGTGAGCAAACACGTGTGTGGAAGCGTTTTTCCAGAAGTTAGATGATACCACAGAGACAAGAGCCACTACTTACTATTTTCCTTTGGCTGGGATGGAGTCTCTTCAGAGTTGCCGGATCCCTTCATGGGTATCCAGTCATTCCAGTGCAGGTGGTTAGCAGACGGACGGACTTGGTGTCAACCCCCTTCACCCTGCATGATGCTAAGGCTCCGAAACCATTGGAAGTGCGGCAGAGAAGCAAAAGGGAAATGCCTGTGTGCGAAAGGGACGGCAGTTCACTGAACAATCGAGAAATCACTACGTGGGGAGGAGAAAGAAAGAGAGAGGAAGAGACTGAGAAGGGTGGAGTGACAGCTGGGGGTGCATCTGTGATGACAGCAGTACACAGAGAGAGAGAGAGAGAGAGAGGGAGGGGAAGAGAGAGAGAGAGAGGAGCATGCATGCAGATTCCAACATGCTAGCTTACCCACTGGGAAGTAACTGATTCTGACAAACAGGCAGAATATATTCTCATATCATCTACATTCTCCAAGTCTGACAGAAGCGTGAAAGTCCAGAATTACTCTCCTCTCTTCTTACAGAAACGGCAGGTGCAGCTGTGGAGCTTAAAGTCCTTTCACTCCTCTTTGAAATAGACCAAGTAAGAGTAGATTATCAGGAGGGAATTAAGCATCTTCTTTCTCTCCTTCCATCATTCCCCCTGTTATGGGGGCGGTGGGGAAGCAATTCTGCACAGTAAACTCCCAAGTAAAGAGTGAGGTCATTAGCTTTGTTAATAATTAGCTTTCTTAACTAGCTTTCATAGTTAATTTTGTAAGTTGGGGGGAAGCACAAACTAGGGTTGCAGAGCAGAATGGAAGGCAGCTTCTGGCCTCTTTGGTAACCTGGAAGAGAGGAGGCAAACTGATCAGGTGCCAAAAGAGAGGCTGAAACACTGGTTTCTGGGAAAAGGACTATATTGACGTCACAGAAGAAGCATCCTCTGGGCTACTATGTCACTTAAAACCTGACTGTCAAAGAATACTCCTGGGGCAGGAGAGACGTATGCAAGACAGTTGAGGTATGAAGGAGGCAAAGGACAGGCAGACAGTCAAAAATGGCTATGCATCTACTGATTAATAAATAAAAACACATTGTCAACTCATCTACAGTCTAAATTCTACATTCATACCACTATCAGTCCAGAGTGACTCCTGAATGGACCAAGGCACTATTTTGTTTATTTGTTTGTCTCTTTACATTGTTGTGGCTGATTGTTGTGTCTGTACATTATGCACATACAAATGTACCTGCAATCATTTTGCCACTTTAATCTGCCACCTTAGTCTACACAATCTGTAGACAGCCTCTTAGCCCAGCAACCTGGCCAGCTGATTTTGTTGTATGGTTTGTCATTTTCTGATTCCTGCATATTTTCCTGCCTGATTAAGCCACCACTCCCCTTCCTCTGTCTCCCCTGCCCTTAATTTCCAGTCCCCAAAGCTAAATCCAGCAAGAATTACTCTTCATCTTATCAGCTTTAACAGCCTTCTCTCCAATTCCCCCCCTCTCTTTTGGGGAGATTGTATTTGCTTTAGTTGCCTTTTATTATTTTTAGGCTGTCCTGAAGTTACTTTTTAAGCTAAATGGCTCTTACACATTCTACAACAATAGGGCAAGGGCTTGGGGAGGAGAGCTGATGGGCAGATACAGTTCACTTACAGAAAGGATGAAAGACGTCAGCTGTGTCTTTCTGCTACTCTGAGGCATTCTTTTCTGAAAGAACGCTTTTTTAAAAAAAATATGGGCAGGCCAAAAGAATGAGGACAGGCATGTAATGAATTCACAGCATGGGCCATAGCATTAAAATATAGTTTTGAGTTTGCAGAACCTATTAAAGTTAGAAAAACAACATGTAGAGAGAGTACCTTATTTGCTAATGATGGGAGCACATTATAGTTCAGCTTCTGACTTGCCCCTTTCCAAGGCTTGAAATAGTTAACAGTTGTTAAACCAATCAAAATACACAATTTTAAAAACGCCCTGTTAAACTACAGTTTTAAAAACATAGCCTGAATGAGAATGTTTCATAATATTTTAAGAATGGAGAAGTGTTAAATGTCGATGGTTTTATGAATATACTCATTGCCAATTAGTTCACAGTAATTGTGATTAATCTTCCACCGTTATAGTTGAAAGGATCTGTCATACAGAACAGAACACCATTCTCTCTGTCTCAAAAAAGACAGAGTGACATGGTGGAAGTTGTGTCTAGTCTAGTCTGAGATCAGTGAAATAATAGGCAACACCTATGCCACAGACTCTGTGGAATGAGAAGATGGCTGCAGTGATATAAACCACTATAAGCCATAATATGTGGAAATGGTGCCAGGATTAACTCCCATAATATGCCCCCTATATTGTATAACATCCCAAAAGAACCTAAATTAGGAGACAGAATATGAAATCTTCCTGTAAAGTTTCTTCCTTTCCCTTAAATCTGCCACTAAGCAAAGATCTGCAAGTGATGATCTGTGTTCAGAGCTTAGAAAAGTTACTTTTCAGGTTACAACTCTCAGAATCCTGGATTCTGAGAGCTGACTACTGGGAGTTGTAGCTGAGAGTTGTAGCTGGCTAGTTGTAGTCCCAAATGAGTCTTCACCAGGCTCTACCTGTGTTGTAAGTTGTATATTTGTATAGACATCTGGTTAGCAAGATTTTTTATTCACTTAAGACAATCTAACACATGCTCCTTTAGCAGATGATGACAGATTTGCTGTTGTAACATGTCTTCAAGTTGACTCCAAGCTATATCAGTCCTATTTATTTAGAGAAGGTTGCCCATTGCCTTCCTCTTAGACTGAGAGAACAGGGTTTATACAAGTAGGTTTTCATGTTTGAGGAAGGATTCAGATGCTGGACTGCCAGAATCCTGGTCTAACATAGAAGCAGCTCCCTCACGCTGGCTCCTGATGGCATATTATGGGTGAAGAAAGGTCCTAGAACAGTCAGAAATCATGTGGCCTTCCAGATTTTGTTGTGCTGCAAGTCCCAGCAGCCCTAACCAGCATAATCAGTGATGACAGATGCTGGAAATTGCAGTCCAGAAATATGGAATGCTTCTTAGTCCTGCCCTAGAACGGAATTTCATAAACAGGAAGGATTCAATAATGAGAGCAGGATGGAGATGTTTTGAGTGACTCAAGCGCTCTGCAGTTATGTCAGCTAAAGTCTAGATGCAAAAGCCAAGTGAAGTTTTCCAGACAGTTGAGAAAACTTGTTTAGGTCTGAGTGAATGTAGGCTTTGGGGCGGCGGCAGGATCAGTAAGATCACACACTCTCAGCCTCTAGAAAACCCTGTGATGGGGTCATCATAAGTTGGAAACGACTCGAAGGCACACAACAACATCAACGACAACAACAATGGTTATTATAGAAGATCAAAGAGGAAAGTAGTGTAGGTTTGACTACTATTTTTCTCCTTTTTTTAGTTCTCCATTTCCCTTTCTCCAGATAAATTTGTCCTTTATTTGGAGAAATATATTGGAAGCTCTTAAGTATGTCACAGCTAGACCAAAATCCATTGGAATGCTTCCCCGTAGCCTTCTGTGCACCTCAAAAGCTAATCTAGCTGTGGTGAAGGGAATGGTTTTTATTTGAATGTTTCAGTGGATAACTGGGGATTTACTCTGCATATCATACCCTTCAACTGTCCCAATTTGAGAGGAACAGTCTTGATTAACCTTCTGTCATCCAACTTGTTCAGATGCCTTTAAAATGTTCCAGTTTCTTTCTTCTCATCCCCCTTTGTCCTCAGCTTATTTTAATTGCTGCAAACTGAATGCAAACTGCAAAAATAGGTTGCATTCAGTTAACGCATTGCTGGGAGAAGGTGGTACTCAGAATCTTGCTCTTCCCAGTAGGTCTGGGCAAAAGCAAAATGCTGCAGCTTCTCCTAGCTTGTATGCTTGTCCTCATTAATCCTTTTGCCCTCGCCACAAGCTGATGTTGCTTGGCCACACGTGTCCAATTTTCATCTGCAAAATGTTGGATGATATAGTATACAAAGGCAGACTAAATCAATGCTTTACAAATTCATTTACATGTATAATGTTCAGCCCTTAAACATGTATAGACTTGTACTGTAGAAGTGGCAGGAAATTATTTCCTGTAGTTATCTTCACTTTCAGTAAAGGTTCCCCAGCTCCATCTCAGAGGGATTGGGCTTGTACTTTATCACTGCTGAATGCTTCTTAGCACTGACTAAGATCTGCCTTTTATTATCTGTTAAGATTCTCAGTGCATCCCCAGAGTAACTCAATATTTAGCAAAGAGTGCCTTGGTAAAATTCAGCCCTGTCTGTTCAGCATCCACTACACTCTTATAACTTAGATCCAGATGAATCTTGTGTCTTGTCTGGTTGTGCATGTTCTGGAGTTCAGGGGGAAGGCAGTTGTAGGAAATAATCTCTTCCCCATTTCACAGCAGTCAGATTCGTTTTGTAATAAGGATGTTGTAAGATGTACCAGCAGTGGAAACATGACATAAAGGACACTGACTCCATGACTGTAAGAGTAGGAATGACGTTTTGTGCCACCGATCCCAGCTGCCAGGCTCAATGGCAACGTAGCAAAAAATTCAGATTTCTCTATGGCTTCTTTACCTCTTCCTGGGCTCTATGTGGCCAATATAATTGAATATTGCAAACACAATTGCAATTAAATCTCAATAATAGCACTAGAATCCTACTTTTACTTGACGTAACTTTATGTATACTTAGATAGTAACACAGATACTAAGGAACTCTGTTTGTGAATTAAGAAGATGCATATTGGAACACTGGCAAGAGTGCCCAGTGTGCGTTGGTCTCATTGTGCATTGAGCCCATTGCACAATGGTCACTTTGCCTGCTCTACTATGTTGTAATGTAACAGCATCCCTATACTGGATCCAGACATTTTGAAACTGTTGAGTTCTAATTCCTGCATACATTTACAAAGGCATAACTTTCATATATTTTAAACAAAAATACAACAAATTATATATTAAATTGGACACATATGCACTAGCCCAAAAGCTCCATCAATCCAAACAGGTGCCAGTGTAGGATTTGATTACATGACTCTTCTGCCCGTGCTGCTCAGTACTACTGTAACACTTGGGTGCAACATTAAAGTCCTTATTCAAAGTGAAAAAGGCATACACCTGAACCTTTCAATTGCAGCTCCTCTCCAGCTCTCTCCCTCTCTCTCTCCTTCTGAACTCAATCAGCAAACACATCCACTTTTTCAGAATTTTCTCACCCACTGGGCCAAACCAATACTCAAAGAGGTAATACTTCCTCTCCTTGAAAGCTTCATTCCTGCATCCAAAAGCTGAGAGACTACTGTAGTTTCACAGTGGAAAGGCCCAGCTGTTGTTTCAAATTGTCGTAGGGTTCTGAAAGCAGGATAGGAGAGGCCAGAGCAATCAGTGATTACTGGTATCTATAAAGATGTCCAAGCTGAATTCAAGAAAGGAAGAGGCACTACGAATCATATTGCGAACATACTTTGGAGAAGAATTTAGAAGAAAATCAGCCTGTGTTTCACAGATTATAGCTAAGCCTTTGGTGGTGTAGATCATGAAAAATGCCACAACATTTTATTGTCCTGGATGTGTAACCTGTATTCAGGACAAGAGAGTACCCTCAGGACAGAGTATGAGGAAACAGAATAGTTTCCAATTGGCAAGGGGGTCAGGCAAGGCTACTTTTATCACCCTGTCTTTTTTAACTTGTATGCTGAACATATCATGTGTAAAGCAGGATTACACTCGGAGGAAGGAGGCATGAAAATTGGAGGAAGGAACATCAACATTTTAAGATATGCAGATGATACCATACTACTAGCAGAAAATAGCAAAGACTTGGGACAATTACTGAAAAAAAGTCAAGGCAGACATTGCAAAGCCAGGCTTACAGTTTAACATTAAGAGAAAAAAAATGACGACAGATGACTAAAATAACTGTAAAACAGACAATGAAGACATTGAATTAGTTCAATATTTTCCATACTTTGGTTGAGTTATTAATCAGAATGGAAACTGCAGTCAAGAAATTTTCCCACTTTAAACTGGGTGCATAGCTTTTGATTGTTTGGGGGAGTTACAGAAATGGAAGGAGAGATGGATGCAGTACTTGGCCCGTGTATTGTCTTCCCTTGCAGTAGATTGTCAAGACTTTGTGTTAATACTGAATATTTACAAGTCAGTGGCATAGTGATACTGTGAATTTGCGAGTATACCAGCCTTTCTTGTCTAAATAAAAAGATTTTGTATTACTGTGAGGGGTACAGAAAAACATACCAAATGCTCAAGGGGTTGGACCAGCTCCCCAGTGAGGGAAAGTCATGCAATCTGAGACCTTTTAAATTCATAGAAGACTGTAAAGTTGAAGGCTTTCATGGCCAGAATCCATGGGTTGTTGTGGATTTTTTGGGCTGTGAGGCCATGTTCTAGTAGTATTTGCTTCTGACGTTTCACCTGCATCTGTGGCTGGCATCCTCCTCTTACCAGTCGTCTATGAGTTGTTGTGAGTTTTTCGGGCTATGAGGCCGTGTTCTAGTAGTATTTGCTCCTGATGTTTCGCCTGCATCTGTGGCTGGCATCTTCAGAGGATCTGGAGACATGGAGGTGGAATGAAGTATATATAGTTGTATGATCCTGGGTGGGAGGGATTTGCACTTGGGATGCATTAGTGGTCCAGCTGGCCTGTGAGATAGCCAACTGTTGAGTGGACTAGCCCTCTGACTAACAACACAACCCTGGGTGCTAGACCATTCAACGATGGGCTCACAGGCCAGCTGCATCACTAATGCATCACATGTGCAAATCCCTCCCACCCAGGGATCACACAAGTATATATATTCCATTCCACCTCCATGTCTCCAGATCCTCTGAAGATGCCAGCCACAGATGCAGGTGAAACATCAGGAGCAAATACTACTAGAACACGGCCTCATAGCCTGAAAAACTCACAACTCATAGACGACTGGTAAGAGGAGACATGTATAAAATCATGTTTGGCCTCAAAATAGTAGATAGAAAATGTACTTCATAGTACTGGAGTCTCAAGCCATCCATTTAGGCTAAATGGTGAGAAGTTTGGGACAGACAAAAGAAAAGTAGCTTTTCACATGGCATACAGTTAACCTATTTCAGCTTTGAATGAGGCTTATCTCTGATGGCTTTTATTATCTTCTTCACCAACCAAAGGGGAAACCATTTCAGCAGCCTGTTGTATCATGGCAGTGTTTAGTGGGAGGCAAGTGTCAGTATTTCAGCACAACAGTTGACGCTTGCATTTCCATTACCTTGTTAAACCCCTGACTCTCACTCTGTGGTCTGATTTAGCACTTACCTGTCATTTACACTTGGGAGTGATGTGATTTCTTCTGGTTGCTCTATAAAAATATTTATTTCCTGCTCCTATCACACATCTCTCTCTATATATTTTTACTGTAACCCTTCCCCCTTGTTTTATTTCCTCCAAGCTGTGGGTGTACAAATTAAGCTGGAATTACTCCAACGCAAGTTGTGGAGGGCTGCACAGCAGGTAAGAAGGCTGATATTTATGCTGAGACACTATACAAAACAGAGGGGTCACTTTCCCTTGGCTCGTTTCATGAAATGTATGTTAACAGTTTGGGACAGATGGTTGTTTTTTAACCACATTCCCACAAGAATCTTTATGAAATGCGTATTAAACAGATTTGTGCAATAGATTAGTTTTTAAATTACACATTTTGCTAATCCTTTGACAACTTTAATGCTGCATCAGCTGCCAGTTTGTTCTCAGAATATCATGCTAACAGTCACAAGCCTGGTGTGGCATAAATCCATTGCAGCTGACACATTTAATTGTGGAATTACGTCTGTACTGGTTCAGACATCCAAAATCCTCTTCAGTTTCAGGAAAGTGTATATGTGTTCTCTTTAAAGCATCCTGGTTGCGCTATGCTACATGTAATATAGGCCATTTCTGCACTGGACTGTTATAGTGCTATTATTCTACTTTCAGCATCCTATGGAATCCTGGAGTTTGCAGTTTAGGGAGGGACCTTTTGAGGCCCCTCCCTAAACTGCAAAGCCCAGGATTCCATAGGATGTGGAAAGTAGAATAATAGCACTATAACAGTCCAGTGCAGAAATGGCCTTAGATAGCTATTCATTTTCCTCCATAACATTTTCATGAGGCTTGCTATATATACTCATGTATAGTCTAGAAATTTTAGTCGAAAAATTGACGCAAAAATCCTGGGTTAAATTATCTACAGGTAAGTATTGTACCCTTAACTCTTACCAAAAAAGGAGTCATCTTTGATAGTAAAAGGCAGCAGCTTAGTCCATCCTGGGTGAATCTAAAAACAGCACCAACTCCTCTCTGTTCTCTCTGCTGCTGTCCTGCTTCTGGCCCTTTTGAATTCTTGGCTGGCAAAATGGTGGTGGCGGCTCTTTGACACTTCCTCTCAAAGGAGCACCAAGAAAGAACAAGGTGTGTGTGTTTCTTTTAGGTTCTTCCAGGATGGACTAAGCTCTCACCTTTCACCACTCTACAGAGAGGAGGGGATGACTCCTTTTTTGATAAGGGTTAATAGCGTACCTTAACTTTTACCAAAAAAAGAAAAAAGAATCATTTCTTTCTCTGGGCAGGAAAATGGCAATGATGAGGAAGACAAAGGCAGCTGGTGCTTTCTACATTCTGAGGAATGACCCTTGACTTATCCACAGGCCATATCAAAATCCATCATTTTGGCCCCAAAACCTGGTCTCAACTTATACACAAGGTCAACTTATACACGAGTATATATAATAATTCAAAAGATTCTTACTGAGACAATCCAATGCTATTGTAGTGCATTTTGGGGCATTTTTCCATAGCAGTGATTACTCAGTTTGAAATTTACTTCCTCTAGCACTTACCTTTTCTTTGTTTACATTAAGATACTGAAGAGCATTTAAATTCAAGACCAAGAAAAAGTGCTCGACTACATAAGTACAGCTGTCAGGACTTTAGTATGTTGCCTTGTACAAAAGCTTTGAATATCATAGCCTGGCACAAAACCTTAGACTGAAAGCCAGTCTAGACATAGTATTAAATTTTTCAGTGCATTTAAAGTGTCCTTTGATAGCTTTCAAAATAGCCATGGATGGACCAATTGCACGTAGTGGCACACAGAGTCAGGACATTTAACCTCCTTTTGCCTTGCAGTGTCCAAGTGAAAATTTTATTACTTAAAGGTCCTGTGTTTTCTGGGAGAAAGCTACAATTGGGATCAGTGACAGCTTCCTCCCTGCCCATAGCCCCCAAGAGGAATAGTAGCTTCATGTGGATGAACAAGGATCCCAACATAGCTAGAAAGGATTGAAATGTTTTCCTATGCAGTGTGGTTGTGATGCTGACATGACAGCAGCGTATATACATGCGCACACAGAGACACACCACCACAGCTTTTGATTTCAAAGTTCAAAGCAATTATATATATTCACACATTTTCAGAGCATGCCTATACATGACTAAAGTACGTTTCATTGAGTTTAGTGGGCTAACCAGAGCTGTTCTTAGGGGTGGGTGGGATGGACCCTTGGTGACTGAGGCCATTTCTGCACTATACTATTACAGTGCTATTATTCCACTTTCAACAGTGCTATTATTCCCTCCTTAAACTGCAAACCCCAGGATTCCATAGGATGTTGAAAGTGGAATAATAGCACTCTTAACAGTCTAGTGTGGAAATGGCCTCAGTCTTTGTTAGGTGTCCTATCTGCATTGATTTGGAGGGAGGCGCTGAAGTTATTCTTTTTCCAGTACACTGTGTTTTTTTCCCCTAAGGACAGCCCTGGTACTTATTCCCTAATAAGTTGGTATAGCATTGCTGCTTTAATGTCATATATGATTTGGCCCTAACAAAAATTGACAGGAACAGGCATGACAGATAATCCTAATTTGCTTTTGTCACTGGGCACAGTCAATAAACTGTAATAGTGACAGTGATGATAAAATATGTTTAGGTTGGATTTTGGCTATCAGACATGTAAGCATTGGCAAAGTAAAGTAGGAATACCCTAGGTCATCTTTAATTAAATGAAACTAAATTAAAAATTATTTTTATTAAGATATTATAGCAGTCACATATTGGGGTTATCCTGATTTTCAAAGCAAAGAGTATTCCTAACTCTTCTTAATTATATGAGATAACCCAGCAAGTTTTGATTCAAATCCAATTGCATAATATCAAATCGACACAAAATTAGTACATGAATGTGGACAGTATGTTAATTTTACAGAGAATTACATGTCTAAGTGAACTGAAATCAATAGTTTCATTTGGTATTTAGGTAGAACTCAAACTGGTTAATAGCTACTTCTTGATTATCAGCCGGGCACATCATCAATTTTGGCTGTCTCTTACTGCTATTTTGAAAACCTGGCAACACTATGATGTGGTGATAGCTTTGTTGTCAGAGAACACAGGAAGCTGTCTCATACAGAGTCAGACAATTAATTGATCTAGCTCTGTATTGTCTCTAGGATTTTAGGCAGTGGTCTTTCTTGCCAGAGGATATCAGGAATGAACTAGGGACTCCTTGCATTTAAAGCATGTGCTGTCCCATTGAGTTTTGGCTCTTCTCTAAAAGTCTACTCTCCACTTCCATTCTTTGAAATAAATTGAAAAAAATACATTACTGTGGCCTCATCTGCAGTATCTCCTTAACCTCATTCTACCTTGAGACTAACTATTGACAGTTTCCAGTTTATCTTCTCAATAAGCAGGTGGAATGTCCAGGTATAACATGGTGTTGACATACAGAGAGGACACTGCGTCACTCAGCATCAGGCCTGTCACTTTCTTATAGAAGGGGGAGGAGGTTAAGCAGCATGGAGATGGTCATATATGAATAGTTCATCTAATGGAGGGCAGGATGTGCTAGCTATATAGCCCTCCTGAGAGCCACAGTTTAGGTATTTATTGTTATGAGCTATCAAATCTGAGTGCACATACATGTACTCATATAGTGTATAACATGTACTTGGGGGTAATGGTTAAGAATGCTGAATCTTTGCTCACATTTCAGCCTTTGTTTCCAACATTTCTGCTTTCCGTGTAAGAAGCCTCCTCTGACCTCACTGGCACTCAGTAATGATTCAGTAAGGAGTTACTAATTAACTTCTTTTTTCTTTTCTTTCCCATTTCCCTTCTATGTACTGCAATGTTCTGTATACTGATGCTTCACTTTACCATCTTCCAGCCCAATGACACTGATGTAAGTAAGGAGCTTTCAAGGTCAAGAGATTTCTCAGAACCTCTTGCCTGTGTGATAGTCATGTGTCATTTGTGTCTGGTGTTGAACTGAATACATTTCTATGTATGAATAAATTCTGCAGAGAAAGCAGAATGAGTAGCTGAGGACATGGAAACTTATGAGCCAAAGAAAGTGTGTTGGATCCAAATTTAAGACTGTGTAATTGGGCTAGGAGAAGGAGACTTCTTTACGCACTCCTCTCTACACCAGCCCCCACCCCCACCCTGTGTTACGCATTAGTGGGTCTTTGATAAATAAGAGGTGTATACTGTGGAATCCTGAAAACCAAGTGGAGACATCTTCTTTGAGTATAGACCTGCACAGAAGAAGTTGCATCAGCATTATTTTTTAGGATTGCCCTGTTTTCCCATACCACATAAAGGATTATCCCCTGGACTTCCATATAGCATTCTCTCACTTTTTCTTTTTTCTTATTTTCTTTTTCATTTTTTCTTTCATAAGCCACCCTCCCTTTTTTTAACCTCTTGGTAGGCCAGAGGGGCTGCCATGAGAAAAGGGGTGTAGAGAGGTTTGCTTCCACTATCTCACTTGCATGTCCCTAAATCTGGATCCAGACAAATGATTTAATTATTGGGGGGAGGGATGTAAGATTTAGAAATTGATCCAAACCTGAGCTGTTGTGCACCAGTGATATAGCCAAATGCTGCTGAGATCTGACATCTTCTGTGGAGCAATAAATGATAAACTACCAATCCCAGCATGTAGATACACATTTGAGCTCACATTCTGATCTGATTGTGTCTGACTGGCCTTGCAAAAGAAGTTCACGAGGGTGTTTTGTGGCGTGTTAATTGCTTGAATGAAAGAGAAAAAAAGAATATTCTTCAATGATTGAAAAAAAATCACATCTGCCTCATCTCTGGAAATAGTACTTATTTTCCACTGGCAATTAAGTAGGCTTGTGCCTATTTACAGGCATTTAAGGCAAAGAACAGGGAAGGACAAAGCAACACTGGTATCATTTTGACCCATATTGATATCTGGGTGAGTTGTGCTATTTGTTAAATACAAAATTAGTATATAGAAATTAGTATAAAAACATTCTTTTCAAAATAAAAGAAAATATCAAAACACAACAGAGAGGGCCTTTAACTACACTCTGTCTTCCAGAAGAACATTATCTAAGTTGCACTGAACCAATAAGGCCAAGATTATCTGGACAAGAGCTTCTAAACATTGGAAAATGTTAGCCTTGCTGGGTCAGATAACAGATCCATCTTCTCCAGCAATCTTCTTCCCAATGTCTGTTGGAATCCAATGAGCAGCATTTATAGATGATAGCCATTTCCTTTTGAATCTGAGATGAAATTTCGAAGACTATGTGACGAAACATTCTAGTTCTACATCATACCTGACATGTTGCTTCTGCTTCTCCAAACGTTACTCCTTCTGGCATGCTTCTTTGTGTCAGCAGAAGTGTAGGTACAGCTAGTCACAAATGAACACAACTAGGCTGAGGGGAACAGCCTTTAAACAGAAGTAATTTTGTCCACATAATAGATACCCCATGTGGTACAAAGTCATTTTTATTAATATGCAAAGATGGGCACAGGAACAATAAACAGACTAGCTGGAATCTGATTATTACAACCAGATCTTGTCTCCAGGAGATATTTGCATTCCTGTTTGATAGGATGGTGTAGCTTAATCACAAGAACAGGATACAGTAAGTGCTAGTTGGAATCTATATCTAAACTTAGCAGTGTGGATTCCAGAATTTCTTGGTCTAATACACAGTATCAAGACAATAACCAAACATGCAGCAAAAATGACAGATTGGTTTACCCATTATAAATCAAATGAATGTCTATATGAAATAGAAGCATATCACAGTATCTCCACCATAGGTGAAAAGATCGGACTAGAGGTACAAATAGCCTGCTAAAAATACTGGAGTGGAGATTGTTACTTCTTTCTCCCACCCTTCCACCAGAGATACTTTTGGGGATCTTTCAGTGTTCCTGATTTTTAGCACTGAGAAATCATATATGGAAATTTTAATTCTTCTTCTTCATCATCATCATCATCTTGAATTGTATATTATAATAAATCTCTAATAAAATACATTAAAACCATTGTCCTCCCCAAGGAAGGAGCAGAGGGGGGAGAAAAGCTCCATCATGACTCAGCCACCCACTTTTCTATATATCTTAGCTAAATGAAAAGAAAGAACAGGTCTATCCTTTCTCCCCCAGTTACTGTAACTCAGTCATCTGTATGTCTTCCCACTTGTTGGTTTGATTGACAACAGTAGAGGGTCAATGGTGATATTTTTACTGATATATTTTTCCAGTTTGAGTCAATCACAAAGCTGGCTTATATGCTGTGCTTACATTTTATATCTGTAAAACAACATGGCTGATCTCCTTTAGAACCTCCATGTTTTCTTTCGTTATTATTATTCCTTTGAGCTGAGAAAGGGGCAGATCAGCTTTTTCATTCTAGAACAGATACCATCAGTCCTCTAGTTTTAGCACTGTAAAGTAACACAAAGTTAATTATGAAACACACAAGCTCTGATAAGATTTTCTTACTCACCATTTAACCCTTCATATCCTATTCAAATCATTGTTTTGGCATATGTCAACTTTGGTTTATAGTAAAGCTTCAGCTGAAATAAATAGACAGTGCCAAAGGACATTGTATACTGTTCATGTATAATTTG
This sequence comes from Ctenosaura bakeri, assembly GCA_948474755.1. NCBI lineage: Eukaryota > Metazoa > Chordata > Lepidosauria > Squamata > Iguanidae > Ctenosaura > Ctenosaura bakeri. Next base: position 173,045 of record CAOLHI010002268.1, read on the forward strand.
TCATAATGTTACCAGAAAACTAAAGGCAGCCAACATTACCACTGCTCTCTCCAATTTTGCTGGTGACGGGGTCTGATTCTGACATACTCTCCTCCCCCACAAATTTATTTGATGCACTGAATTTCCTTCAGTCCATGTTGAGCATCTCACTGAACTATAAATTTACTACTGTGAATATGAAGCCACTTTACTAAGACAGTTGCCTCTGTTTTCATTCCAAGAGAAGAAAATATTTTTCCACATCTGACCAGAAATCTAGAAAAGCAGAAAAGTGATAAAATTCTCTCCATTACCTTTTAGAAAAATAGATATGACAAATTTTTCAAAGGTTTATATGTTGCCACTCGATAAATAGTTGATCTAGTGTCTGAAGTAGCATCATGACAGACATAGCTATTTTTGTTTCAGACTTAAGGGCTTAAACATTAATTGGCCTTCAGGAATTTAGTTATTACAGATGTAGCACATAGTGGGGTTGCCAGCCCAGGAGCATCGCATTACCAGAGTTTCATGGCCAAAATCTGAGACCAAAAGGCAGGTCTTTGGGAAATCATGGGGCTGGGTCGTAGTGATGTCACAAAAGTAGGGCAGACAAGGGTTGAGAGGTGGGCCAGAACTGCTTCTGAGTAAGCTGATTGTGAAAATAGCCGTAAGGGCAATCCAGGTAAATGGGCACAGAAACTGGGTAAAACCCAGCTAACTAGGTAATATGGCAACACAGTCAAGAGGGGAAAAACAAACCATGCGCTTTTCTGTACTACACTGTTATGGTGTTATTATTCCACTTTCAATATTCTATGGAATCCTGGGGTTTGCAGTTTAGGGAGAGGCATTTAGAATTCTCAGCCAGAGAGCTCTTTGTAAGCTACAAATCCTAGAATTCCGCAGGATGTTGAAAGTGGAATAATAGCACTATAACAGTGTAGTGCAGGAAGGTCCCATGTTTCAGAGGGCACCAAAAATGTGTCTGGCAACTGTAGCAGTTGCCACCATTTCCATAGGGCTGATAGCCCTCATAACATAGATGACACATGCACAGAGAGTTTTTCTAGGCTTCGTCTTGCTGCTAATGCTTGAAAAATTCCATTGTCTGCTCTCAAGGAGTTTTGCCATCCAGTCCTTTGTCACTGCTGCCAGGGTTTGTGTAACAGGAAATCTTACCAGTTTCAACACTGGTTCTCCACTCCCTGCTGTGATCCAAATGGCACAATGGTCCAAATGCATCCATTCACCATCTCTTCCCAGCCCTTCACACCTAGTGTTTTGTACACTAATGTTGCATAAGCACAACACACACACACACACACTTGAAATGATCCAGGGAACCCTGGTCCCAGCTGGAAATGAGCTGAGTAGAGATGAATGCCTAGAGTTTAAGGCCAATTCATGCACAAAAATCAAATGAAGCTGCTGCTTACCCTGAGATTTGTCTCCCTGCTGGCATCCTGAGACCTGGCAACCGTAAAGATGATTTTTAAAAAGGTGGTACATTTCTTAGAATATACTCAGCTAGAACACATATCTAGTGCTTTCTGCACCAACCTCATTGAAAAGGGCAGACCTATATGAAAGATGACCTCTTGTCCTTTTATTTATATTTTCTGTAGCATTTAAAAATTTATACAACCATAGGCACGCGTTTGCATGTGCATATCTAACTTTGTAGCGTTATGGGAAAAGCATGGTAAACACACTTCACAAAAATGTGTAGAAGGATCTTTTCTCTCTGAAGTGGTCTAACTCTCATTAAAGTGAAATACAGTAAAGTCACAGTGAACATTTACTCAATTTAACAAGCCTTTAAATAACAAGTCTTTAAATTATCTGAAAAAGCAAAGTTAAGGAGAGGCCCTAGGAAACTGACTTATTTGTAAAGCATGTATATATGCAGGTACTTTGAAGCTGCCTGTTGATTTATGGCAACCCCATTAATTTCATAGGGTATTCTTTGGCAAGGACTACTCAGAGGTGGTTTTGCCAATTCCTTCCTCTGAGATATAGCCTGGTATTCATGGGTAGTCTCCCATCCATATACTAACCAATGCTGATCCTGCTTAGCTTTCAAGATCAGACAGGATCTGGTGCTTTTAGGGTACGTATTTAGAAAGCTTATATTATACATACCTAATTCCTGAACTAATTGTTCATGGGAATATTGTCAAAGAAAGGTCCACTCATTTCCCAGTCTAAATGGCCACTGTCCACTGTATGAAAAAAAGCTCTACCTTCTCTAGAAGGCTTAACTGAGGAGACCTTTGGAGTATTTGTCTTGTTGCGTCATTTAATTTGATCTTCCTTTCAGAGAAATTAGTAGGGCATCCTTCCATCTGTTCTGGACCCTAGTTCTCATGAGCCCCAGCTGACATGGCTAATGGTTAATGGCTAATGGAGTTGTACTCCAAAGCTTCTGGAGAGACCCAGGTTGTCAAACATTGTACCCAGAATCTAACTTAGGCCATTTCCACACTAGACTGTTATAATGCTATTATTCCACTTTCAATGTCCTGTGGAGTCAGGGTGTTTGCTGGTTAGAGAGGGGCCTCAAAGGTAGTTTAGCACATACTGAGCTATGTGGATTTCAGGTCTACTTCATAATGTTTGTAGAAACGCCTAATGCTGTTCAGGTAAATGCAGTTGAAAATAATAACTCTATATAATTTCCTTTCTGTTCCAGTGTAGTGGCGTGGAGGGTCTCTGTCCCATGAATTGCCAAGATGATGTAAGTACCAGGATTTTAAAATTTTGCTCAGGTGTGTAATTCAAGGGCCAGAATGTATAACATTCCGTCATGTGTTTCCCTCCACAAGAACACAGGGGCACTTTTATTCTGACGTTGGTTTTTGCTTGTTTGGCTGGCTAGTTTTTATTTTATTTTTAAATGGAGTAAGTAAACTAGTGACTTGTGAGTCCTTGTATGCCTCTTTGCCTGTGGGCCAGACTAGATGTGTGTTGCAGACATCCATATGACTACCTCTTTCTCTGGCCCTTTTCGCATGGTTTTTTTGTTGTGCGAGCGCCCCTTGAGCATCGCGCAAATGGGAGCGTCGCTCCGTACGACACCCCCCCACTTGTGTGACGCTCACAAGGCTGAAGCGGGGCACGCGCGCATTTTTTGATTTTCGGCTTTAAGCCGAAAATGCCCTGTGCTTGCACAATGCTTGCGGCGCCCTCACGCACTTACCTGCCGTGCGGTGCATCGGCGAGCCAGGCGGGTTGCGTTTCCTTCCTCCAGCGCAGCCTACAGCTCCCACACTGCCCTGAGGAAGGAAGGGGCGGGGCGCTAGCGCGACGGTCGCGCTAACAGGAAGCGACCTGCGGTAGGAAGGAGCGGGGAAGCAGCAGCATTTCGGAGGAGGCTTCTCGCGTGAGACACCCCCCCCCGTCATGCAAACAGGTAACATGCAAAAAGGGCCTCTGATAAACTAGGAGAATCTACTCTGTAAGTGTAAGAGAGTGCTTGGGGAAGGAAAGTGAAACCTCTTGTGCTGTGTTGCTTCAAGCAGTGTTCTTCAACTTCATATTTGATACTGGAAGTGAGCTGGATTGGGGGTAAACAGCTTTAAGCAAAAGAGCACAGAGAGCTAAAAATGGGAAGGGGGCAGATTTCACTCCTTTCTCCATATGTTGTTCTGATGTAAATAATAATCAACACCCACCCGCCCTTTTATATGTGAATGAGGCTGAATTTATGTCTCTGCATTTGTTTCTTTAAATTCCTAATTGAGCACTGCATGGTTGGTATTTGCTGGGTCTGCCTTGGAGCAGCAGCAATAGGGCAGCACGCACAACCAGACTTCTTCATCCCGTGTAAACTAGAATTCCAAAGACTTTTGTCTTAACATATAGTGTGCAAGGGCTTCCTGTCACTGGTTCCAAGGTTATCCAGTGATCTGTGAGGCTGACAAGAAACTTGAGTTCCTTGAGATCTCCTCAGATCAGGGGTTTGTCTCATTAAAAAGCAACACACTCAAGGCGAGGAGCCAGAAAAATAGATCTTTGAATAGATCAAACTATTAAGCAATTTGCAATGGCAACTATCAAAAACCTCTGAGGCTTCAATGAGAATGGAAAGGACTTTTAACTTTCATTATAATTCCAGAATTGGTTTAGGAAATCTAAAGAAGTGCAGTAACTCATTCTCCCCAGATGTGAAATGAATATCAAGAGTGTTGTTAGGCTTAATGAATTTTTATGAAAACATTCTGAAATCCATAGCTGTGACTAATTATGAGGATAAAAACGAGCAAGTGAATTTAGTTTACAGTTGCTTTTTAAATGTTATTGTCCTTGTACATTGGAATAATACACTGCGACGTTTACTTTGTCCCAAAGATGGCCCAGTGCTTTGGACAAGGAATGGGTGAAATATTGTTGCTGTTGCTTCTGTTGTTGACAGCATCATTCTCACAAGAAGGATATTATATTAGGAGCTGCTTTCTGGTGGTGGGTGCTATCCAAAGCAGCCATAAGCTGGGTTTCAGACAAAAATGGGATTAATCACTCCTTCCCTGTTAACAAAATAGTTGGGAATCTAATACTACAACAGTGGCACAAGAGTACCTGCAGTCCTCTTAACTAGTTTTGGGAAATGCCGAAACTAAATAAAAGCCTAAAACCGCAGAGAGTCATGTATGAAGCCTCTAGCAAATGTGTGAGCAAAATCAAACCCTCTGGGTTGGCCGGATACCAAAAGACTAGCCAATACTGGCCTCTACAGAAGCTGAAGTTCTTTCCTAAATCTTGCCTTTGCTTCTCCTCAGAATCTGAATTGCTTCCTCATTGATAATAATGGATTCATCCTTGTTTCTAAAGCTTCCAAACAGGTAAGAAAAATTAATGGATGAACACAGTTTTCTGTGTCCAATTGAAAGCTAAAGGGGTGGGTAGATTAAAAAAACAAACGATTAGATGAAAAGGGAAAGAACGAAGTGAAGAAGTCTGCCATTTTTTTTAGACTTGTGAAAATTAATTGGAGTTTTCACAAAAAAGTAGTGAAAAGATGCCCCAGTCACAATAAGACTTTGTGCAAACTCCCCCAAACAAATTCATCAGTGGGAGGTTATAGCTGCATTCTGTCTTTCCTTCAAGAAGTTAATATTTGGTTATTTGAACTTTGTGAGTCAAGTTAGTCTGAGAGACAATGCTTCCCCTCCCCTTTGGACAATCCTGTGAGTAAGAGTTGGAATACAGAATTGCCGTGGTGAAGCCTGGTGTTCTAGGGAGGACGAATCTTTTCTTAAAACCTTTACCTTTGCATATGATAAGGCCTGCCGTCTGATCCAGCACAGTTCTTCTTTTGCTGTTAAAATATGTTATTCTAAGTTCAAATAATGACATTAAATCCAAGGTGTTTACTGCTGCTTGCTGAATAAACTTCTCTCTCTGAAAAAGTCTTTTGAATGAATTGGTGCTTTCTCCAGAGCTTCATATGCATGTAAGGCCATTTCTGCACTAGTCTGTTACAGTGTTATTATTCCACTTTCAACATCCTATGGAATCCTGGGGTTTGCAGTTTAGCGAGGGGCCTCAAAGCCCCTCCCTAAACTGCAAACCCCAGGATTCTATAGGATGTTGAAAGTGGAACAATAGCACTATAATAGGCTGGTGTGGAAATGGCCTAAGGCCATTTCCGCACAGGGCGAGGGAATTGCCCCGTGCTGTTACTTACCAGATCTTCTGGCTCCCCGGTCTGGTCCAGACTGTTCCAGAGCAGTGCAAGGCCATTGCTCCGCACTGCTCCGGTGTCCAAAATGGCAGTTTCTGGTTGGTTGTGGGTCTCGACCAACCGCTGAAGCTCACCAGCCTAAAGCCCGCCCTCCACAGATCGCAGGCTCGCATTGGTGCAAGCCTGCGAATCTGCATGGGAGAGTAGGCACACAACGGCGCACACCGGCTTTTTGAAAAACCTGAAAAATCAGGTTTTTCAAAAACACACTGGAGGACCACTTGGGGTTGCTCCGGAGCAGACTGAGGTGCGGATCTACACTAAGTAGTCCAGACCCAGTCCACTCCAAGATGCAGACATCCTCCGTAGAGGACGCACTGCACCGTTTCATTTAACCCGTGCGGAAATGGCCTAAGTCAGAGGTGCAGAACTGTAGTGGGTTTGGGCTTCAGTTTTCTGTCTCAGAACCTTCAAAGAACTCCTTGGAGTGCCAAAATTGCTAAAGAACACAAATTAAAATCAGTGACTGAAAATTTATTTCTGGTTTTGTTTTGTTTTAAATAATATTAAACAATATTGTCTTTAAAAGCAATTTGCTCTTCCTGGAGGTTTTTAAGAGAAGTAAATGATTGGGGAAGGGGTAACCACTGAAGACATTTAAGAATCAGTGACATATATGTCCAGTGACTGACTTCTTGTGTTTTGAATAGCTGAAGTTTCTGAACAGTCTTCAACAGGAGATCCATGTACAGACACATTGCAGTAACAGATGATATATTATGACTATGACTGTGATTATAATTTCTCTGGGCTAAGTAACTTTACAATATAAAGAGGTTGGAGCAAAACAGCAACTAGGTTATGCAATTATTCTCTCCAGCATCATTAGCATCAGTATTCATATGGACCATTTCAAGAGTTCCAAATACTTTGCATATTTTCTCTTTGTAATCCTTACAAGTCTCTTTTGAAATTAACCATCTTTATTATCCACATATTGCAAATGACAGACTGTGACTTGTCTAATGCTTTTCTAAATTCCTGACGATTTACACCAAATAGTACGTTGAAGGCAGAGCTAAGATTTGGTTTTAATTTTTCCTAACCACTGCAGGACATTATCACATTTTTTTTTCCAAAATAACCTGAGTACATAGTAGAGCATCATCTCCTTAAGGGGTTCATTTTACAACAGTGGTAATGAGTGGGGATGGATCAGCCAGTGATTCGAAGCTGAAAAGGTTTAGTACTAACAGCTTTTTCACTTCTGTCATTATTATCTCCCTCTGTCTGCAGACTGGAAAATTTTTTGGAGAAGTGGATGGCTCTGTTATGACCCAGCTCATAAACATGGGAATGTTCAAACAGTAAGTATCACCATCGTCTATGTGATGATCTTCTGTCAGAAAAGAGAATGGAGAAGCAAAGTCTCTTTTCCACACCAAGACCAATATAGTTAATGGAAAGAGGTGGGATTAAAACAGTGGTATGCAGCATATTGCTCGAGTTATTAAAGCTGGTTCAAATTCAGCATCCACAGGAAACCTCCCAACTGTCCTGAGGTATACACTCCCTTTGGCAAAAATAGGGCATGAACATAAGTCAACTATCAGCAGTGATGGCAGTAGCTAAAGAAAATGTTCCTGTGATCACAGGAATACATATTACAGCTGTGAGCACACTGTTCATGAGCCTTGTGAGCAAATGCACAGTGTTACATGCAATATTCCCCTACTTCTTTAAATACAGGCTGAAAGATGGCAGGGAAATACCTGCAGGCACATATCTTTTAGATACAGGAACTTTCAGAAGTGAGCCTCCTGGTCCTCCATTAGCTGAACAAGGGAGCCACTGTCTTATTATGCATTTTCGCTGCTATTTAGATTGTTTGGGTCCCTTCGTATATTGCCAAAATAGAATTGGAACCTAGAAGCAAATGGGCAGATCCAAGTGTACCCACTCTTCCCTACTGTTGATGAGAACTCATGTTCTCATGTTGTATAGAATTTCTCCCCATATTCCTATGTTTCAAAGCAATTTCTCTGCTGCTGGTGTAGCATAAAATGGCCAGGTCTAAATGGCATAAATGGTCTCAAGAACTTGACCAGATATATCTGAAAGATGTCATAGTGTGAATCTGGCCAGCGAATATATATTGCATTTTGTAGGTGGTTAGGAAAAGTTGTAAATATGTTACTAGCTGACAGAAGCAGATTTCTGGATGCTGCATGAATAAAAATAGCAGCTGGCATTAGTCAAGTACATATAAATAAAAACATATAAAGTTTAGTTACTGTGGGGGCATGTTGTGAAATCTGTAAGAAAGTTCTTGAAATAACAGCATGGTCAGTCAAATGTTATAACAGAATTAAGTCATGGTGTGAAACATCCATCAATAAGCATCAGTGGAACTAGATTATCAGGATAAGGACATCTGTCAGTTCTGTTTCTGAATCTGTACAAAACACTTCGATATGTCTGCTCCTGTATTCAGAGAAAGGGACTACAACTCAGTTGTAGACCAATTAGAGCAAACAGTATTGGACTAGCTACCCTGATGGATTTTCAGTATAGAGCAGCTTCCAGTATTCTACCCTTGTCACTTTGTGTGTTTTTGCAGGGTGAAAATGTTTGATTACCAAGCCATGTGTAAAGCACCCCACCACCACCACAGTGGTGCTCGGCCTCTTCTTAGTGTAAGTATCTCCATATCGTAGACCAGAAGTAGCTACTACCACAGAACAAAATATCACAACAGTTTGGATATTTATACAACATACAGAATGAAGCACTGAATACATTATATCAAGAAAACACTAGTCTACTTCATAAACAGTTTTGCTTAGGGACTATCATGAGGGCAGAAGTACCTTTCCTTATCAGTTCAATGAGCATGGAGTCTCTCCTGCTATATTATGGTTTCTTCTGAGCTCTTAGAGGACCATGCAAGGGCAGAAGAAGAGGCCAAGGTATGTATGTCCTCAGATTCTTTACTTCATGTAATCGACAGGACTTTGGGCAAGTGACTTGGGAGGACAGAAAGAAACCATGCTATACATCTCTGTAGCTACACCAGCATTAAGAGATAATAGGAAAGAGAGATTTTAGTTGTTTATGACAGGACAGATTTTGACTCCATGAGTGTTTTTGTTCTGGGACTACAGATGCTTTATTGCCACAATGAAGATAGAAATTAAAACTTTATGTTGATAATAGTTTAAATAGCTTTAAAACTCAAGTTCAAAGTGATGGAGTTCCATGGGAAAGGACATACGCATTTATTATCCACAAATAATTTCTGCTTCTCTTTACATACTGTTAGCAGGAGTCACAATGCCAAACAAAATAATTCCAGAGTTTCATGTTTAAAAAAAAGAAAAGAGAAGAGAAGAAGAAAAATAATTTCTACTCAGATACAAACCTACCCAAAATTCCAGGACCAACCGCTCGTTAGATCTGCTTTGTATTGATTGTATTGGACAAATGGCAGTGCATACATGTTTGGAAAAGATGGGAGGGTCAAGGGAAATTTTATTCTAAGGGGAAAATTTGAACTTTTCATTCCTTCTATACTTCTACCATTTTGACCCAGATTGGTTATACATAAAACCAATGCCAAATTAGCCCTGTATTGGATCATTCAGCTATGTAAAATCATAACAAAGCATTACTCTGTACTTAAAGTTCATTCTGTACAAGAAATCCAAAAATGTGTTGTTTTTTTAAAAAAGTACAACTTAATATCCATGAAAATAAAATTGCAAAATTTGAAACCAATAGTCAGCATCTAATATAAAAAGATAGATGGCAAATCAAAATATAATTAATATTCATACATTGAAATGCCATACATGATTGTCAATATAACTTATATCTAATTTGTCAGATTAATTAGTATAAAAGTACACATTAACATGTATACTTTGAAGATGTATGTCATTTTCCTTATGATTAAATAGTTAATAAATGAGTAAACATAAAGTTAACACCAACGAAGTTTGAAATCAGGATTTCTTCAATGGATCAGAATAGAATTTGCTTGATAGATTTGGATTTACTAATTAGCTTTATGTGGTTGGAATTGCTTTGAATTGGATTATATTATGTAATTAAAGTTGTATTAGCTAAATAAGGAAACTTCCAGTAGTTACGGTTGGATAAGTATGGTAAACCTTTATGAACAGCAGGTTTCATCATCTATACTTGCTCTAGTCTCTTATGAAGATCTAAGAAGTTTCCAGGCAGAGGACTTTTTGCACTACCACTTAAAAAACACTGTTCTACTTAGTCTTTTTCTCCTTAACTGATTTTTCATGTTGAGGAAAATGACTGATGAAGCAGTGGAAGAGCAAAGGAAGGGTACAATTAAGAGGAGATTTCACTGATGACCCAATAAAATTCAGTGAATGAGCTAGGGTTGATGGCATGATTACAGCCTTGTCAAGAAGCAGTCCTCTCTTTTCCTTTTAAAGCAGAGGTGGAAACCATGTGGCCCTCCACATGTTACCGAACTGTAAAGATTTGTAGCCTTCGCTAGCACAACCATGATGAAGAATGCTGGCAGTTGCAGTCTCAACATCTGCATGGAGACATGATGCCCACCTATGTTTTAAAGCAATTTCAGAATGTAGAACTTTTTGGTCTATGGACAATAGCAATGTAAGTTTTACAGATGTGAGTTTTGGCTGAAGAGGTAAACCATGAGATTCAGCAGGCTGATTGACAAGAGTTTTCTAAACACTAGGTGGGGAGAATAAGTCACACGATAAACTTCCTATGTGTGGTTGTAAAAGCGAGCAAAGAAAGCTGATAGCAAGAAAGTCAACTCATTTGAAATCTGGTGCTGGAGAAAAGTTCTATGTACATCATGGATTGCTAAATATCAAATAAATGGTTCTTAGAGAAAATCAAGCCTGAACTTTTAGTAGAAGCAAAAATAACTACACTGAGGCTCTCATACTTTGGATACTGTATATCATGAGACACGGTGGCTTACTGGAAAGAATGTAATACTTGGTAAATTGGAAGGCAGCAGGAAAAGAGATGAACTGCACTGCAGGTGGATTGACCCATTTAAGGAAGCCACAGCCCTGAGTTTGAAAAGCCTCATCAGGGCAGTTGATTGGGGATCTCATTCATAGGGTCCCCATAAGTCAAAATCAGCTTGATGGCACATAAACAATAAAACATGTCAATTCATGTCATCCCCTCACCACAATTGAAAATTCTACATTTTTTCCAAGATAGACTTGCCTGAAGCCTTCAGGAAAAAAAGTGTCGACATTTTTGATATTTTCACAATGATCATTAAGTTTAGAAGTTCCTTCAGTTCTCCATACTGCCCTGTAGGTACCAGAGACCATATTACACTAGGCAGTTATAGCAAAACATGTTTGTGTGACTGCTTCTGTAACAAAACCAATTTCTTTTCCATTGTTAGAACAGAAACATTTCCTAAATTTTTAGTCCCACAAATAACCTTTGTATTCTTTGTATAATCCATTGAGGTTATTCCAAATGGAGAGAGACAGTCAAGTAATTATGTCTTTGAAGTATCTTATGTATTTCTGATAAACTTTCCAATCCCTTTAGGGTGGAGGTTTCAAATTATTACTGATAGCAAAGACTTACTTGGATGACTTAAGTACAAGAATTGTACTGGTTCTTAGAGCCTACCTCCTAATTTGTTTATTGGTCAGGGACTGAGACTGGAATTGTGAACTGTTGTAAAAAAAAATTGTTTTCCTCTGAGACACTATCTCTCTTCTTTTTGACAGCCATTTTATGCCTTATTGGCAGCAGTAAAGTGGCTGATAACTGACTGCCTCATGTAAGTACAAAACTGGGGAGAGCTCGAGGGGTGGTCACAACAATGACTACCATTTCTTTAGATTTAATCAGTTTATTAATCAACAAATCTCTGAGCAGATTAATAATTGAAATTTTAATTGCCAGGCCTTCAAGTTAAATGTGTATTTGTTTGTTTCCTTCTCAACTTTTACTATAACAGAAAATGAACAATGTTAAAATGGGTTAGAGACAGATGACAGTCTTAATGGAAACATAAGTGAAGGGAAAATATGATCAATATATAAATAGCTTGGTTATGCAGAACCAGGGGCCCATTCACACTACACAAGTATAGCACGGAGATTCCACTTCGACTGCCATGGCCACATCCTGTGGAATCCTTGGGTTTGTAGGTCAGGGGCACAAACTTCCTCTGGCTAGGAATTCTAAATATCCCTCCTTAAACTGCAAATCCTCAGATTCCATAGAATGTAGCCATAGCAGTTAAAGTGCAATCATAATATTGTGTGTTGTGAGAGGGCCCTTACTATTAGTGGATTTTGAAGGCCAGCAAAATGAGGGTATCTTTTTTAAGTGCAGACAAACCTTTAGCCATTCCAGAAACTGATAGACAGAGAAATGTGGTGGAAAATAGGACCATTCCACCAGATAGAAGCACCTCCCTCAGCTGAGACCTCTAGAAGCCATTCCAGAAGGCTGTAATGGAAGGAGAGAGTCTAGCAGCCCTATTGAAAGACTATTTCCCATTTGCCTTTTTCTTTCCAAGTCTGTAGCTATGAACTGTCTTGCTTTTATTGGGTATATGTAAACTACTTTGGAATCCTTTGTGGCTTAGGAGCAAGATAGAAATGCTTTAAACAGATAAATTAGTTTTTATAACTATTTCCTCTCCCTAGAAACTGTCTCCCTCCCCCCACCCCCCGAGGATCTTGGAAGCTCATATGGAGTTCCCAACACCCAAGTCAAACTAGTTTCCAAAATTCTTTGGAAGAAACCATGTCAGTGAAGTCAGTACACATTTGGATGGCAGAGAAATCTTTAGGCTCCCTCCTTTTAACATGGAGCAGCAAGGACAGTGCAACACAATGGAAGAATTAGATAAAAGATAGTTTGGGGTACGGAGGATGGAACTGTCATATGAGTCTCATGAATAAAAACAAAATTCTGCCACAGGGTCTGCTTAAAAAACATCTGGGCCTTATTTTAGTAGGAGGATGTTTGCATGTAAGTGTTGTTCTCTTCTGCCTCAGTGCTTCAGCAGAAATGCCAGTAGCACTGGAAACAGACATGCCTTCCCTCCTTCAGCCCTGAAAATGCACAGTTTTTGCCCATGTCTTCTTTGGGTAGGCTGTGCTGAAAATTTTCCAGTCTGCCATGTAGTGTACTGTGAAATGAATTTGACTTAAGAGTTATGTGCTAGGTGACTTACAGGCACCACATACATGCATGTATAGCTTTGGAGGTCTGAAGGGAGAAATCTTATTTTGACTTATAAAATAGAGGCATTCTAGGGTACCTGAATTCCTGTGGAATCCAAGAGGCTGACAACAGAAAGACAACTTAACTACCTTCATCTTCCAGATGAGAGGGCATGATTTCTCCAAAATCATATGAATGTGAATTATTTTAAATTGAAAAGGAGACCACAGAATCTAATTTCCATGTGAACATCCATGTTTTGTTATGTAAACCTACATGTTATGGCCTATTATGATGTGGGTTTCCCCATTACTATTTGCCTTTTATAGGAAATCTGCTTTTTTAATATGATCATCTCACCCATCACAAACCATAGAGAGCCTCCTGTGTCTCTACAGGCTTCCAGCACAATTTACAGCCCTGTGAAAGGTCTACATTCTGTGGGGGCCTTCACAGGTAGAGCAGGCTGGCCATTGTAGATGGTCACCTTCAAACTTCTTAGTAACAGCAGAGGAGATGGAGCTGGTTGCTCATGCAAGGTTTCCTCTCCATGGAATTAGATTGCTGGAGAAATAAACACTCAAACAGGAGTAAGCTAAACATGGAAAAGGACCTTACAGGAACTGCACATGACATAGAAGCTCTGATACACAGAGACAAATCTACCTATTTAGCCTAGGAAAAGGTACAGTTAGTAAAAATTGGCAGCCTCTTGCAGAGATCAATTTGGGAAATATTTTGGAATTTTTTTTATATATTAGTAAACATTGTATGATCCCTATCTTTATGTACACACATCAACACTTTTTCTCAGTTTGTGTATTACAGTGTTGTAAAACATGCCATACCCCTGGACCATGCTTTCCTTTCACACATTTGTCAAAAGTTGAGATGTTTGTATAATTTCATCAGATTGAGCCATATATGAGTGGCACTAGCAAAGAAATCCAGATTCTTGAGTACATCTGTTACGGTTGAGGTCAATGATTATAACTGGGCCCAGACTACAAGTACTGGATCCAAACACCTCTGAATTTGGGACAACAGCCAGCTTGCAAGACTTCTCTAGAAAGTAGCTTGCCAGGCATATTCCACAGCTGTTGCTGTGCAGCAAATACCAGCACTGCATTGCTGAGCAGATGGCTTTCAAGGTGACTGAGTGCATTTCCCTCTCAGCCCCAAAGAGCACAATGTTAATGGCAGTCTTGCCATAGGAATAGCTAGTAATTCATTTCCAGGTGAAGGCACAATTATCCGTTCTAAAAAAGTAAGAGAAGAGGATTTGAACTGGATCAGGTATGAACTAGAAGGAAATGCAAGGTAAGTTTTAGACTGTCTCTGAAGCCTATTAAGTCAAAGTACAGCCAGTCATCCAGCCTGACTGCCTTTGTAACACCTTTACCCCCTCTGGGCCAGCATAAAATACAACTTCTTTTTCCTCTTTTGACAGATTCCTTTTGGAGTTTAATATATCTAGCTTCTGGCACACAGACAACTTGGCAGATGGTGAGTATGTAGAATTACAGCCAGCCCACAGCACACAAATTTTGCAGCCACCAGGCTTGGATGAAGAAGTTACACGTAGTAACACAATTTAGCACAGCCCAAAGGCATAATCACCCTGTTGGCAGTGAGAATGTAGACTCTCGGTTCCATTTCACCTGTGGTTATACCCACTGCAATGCATTGGCAAGATTTGATATTACTGGTTACTATGGCAACTTGTATATATAATTTATGGTAGAATATGCACATGGTAAGAGCCGGTGTGGTGGTTTAAGCACTACAACTCTGGAGACTGGGGTTCGAATCTCTGCTCAGCCATGGGAACCCACTGAGTGACCTTGGGCAAGTCACAATCTCTCAGCCTCAAAGGAAGGAAAAGACAAATCCCCCCCTGAACAAACTCTGCCAAGAAAACTCTGTGATAGGTTCACCTTGGGCTCACCATAAGTCAGACATGACTTGAAGGTTTACACAACAACATCATCATGGTGGGTGGGAGATCATGGACATCTGTCTGCTGAAGTCATTTATCGGCTCAATTTTCCAACCTCCAATGAGGTATTTTAGTTGCACTATGCAGCATATTCCTGGAGACACCTATAAGTCTCTTGTACTTTGCCTAAAACAGTGTTGGGAAACATAAACACCTAACAATGTAGTATGAGCAGGTTTTACTTGTTCTATGAACTCTAGAAATTATTTTTAATTTTCATTTTAGTTGTAGATGTAATTTTGCAAATATAATTGCAATGTATGCTAAAAGCAGAGATTAACTTTTAACATCTCAATTAAACTTCCAAAATATTTGAGTTAAGCCAATTTTTCTTTAAAAAAAATAGGTAACCATTTCAAAAGAAAAAAATCAGAAGCTATGATAAATATGATGCATGCTGATGCCTCCTAAAGATCATCAGCCATCAGATTGATCATATAAATTATGTGGCACGTACTTTAAGTGAGCAGAACAGTAATGCCATTCTCATGCCGGGTGTACTTCCACCATCATACTTTTATTTTTGGGTATTTACTTAATTTATATCTCATCTTTCTCCTAGTATGGAAGCCAAAGCATCTTACTGTATAAGTTAAAACAAAATGTAGCTAAAACAATATCCTATTAATACATTAATTTAAAAGTGTTAAAAGCACATATAAAACATTAAAATACTCTTTTGTCAATGCAAGTCAACAGAAAAAGCCCTACTTTAGTTTGAAAGCATTGCCCATTTTTTAATTCTAAGTGTTTTGAGACTCAAAACTTTCATTTCTCAAATAAGCTATAGTTCGTGTAGTGTACCGGATAGACCTCCTATAGCAGTGGCAGAGCTTGGACTATGTGGAAGGGGTAGGTGGGAGGGGCGGAGCTACAGCACAGGGGTGTGGCCACCATGCATGGCGGCATGGCCAGGGCATAAAGGGGCGTGGCTGCAGGCCGGGATGCCCCAAAAACATTGCTGCCTGTCGTGAATCGCTCCCCACGCCTCGACACAACTTTCCTGCAGGTCTAGAGAAGTCAAAGAAGCAAAATAAGCAAGAAAGCAGTGAGGCAAACAGGCAACTAATGACATCAGTCATGCAACCACAGTTTGGTTAATGGTCAGTCATTTGAAAATTACTTTCATAGATGATTATTCTTCCATCAGTCCTTACTGTCTCCAAATTCCATAAGCATTTCACCATCATGTCATTCTTTTTCTTTCCTCCTTCATCTCCCATCCCTCCCATGTGTGTGTCTTCACAATGCCATTGTGACAACACCTTATGAACATGTCATCATGGATCCACATCTTCTTCATTTCTTTTGCCATATGACTTACACAGCCAAGGCTGTTTTCCATCATGGTAAGTAATAATATAGCAAAAATATCTTAGTCTTTGAGAAACAAGAGAAACATCCATAATAGTTTTTACTAAAAACATGGCATTAAGTTACAACTAGTGCAGAGACAGAAACAGAGATATGACAGAGTTAATAACTCTGCTTAATTTTCATGCCAGCACTCACTCACTTAAGCTTTGATATAAATATATCAAACAAAAATTGGTATATTTACTGGTCCGGGTAAGACCTTGAAATAAAGATACCTATAGCTGCAGGGATATACATGTGGTATATGGAAAGAGCAGCAAAACATGAGGTTTCTTTTACATGTCTTATTAAAATAAATGAATGTTGCATGGCAACAGAAGATTGTTTTCCATATGTACTCAGATAATGTAAAACTGGATAATGAAAAATGGATGGAGATAGAATTATACTGCTAGGATGAACACATAGATCTTCACAACTGTTGCCCTGTAACATTAATCATATTTTCCAACAAGCTCAAGAAATATAAGGAGTAAAATCAGTATTTGAAAAGCTGAAAGGTTTTTAAAATAGGTTCCATCCATCCTATTTTCTCCTTCATTCTAAATATGTCTACACATTATACGAATGTACTGTATGGGTCTCCCTAGACAGCTGTTCACCTGCAATCTCATCATTGTATCCATCTTATCAAGGACTGAGGGTTGGCCTGGCAACTGATAGATGGAACATGAAAGTGCTGTCTCTGAAGTTGGTGCTTGGTAGTTCCAATAAATTTGGATACAAAGAATTTTATTTGGTCGAGTAGTAACTGCAGTATGTTTTTGCTCTGCCTAGCTGTCTGGTATGTCTGGTAGGATGATGAAGAAAAGAGGAAGGATTAGCAAGTTCCACTCACAAACAAGAGGAGAAACAATATCGTGATTACATGTTCTAGAATTATCACCAGTGAGAATTCCACTTACTAGGTGCTGCTCTGAAAGAGTTAGGAATGTGAGCATTCAGCTCAAAAACAGAACTGAAAGGACATTCTTGCACTTTCCAAAGATATAAAATTGACTATGAAGTCTATAATTGAGCAGCTCTTGTAAAAACAAAATGTATGTATGTATGTACGGGACGGAGGCAAGGCTGGGGGACCTCTGGCCCTCCGGTTCCTATTAGTTCCAGCATCTTGGCAGATAGTAAGAGATCATGAGAATAGTAGTTCCTCAACATGTGGAGTGCCACAGGCACTCCCACTCTGGATTAACATACAGATGTCCTCTTGCTGTTGTAGCAAGTGCCAATATGCATGTGCTTAGGAAGGTCCAAGACTACTTCTCATGTGGTGGCTACAGAGAATTCACTAGAAGTGGGAAACAATCTACCAAAGTGTAATTGCAACTTCTTTGATGCATAATATGGAGGAAGGAAATAAGTAGTCAATTGGAAATATTACATAAATGGAATATTGACACAACCCCAAATTTCCAGGTTCTGATGTTCACCAGAGCAACCTCAACTCCTTTAGTCAAGTTCAGCATAATTTACATGTGCTGGAGAAGCAGAAAGTGCTATAAGCTGACTGAATAAGAAGTTAAGCCCCCCCCCCACTAAAATGTGGTAGCTAATAAATACCTTGTCTCTGTTAGGAAGAAATAAAGGGAGTGCTAAAATGCTTAACTTTATATGTTTAACCATGATGATGGTGAAGATGATGATACTAGTAACTTTTTACATGATTCATACAGTGTATTACCATGATTCAATACAAAGCAATGCATAGTTAGAGACTCAGTGTAAAAGAATCATAGAACTATATAACCTGAATGTATGCCCAAGGTCACCTGAGTTGCCAGGTATCCTTGACACAGATTGAAGAACTACCTAAGCATTTCCTGGCAAGAGATAAAGCCCCTTCCTCAACAAAGGCAATGACAAGGGCTTCTTTGGTTATAATTACTCTTAAGAGCACAATATTATATTTGACCTGGGGACATATAGGTCATGAATCATTTTTTAAAGGATGCTAACAAAAGAGGAGAGAAATGAACCTATTGCAATATCACAAATGATACAGAGGTACAGATCTCAGTTCACAAAGGCAATTACCTGCGCTGGCCAAGTATCTTGGGGGGTTCCCAGCTAACAATGAACCTCTCTCCTGTAATTCAGAATCACTCCCTGATGTTATCTTTCCAGATAAATGTGACCTGTGTGCCTTTCCTTCTTCAGCATATAATGCTTCAAAAACAGTATGAAATGAGGAGGGGGGAGGCTGATATTTTGCTTCCTTTGCTGCTATTACACCAGCATTAAGTTAACAGGCATCTGGACAGAGAAGCTGGGGGATGGGAGTGGAAATTACCATGTTCTATGTGTTGTGATAGCTGCACTGTATCGTGCCCCATCATTAGCAGCTGACTGAATTCCTTCCAGCTCTTCAGGCTCAGTGGTGTGTTATTGCTGTTGCTGTGTACAAGGAACTCCTCAATCTATCTGGGGGGAAATTTCCTCTGCTCCAGTTACAAAGCAGTTAGCAGACAGAGAAAAGTGATCTTGCATAAAACCAATGACTTCAAGAGTATGTGCGTCTGAAGCATGATAGTTGAATGAAATAGCCAGTATCCCCTCTGCCTTCCATTCCTTATATTTGCCTAGAATTCATGAAGTTCCAAAGAAAAGAGATTTTTTTTTCCTTACCTACAAATTCTCCTTCTGCTGGTCTAGGTACTAGTTGCTCTAAAAGCTCCTCACAATGTAACAGGATTGTTTTAAAAGGAAGAAGGATTGGCTTGTGGAATGGATTAGGAGGCACCTTTTGAATGTTAAGCATTTGGTCAAAAACTGAAACTATAAGTTTATGTCCATAATGAAGCCAAGATTTGGGACAGAAAAGGAAACACAACAAAATATGGCTCTGTCCTTGTGGAAAATAAAAAGGCTGGATCAACAAAATACATACCAAGTTCAGACACCCTATGTGCTGAGATGGTGGTCACTAAAAAGACAATCTCAATGGCCAGGGGGAAAAACATGGGGAAAAAGTTCTTAAGGGTTTAAGTGGAAATTTGGTAAATGCCTAGAGGACCCATTCAGGCTGCCGAATGAAGAATCACTGATGAGGACATTGGCTGCAGTCCTGCATGGCTCAGCATAATGTAGTAGTTCTGCATGTGGAACTGTCTCTATGCTGAGCCAGTTACCACAAGCTGGATCTATTGTAGGGCTACTGAAGCTCCCCGACAGCTATTCTGTGTTTGGTGGACAGTGGAAGGAATGGTCTGGCTATGTTCTTGTAACAAGGAGTGTCTGGCTATGTTCTTGTAACGAGACATGAAGCAATCACATCATCCTCTGAGGCTTACCAGGGTGGGAGTCTGTGGAAGGTGTTGTGCTTTTCAGATCTGTTCAAAGCCATCCCAGAAGTAGTCTAGATGAGAGCAGAATGAAACAGAGAGACTAGAAAATCATAATCTGACATCACAGATTTCAGTGTGTCCTCATGGCTTGGTTTACACTATTAGTAAAGTCCCTATGAGATGTGAAAAGTGTGCAAAGTATTCTAATATAGTATTCCAAGCTCCCGAAGCCCTGTCATTTGTAGAGCTGGAGCAGGTCAGATTTTGGATACGTGAAGCATTTCTTGTAGAGCAGGTCTGAATAGACTGCCAGCTTCAAAGTGGAACGATGGAGAACCTGCAGAAGCTGGTATACACCTTTTGTCCAGTGAAGAGAAACTAGCAAAATGTGTGCTCTTCCCTCTCCTATCCTGTCAAGGATTCTGACCAAGAGCAAAAAGGGCTGGGAGGCATACAGAACCTCCTGGGGTCAGAGCTGGCTGAGAACATTGCTGTTGTGACCTCTGTGGGTCCTTGTTGTGGGAAGAAAGAACTGGCCTTTGCATTAGATGGAGCTGCAAAGAGGTCTTATGAGGGAGTCCCAAATTTGGGGGTGGTATGAGGATAAGCCACCTTGTCTAATGTCTTATCAGCCAAGCTGCTATGATTGATCATATCTGTTGTTCTACGTACTTGAAGAATACAGTTTCCCCTTCCAGTGCTACACTGTGCTTGTTGATACATGACAGGGTTGAGCTGTTCTCCATTTAAATTGTGAAATGCTCTTGCTGGACTTATCAGCTCTGTCTGCCTCTCAGAAGCCTCAAATGAGAATGCCATGATCAGTATATAACCCAGATATGGGTGAATGTGCATACCCCATAGCCTGAGATCACCAGTAATGACTATTAGGTCTTTTGTAAATGCTCTGGTTGAAGTGGTAGGCCTAAACAGCACAGGAGAATATTGGTAGTGCTGCCTCCTGTGTGCAAATTACAGGAATCAACAATGCTACACAGGAAAAGTCTGAGACTACAGCTGAATCGTGTGGACTGGTGTGAGTGTTGGCTGTGTCTGTGCAGGAGGTGAGTCCTGCACAATCAGATGGAGTGGCCTTCTGTAAACAGGATGCTGCTTTCAGAAATAATCTGTGCCTCTCTTTTTCCCCACAACACAGTTCATTCATTCAGACTCCTTGACCTTCTGTGTAGCATTTTCTGGAGACTATGCAGGATGAAGGATGATGAAATCAGTTACAGACAGCTCAGTCTGGATCCAATCTATCATTCATAGTTACTGAATTAATGAGCTAGGATGTCCCAGCTTCAAATCTTGCATAGCTATGAACTCAAGAGGCAAATCTTAGGCAAGATAACCAAATTATAAAAAGGGGGGTGGAAAATATCATGATGGCATTTTCAGTATTTTGAACAAATCCTTTTCTTATTGCATAAAAGATTTAAAATGAAACCTTGGGGAAAAGGTGCTGTTTATAATGTAATTGCATCATCTGGTTGAAATGTTTTTCTGTTTTAATCCCAGTCTAGTGAGGCTGTGTTAAAATAGCCTGCTTCTTCCTTCATATTTTAAAGACTGAAGTAGAGAAATGATCTCATGCTTTAGAGAAATCTGGAGGGAAAAGTTACAAAGAAAAATAAAGGTGCTCCTTTGAGAATGGGATTATGAGTGATCCTTGCACTGGAAGAATATTGGTCATTTGGATGTGAGGGACATGGTTTCCAAATTACCTGTGATGTTGTAACAGTTATACAATTTTCACAATTTCACAGTTTCCACAAGTTTTGTATCAAGATGGCAGCATATCAATTTTTATGATAACCAAAATCTCAGATTTGTCCAGAACCAGTGTGTTAAAAGGATTGTACTTAGGCCATAAAGATGCAGATTCACTTTCCTGCTTGGCACCACAACTCCTGAAAGATGATTTTGGGCCACTCTCTCCCAGCCTAATCTACCTGACAAGCAAGGCAGAGAGCAAGTACATCATCCAGACTTCCTTTGTGGAAGACTGGAAGATTTAAAAAAAAAGAAAAGAAAACAAGCAGAGTCTTAAACATCAAAGATCAGTTCCTTATATTGCAGGTCCCAGTGGGTGGCACAGACTCACAATATGTGACATTTGCAGTGTCTTTGCCCACTCTGCAGTATTTGTTATACAAAAGAGAGCATATCAGCATTGGCTTTGTGTACCAGGCCAGTACTCAGCAAATGTCCAGTAGCTTTAAGACAGTCTTGTTTCTGTACAAGGGTGGTTGCAGAACAGCAGGCCTGCTGTTACTATTTTCACGCTTCTACCATAATTGATGATTGACCCAATTCAACAGGTTTCCTATTCTGTGACAGGTGATCCTCCCAGCAAAGAAATGTGTTATCTAGGTCACCACAAGGTCTATTCTATTTACATTGTCCTTCAAAATACCACAGTGACATCTATTTGTTCATGTGCAATATTTATAAAAAAACCATACATTTCTATATTAATATTATATCAAGAAGCATCTTATCTTTAATGGAAGGCTTACATGTCACTCTTCCAGAAATAAGAACCGATTATCCTCTTTGCTCCAAATACAAAAGTGGAAGGTTTTGATTCTAGATTGGAAAATGTGAGAGAGGCAGAATTTTGTTCATGCATCAGATGCATAGAATATGGTGAACAGGGCAATCCAGTCTTTGATATTGGAGTGTACCAGTTTCTTAAGGTATCCAAAGCCTTGCCATGCTCGTGCAGTGCAAGTGGAGAAGTATTTTCCCTTCTTTACACATTTGGCAATCTCCATTGTCCTTTTTAACAAACTGTCTCCTATTAAAACCAAAATGAGGATTGATATATGCTCACTGTAGGACTGGCATAGATCAAGAACCTGTTTGTGGCAGGTTTGGAGTCCTTTCTCTATAAGGTCTAATACCATACCTCTGGTATCCCTCCTTTCCTATACAATTAGAAGTAGTTTACTAAAATTTGGAACTGTAACAGTCGTCTCGTCAGTACTTTGCAAACCGTTATGAAGCTAAAAAAGAAGTCTCCCTTAAAACAAAGGGATCTATTTTCCACACTAAGACTTATATTCATGGAGTTTTGAAACTGAATTTAATTGATGATTTTTTAAAAAATTTTTTATAGTAACCTCATGTCTAGTGACTTTCTAGCCATGGGCTTCTTTCTTGTCATAGGTAGCTCTTTATATTCCACTTTTGGCTGGAGGGGGTCCAGTCATGTTTCAAGGACATCCTCATAGACTGGTTCTTCTACACCACCTAGTGGCTGTCATTATCCATGTATTTTGTTTTAGAGGTCAATTTCCTTCTGCTATCTTTTTAAGCCCCCTGCACCACCCCAACTTAGCCCAGGTCTGTTATATCTCTTGCCAGTTTTGCTTCACTCTGTCTTTTTTTTCTGTTCCAGCTCACAAGCATAAGAAGCATGATGTACTTCAGCCATGTGATACAGAGTACCCAGTGTTTGTGTATGAACCTGCCATTAAAGAAACCAACGGGATCATTGAATGTGGAGGCTGTCAGAAGTAAGAAATATGCTCCCTCCCCCTCTCCTCACCTTGCCTCTTGGGTGTCCCTGGTTAATATGCTTTGAAAACTAAGAAGCTATTTTTGTCATCCTTGCAATGCATCTAATTTTCACTTTTGATTTTGAATTTGCCTACAACTAGGAACCACTTCAAGCCGCATGCTTGTTAGTACCAGCCCTAAAGCAACAAGAATAATAATAACCACTAAGGACTCAAGTACTTCTTTCCACATGTGCTTGAACAATTTATGCATTTATTGTGCTATCAGTGTAGAATCATAGAACCTTAGGGCTGAAATGGCTGCAAAGGCCATCTAGTCCAACCACTTGCCATATTGCAATATACAACTAAAGCACTCCTGAAAGATGGTGTAATGTGGAAAATGTTACACCTCACATGCAAGGCCTACTCAGCCTGACACCTCTTTGTGATCAGACCTGAACAGCCAGGGGGATCTCTTAATCGAGCCAGGACCAGGACAAACAGGTCTGCCTCAGTTCTCCAAGAACACAGTCCCTTCCTCACTCTTTCCCCCACTTGGCTTCTTCCTTTCAGGACTCTCCCCCTTTACTGCCTTCCCTAAATCTGCCCTTCTCTCAGATAGAAGGATCAGCAGTGATTTATATTTTCCCAGACTGTGGTACTGTTGGCACTAAGGTCAAGATGTTATTATTGGTAGCAGGTATATCCCAAGATTCAAAATAAGACTGTGACATTGTTTTAAGGAACAAAAAACTTCAAACATTTATTGTAACACTGTTGCTTTAAATGTGTCTTGTATCTAAATGTTTATAAACAGCACACCATTCTTCTCTCTCTCTCTCTCTCTCAGTTCATTCACTATCTCTCATACACCCAATTTCTCAGTTCTCTCCCCCACAGAGCTCTTCAAATCTCCAACCTCTCTAAACACACCACAAATCACACTCCTTCCAACTTCTTCCAACACACACCAGACAGTTAAAATCCATTATTTTCCTCTTTCCAGCAGCCCCTCCCCAATCAGCTTAAACACTCTCAGTTGCCAAGGAGGCTCTGTTGTCAAGCCCCCCTCCCATCAAGTTCATCACAGATGGCCATCCAACCTCTGTGTTAAAACCTTCAAAAAAAGGAGAGTCCACCATCATGAGACAGTCTATTCCACTATGAAACAGTTTTTACAGTAAATAAGTTCTTCCCAATATTTAACTGAGATTTCTTTGTCATGTCCAGGGCAGAGCAGGCAATTAACCACCAAACAGCAGAGCAGAGTTTATTCACAAGGCAAGAACAGGAAAATATCCAAACAGAGTTTAGGTTCTGAAGCAAACAAATCCAAAGGGCAAATCCAAGTCATAGTCAAACAGGCAAAGGTTCAAGTTAGTCCAGATACAAGAGCACAGGGTTTCCACAACTGTAAAGATCAATTACTGACCCTGAAAGAAAAGGGCCAGCTGAAAGCCTTTTATCTACTGATGGTGTCACCACAGGTGTTCCTTCATTAGGGCTCGCTTGTTACTTAAACATGCTGAGTGGCACAGCCCCTCTCTCTAATGCTGTCTCTCTTGCACGGCAAGCATCTGTGTGGTCTCATCCTCTGATATTGGTTCCCCTTTCTCAGGCCCCTGCTGTTGCTTGTTATCTTTTTCTGAGCAAGCTTCTGGGGAAACTCCTGCCTTTGGGGAAACTTCAAGCTTCTGCCTCAGATTCAGAATCCTCCTCCTCACTGCCAGGGTCTCCAAGGCAGAGCATGACCCTCTTTTCTTATAATTTTAATCCATTGGTTCACATTCTAGATGCAGAAAATGATGGTGCATAAAATAAAAGATCTTAGAGGATCTACATACCCTAAAGGCACCAGATCCTGTCTGATCTTGGAAGCTAAGCAAAGTTAGCCCTGGTTAGTACTTAGATGGGAGACTGCCGATGAATGTCAGGTGTTGTAGGCTAGAAAGAAACTGGCAAAACCACTTCTGAGTATTTCTTGCCTCAGAAAATCCTATGAAGTTCATGGAGTCACCATAAGTCAACAGGCAGCTTGAAGGCATACATACATACGCGTACGCACGCACGCACGCACACTCTTAGAATCTGTGCTTGTATTAAGATCTGCTTTTGAGGTCACAATCTTAGTCCCATTGGCACTGGAAGTGAGGTGGGTATGACTGGAGGTAATCCTCCTTGTGATGGTGGTACCTTTGGCATCAAGTATCTAAGGAGGTTCTTTCAGCACCAACTATGTAGTTGTGTTAGCACTGACACCCTTTTAGTTTTCCCAGGCCTTCTAGGATCTTTTTTTAAAACTTGCATTTATTGTTATGTTTTGCTGCTTTCACCTTATGGTTACTTTATATTTTCATTTGGAAGATGCCTTGGGAACTTGTATTGAATTTAAAATTTGTAAAATTTCTCTTGACTTTAAAATATCTAAAGAAAGAAAGAATACCCATCTTGCACAAGCAGCACACAGTTCAAAGACTGAGGCCAAGATGAGCTGAGACTTGTGAAGTATTCTATAACTACAACAAAACAACTTGTTTGGCTGTATTCAAGCCCAGAAGGAAAATGAGGAAAGAGTAGATCTGCTGTTTGGAGAAAATTGTGAGGTGTCTATATGAGACCGATTGAAGATGGAAGTGCTCGTCTCCTCTTTTGCTTCAGTTTTCTTCCACAATGGGAAGTGTGTAGAAAAAATCTTCCATGATATCCTTGTTGACAGTATGTGGTGTGTTGTTGTTTTTGTTAATTACCATCAAGCCAGCTTTGACTTACAACAACCCTGTGAATGGGACACTTCCAAGTCACACTGTCATCAACAGCCTTGTTCAGGTCTTACAAACTCAAGTTCATGGCTTCTTTGGTTGAGTCTGTCCATCTGTAATTCAGTAACAGAGGGTTCTGGATCTATTTCTGTCCCTTTTACTTTCGTCATCCATTGAGACTTCTCTTTCTTTTTTGGCTGCAGATAGTGTCTTTTTGCACTCCTCCCTCACAATGTCTGTGGTTTCAGTCCAGAGTTCTTCTGGCTCCTGATCAATGAAGCTTAACAGTGCACATCTATTTTTACATTATCTTTAAATTCAGTGGGGATATTCTTCAGGTTGCAGTTTGGCTTGATGGTTAATTTAGTGTTCTTCTTTAGCTTTATTATATTTTTTGATATTAAGAGTTCGTGGTGTATGCCACATTCTGCTCCTGGTTTTGTTTTTGCTGAGAGAATGGAGCTTCTCCATCTTCTGCTTACTGTTATGTAATCTATTTGATTTCTGTATTGTCTATCAGGTGATATCCATGTATACAGTTGCCTCATGGGCTGCTTAAGGAATGTGTTTGCAATGAACAAACTGTTACCTTCACAAAATTCAATCAGTCCCTCTCCTGCTTAATTTCTTGATCCTGGGCCAAATTTTCCTACATTCTTTGATTCTGCTCTTTTGCATTGCTACTTTTGGGGGTGTGATCAATTTCCCCTGGATTCTAGCATAGAATATTTCACTTCCTTTTTCTTCTGCCTCTGTGGTTGGAGCATACACTTGGATTATGGATTTTGGATTTTGGATTACTGATGGATTTTCCCCAAAGTCTTATTGATATTTGGCCAGACCTTGCTTTATATCCTTTGACTGCTTTTGCTATGCCTCTCCGTACTTGAAATGTCACTGCATTTCTTCTCAGATTTTGCTTTCCCAAGTACAACACTGTGTAATTATCTGACTCAAAATGTCCCATTCCTATCCACTTTAACTCATTCACCCCAAGCATTACAATGTTTATACATTCCATTTCTTGTTTTATTATGTCTGGTTTTGCCTGATTCATGCCTGTCACATTCTGTGTTCCTATAATATATGTGTGCAGCTTTGGACTGTCCTTTCACCTCTGAGCACACCAGGTGAAAAGGATCTAGATGTCAAAGCTGATCACAAACTATGAGATTGCTTAAAAAGTTAATGCAGACTTAGGTTTCGAAAGCAGAAGCATAATGTTCCAATTACAATTGGAAGAAGCTTCATTCTGTTCTGTGTTGATCAGCCTAGTGTACCATGTCCAGATCTTGGTTTCTACCTTTCTGTGATAATATTGGAGCATACAAGGTATTCTTGAAAGAGTTGTGTATGTTAAGCCTGAGAAAAAAATATTAAAGAGAGAGATGAGAGTGGTCTTCAAATATCTAAAGAGCTGTTCATAGAGATGGCCACTGGATAAAAAATCATAGGAAAAGAGATTTCAGTTAAAGCATTAGAAGCGGCTTCCTAGGCCATTTCCACACTACACTGTTATAGTGCTATTATTCCACTTTCAACATTCTATGGAATCCTGGAGTTTGCAGTCTAGGGAGGGACCTCAAAGGACCTTTGGGGCTAAATACTTAGATTGGCACTCTCCCTTAGCTTTTCTAGGCACTTCAGTGCATGACATAGTCACTACCCAGAGGTTCCCGGCAGAGGGCAGCAAAACACTACAGCAATTTTTGGCTGCAAGAAATAATAGAAACTTGACACTTGCTCTGTATTAGCCAGTTGTCAAAAATCAGGTACACTTTGTATTGCATTGAGAAAATAATTCAAAGTAACCATGCAGGGAGGAAAAAGGCAATTCAATACAACAAAAGCAAACGAGCCCAGTGCTCAGACACACTGCATAGTACTCACAGTCTTCCGACCCTAGTATTTGCAACAGCTTAAAATAGAGGCGAACTCTTTGCACTGTAATCTGTACTGCGTTTGCCCACTTCACCACCTGATCAAATACTGTTTGGCTCCTTCTTTGATTACAGTGGAAAGGGCA
This sequence comes from Ctenosaura bakeri, assembly GCA_948474755.1. NCBI lineage: Eukaryota > Metazoa > Chordata > Lepidosauria > Squamata > Iguanidae > Ctenosaura > Ctenosaura bakeri. The sequence goes on from CAOLHI010002268.1 coordinate 200,894, forward strand.
CTTATGCTGAAGTCAGAATACACAGGATGTTGTAATCATACAGCTCTTCTGTGTGGATTGATTCACAACTTTTATATCCTGTCTTTCTTCCAAGTCACTATACATGGTTCTCTCTACTCCCTCATTATTATCCTTACAAGAACCCTGTGAGGTAGGTTAGATAGAGAAGTAGTGGCCTACTGAATTTTGGTAACTGAGAGCCAATGACCCATTTCCTGGCAGAGGGAATTTCAATGTGGGTCTCCTCAATGTCTGGCACACTAACCATTAGACCACATTAACTCTGTACATAGGCCATTTCTGCATTAGACTGTTATAGCGCTGTTATTCCACTTTCAACATTCTATGGAATCCTGGGGTTTGCAGTTTAAGCCTTAAGGCCCCTCCCTAAACTGCAAAACCCAGGATTCCGTAGGATGTTGAAAGTGGAATAATAGCAGCAAAAGCAGTTTAGTGTGGAAATGGCCATAGTTTTACAGGGTTGATCACTCACATTTGTGACCTAATAGAGAGATTCATGTACAGATCTGTCTTGGAGACACACTTGGAGTCTTCACAGCTACCGTGAGCCACTTAAGTAAATGTGCTTTGATGAATGTACATGCACCCACATGTGAACATCTGCAATGCACAATCTTGTAATTATGCATTCAGACACATGCACATCTTTTTACCCATTCATATATGCTGAACAAAGCTGTTATTGATAGGGTGACTTGAAAATCTCTCTTGCATAGGCAATTTGATGTCAGTTAACAACAACATATGGATGAATCACCATGCTTACAATGCCAAATCTGTTGGTGGCAAATACTCTTTTAACCCATGACCAGCTAAATGTCATATGAACATGCTTGCACACAGAAATGCATCATTTATTAAGATGCTTTCCCAGGGCCAGCTGTCACAAAAACCAGCTCATAAGCACTTAAGAACTGGCAGTACTAGAATATGAACAGCTTAGTCCACATACATCAAGATTTTTCGTCCATTATATCCCACCCTCAGTTCTAACCAATATTCCAGTTTTAAAAATTTAGCAGCTCCAAAGGAAAAATACTGAAGTTGGCAGTCTTCAATCCAATTATCAGTTATGTAAAATAACAGCAAAATCAGTTAAAAATGAAACATGTTCCCCTTAAGCCTTACATGTCTGTTCCCACCCTGTGAAATTCCCTTCCAGGGGAGGCCTATCTGGCCCCCTCCCTGCTGAACTTTCACTGGCAGACAAAGACCTTTTTGTTTAAACAGGCTTTTCATATGTAAATTGCTCAAAGGAAGGTTTCTTACTGATGTGTGTACTTTATATTCTTTTTTATTAAATTCATATTGTTTAAATACAATGATTTTAATTATTTTTAAAATTGTATAGTCAGGTTTTAACAGATTCTTTTGTGAGCCACCATGAGTCCCACTTCAGGAGAAAGATGGAATATGATTGATTGATTGATTGATTAAGTTACCTCTTTCTCTTGGGTTTCTTGCTGATCTTCCTGTTCCTTCAGTCCTTTTGTGGTGGGGACGGAAGGGCAAAACTGTGTTTTCTCTCCTTTCATTCAAAACATTATCTAAAGGGAGGCACTTTCTCACCCTTACAGGATGTTTGTAGTACAGCAAATTACAAACAGCAATCTCCTGTTCCTGGTTGCAGATGCCCTCTGTGACTGCAGCAGCTTCCCTCCAGTTCTTCTGCTTCCAAAAGAAGTCAAATATATCCTTTTGTGTTGGCAAAGGCTGTGCTGGATTCTATAGCTCTCTTGGTCCCATGTTTCAAATGGCAGTTGGTTTAGAGGCAGAGTTAGCTTGGGTAGCTCTTGGATGAGGTGGTATTGCAGCATATTTTCCAGCGACAGTTGTATGCTATTTTGCAGGTGTTTACCACTACATACTATTGTTTAAATATGCATAGGGACGTCCATTGACCATAAGTCAGAATCCAAAATCTCTTTATTAACTGTTTATTGGGTCAACCAAAATGCACAAAAATCTTGGTGCTTCTCAGGAATCTCTCCCACAGCCAGCAAGGGAGGAGAGAGGTCAGGAACACTTGGAGAGTCTGAATATACCACACACCAGGAAAACACAAGCTGAGCCAGGTCAAGGCCCAGTCCAAAGGTTCAGGAGGCAGAGATCCGTCTGGAGGGTTTCAGGGAGCAGGAGACACAAAGGTTGTGAGGGCTTGCTAATAATTTGCTGCAAGCAAGGAGCAGCCACACCGGCAGACTTAAATAGCCGCTGTGCTTGTTATTGTTTCCTCAGCCTATTCCAAGCAGCCTCCCTCTCAGCAGCCCATTTCAGCCTTCTGCGTGATTGAGGGCTGATGGGCACAGCAGGCTGCAACTCCTCTGCATCACTGCTGGTTCCCTCTCCATCATCAGCTGGCTGGGGCAACTCAGTCTCTGTTTGACCTTCCAGTGCAGGGGATGTTTGCAGGTTGACTTGCTCAGTCACTGGCTCAGCCCCCTGCACAGTCAGTTGCTCCTCAATCAAAGCATCATTATCTATCACAGTGCTAACTTTTGGAACAAAAGTTCCTTCATCAGACAAAGATGTTTTAAAAAAACATACAGGAAAAGGACAGAAAGTAAAGGTGTTAGAGTCACATAGTCTACATCTTGGTCAACATCTTGCATGGAATTTGTAGCTGTGATTACATAGCTACAACCCATCTCCTGCTCCAGCCCTCCCAAAATCCAACTTAAAAGCCAGGAAGCTGTACCAACCAAAGTACATCTGCACTGCTGGCAAGTGGGGCACTGAAGAAGGAAGAGAAGGATATTTATTTCTTACTTTGGATCAAGGTAGGGAACAACATATTAAAACATGTTAAAATATATGATAAATCTATTCCACTTCATCTCCACCACTCCACCAGCAAATTGTGATGTGACAAGCAGAAGCACAGACCCCTGCAGGATCCCAGTGCAACTGCTCATTGCACTGCAGTTCACTGGTGATGGAGGCTGGAAGCATCATTTTTTTTATTTTTTTTTTATTTTTTTTTTATTATTTATTTGTATCCTGCCTCTCCATATGGATCGAGGTGGCGAACAACTTACAAATAGCATGTATTTCGAAACATTTCTATACATGCCCTCAACAAGCTGGGTACTCATTTTACCAACCTGCAAAAGGATGGAAGGCTGAGTTAACCTTGGAGCCGGGCAGGATCGAACTCACAACCTTGTGGCTTGCAGTACTGGTATTTAACCACTGCGCCACCAGGGTTCAATGCTCTCACCCATCATCACTGAACTCCTTTGATTGTTGTGGCTGCTTGGCTTTTAAGGTAGGTTTTAGGAGACATCCATGATAGTGGCAGTAGTGCCACAATCTAAATGTGAACTGCAGATTTACAAAGTCATACGTCTAAGCTTACAACATCATAAATATTGACCAGCTGTTGTGTTTAGGGGTCTTTAGATCGTAGAGAGGGAAAAGTGCATGAACAAATGAGATTCCAAGGATTATGCCACTAATGGCATATAGTCATCAGGAAGAAAAAAAAGGCCATTAAAGCAAAGCCACAGATTTTGGGTCTCTGTTTCAAAAGGCAGCCTTGGAAACTGAAACCTGTTACACACATTTTGCAAAGTTACGCCATGTCTTTTTCTAGGTTTTCAGTACAAAACACAAGAGAGAAAATGAATCATGCTATTTAGCTATTTTCTAACTTCTCTTCCCATTCAAAGTCCTAAAATGATTGTGACGGTTGACTCTCCTCTTTCCTCTTAGTTTTTTCTTCCTGCCTTGCCAGCCGATCAAGCTTTCAGTCTCTTTTCCTTCTATCGACCTATCTTTGTTAAATTAATTACTTTACGGGTTAGTTAAGTTAGGATAGCAAAGATGGCAATGCTAAAGGCTGAGGTATCAAAGAAAAAGCATAGATACAGAGAATCTGATTTAGAAAATGCAGAAACCTGCATCCCATCCAAGAAGTGGAGGTGACAAATGGAGGAAGAAACAGCAAAAACACAGCTCCTCTAAAGCCATGAGTATGATGGCTAAAGAGGGTGAGATTACAAATCAGTTGGGCACAAAAGGCTAGTTGGTCTCACAGAAAGGTGCCTCAGAGATGATCACAGTGCTGAAGGAAATACTCATTTCACCAAGCAAGAGCAAAGCTGAAAACCGCTCACTGCAGCAGCAGACAACTGTGGTACCAGCAAAGAGTTTGGGAGTCAGTCATTTAGGTAAACCTAAGAGACTAAAAAGTCTAAAACTAAGGTTACCTTGGCATTAAGGAAGAATGCCAGTGATGAGAAGGGACCAGTGGAGCTCAAAAGCACAAGCACAACTTCCAGTGCTAGAACTGCTACTGAGGAAGGAGGCAGATTTAATGCATTTAGCTGAGTACTAGAGATTCTAGCACTATATAGAGCTGCTGAGTGGTCAGAGACATCTACATTTGTACATTAGCACAAAGTACAAAGTAAAAAAAAAATTCAGTTGGGAGAACAGTTCTCCAGGCAGAGCAGCAAAAAGATAGAAGTTAGGCCCACCCTTGAGGTAGAAGCTTGGGTATATCCCATTGTCTGGATTGCTCCTTCAGCCTATCTGAGAATGAGAATGGTCATTCTAGAGAGGCTAAAGGAACAAGCCACCCCCACCTAGGGATTTTTTTTACAAAAAAACGACTTTCTCTCTATCCTATTGCTGTCAATCTCTAAGGTTCTAATTCTAATTCTAAGCTATGAAAACAAACTGAGGGGAGAGAGGAGAGTCACTTGTCACAATGGTTTTGGAATTTTGAACTCCTGCCTGACCAGATTGGTGCGGGGAAAGCAACTCAATTGTGTGGGTTGCTCCTTCAGCCTCTCTAGAATGACTATTCACGGTAGGTAAAGACCTCTCATTTTCTCCATTTTCCACAGTTGCTCTTAACCTTAACAGCAGTGCACATAATGCCTCAGTAAAGTGTGACAGGATGCGCTCCCAGAAACTGAGACGACGACCAGATAGCTGCCATGCATTTCATCCTGAGGTAGGAAATGACAAAATAAACTATTGTATCTGACCAAGCATAGTCAGTCCCAAAGGAGCTGCAATTATATGTTAGCTGTTAGCTTAAGTAAAATAAGATGCTTTTTAAAACGCTCATTGCTGAGATATTATCCTTTGCTTACAACTTTGGGCTCCCCCTCTTGTTTTCCTCTGTGGAAAGTGGAGCACAAGCGCACATGTATCTACCAATGTATTGATATAAGCAGCAAATCTGTGCAAATGTCATGCAGCATGCCCTTTGTATGCTTGATGCAAAGTATACATATTTACTGTACGTGATTTCTACATTGGTGAACACATAAACAGATAGTTTTTGCCAGCAGATGGTTTTAGATATTCCTGTAGTACCAAAAAATCTCAACCATCTGGATAGCTTATAATCCAACTGTTTCAGGCTTTTATTTGTGATGCCTTCTATGTTGCATTCTACAAATAAAGGTAAGAAAAAGAACTATAAAAGACATTACCTTAAGGAAGATGTAAGCTGCCTTTTTTTTTTTTTTACACTGGCTCAGTTTCATTGCAGATAATCTTTTACAATATTCTTCATCATTATCTGAATTATCTGAAGGAGCTGAATCCTTGTAACAACTTCTGGTGGCAGCTCAAGACAGTTGGAAGGTGTGCCTTGCATGGTGTCAGTATGCTTACAGTAACACTGGAAGTTGTTCTCCAGAGGTTCCTATTTGGGGTTACTGCTCATGAGAGTACAATTTAGTTGCTCTTTGAACTGTTTTTTTTCCCTCTTCTGCCTTTTCTTTCCTCATTCCTTCTTTCTCCTAGCATGTCCTAATTAGACAGCTGCAGCTGAAAAGTAATGATGACTTGTCACACTCAGCATACACACAGAGGGTTATTGGATCCTGATAAGCTAAAAGCAAGCATGATAGCCTAACAAGCATCTCTGCACCCCCTAAAGCAACTGTGCAATGGTGAGGGCCAATTCAGCCCCTACAGGATTCATTAGCACATCCTGTCACTTCAATATAACATTTTCAGCTAGCTCTTGGGCCTGGAGGGCCTATGATGGGACAAGCTAAGCCCATAGTTTTGGAGCACTTGGGGGCCAATTTTAGGTGAAAAATCACCCCCCCTCAGAATAAATAGGAGGAATACAGTCTCCCAGGGAGTTAATGGGTTGCAAAAGTGGGGTTCAGGGGCTGCATATGTCACACTTTCAGTAAAACATGCAATCAGCACAGCACACCTTTCTGGCTCAAAGGCATGACAGGAGAATGTACAGGAAGCCTTAAAGGAGAGTGTAGATGGAGTGCTGGGCCAGTTTCGTCAAGGTCTTTAGGGAGCAACCTTTTCAGCAAGGAGCAGAGCAAATGACAAATGTTCACTCCCATTCCCATGCGACTGCCCAGTCCAATAGGGGAAGCAGCCTTTCCAGATTTTAACCCTTGGGTTCAGGGGATCAGAGTCTGCCAACTACTGGGAGAAATGGGAAAATGAGGTGGTTTTGCCACAGTTCTCATTTCTGCTCCTGTTCTTACAATATGAAGCAAAGAGTATAGTGATCATCCATGAATCCAGTTATCAATCCACGCCTGACCATAAGAAAAGACATACAGCCCAACCTGGGTCACCCCATATCCTGCAACATTTCAGATGAAAACCAGGACACACATGGCCAAGCAACATTAGAAGGTGGGCAAGATGGCAAAAGTTATTAATGAAGAAGAAAGGACAAGCTAGGAGAGGCTGCAACAGTTTGCTTTCTCCTGAGCCTATTGGGAAGGGTAAGAATCTCCATCTCCCCTCTTTTCCCACTGAGTTGAGTGCAAGCTGCTTTGGCATTTTGAAATCACTTTGCAGCAACTCAAGTAAGCTGAAGTCAAAAGGGGAAAGTGGGAGGAGAAGCATGAAACTGGAACATTTTAAAAGTTGTTGAAAAAGCGGGATAATAGAAGATTAATCAGTATTGTCCCTGTCAGATCAGATTGGTTGGAGGTTATGCTACTCTCCTTCTCTTTAGTCGCCCTAGGGAATTGATTTCTCTCTGTCCTCTTTGTCCACTGCAACCTCTGGAGGTCTGCTTTCAGGGTACCTTCTTAGGAGAAAGGGGGGAAATATACATGCAGATCATTCTCAGGCAGCAGGGAACTCTCTAAAACAAACAAAAATGGCACAGAAGAACATTGCATGGTAAATCATCCAAGCACATTTCCATCCTGCCTGGGCCCAATGGCTGCTGACAGCCCCTCCCTTCAACTTCCAACTGCTTCCCTCTCACAGAAGACTATGAGCAGCCAGCCAGCCATCTCTCTCTCTTACTTGAGCATAGCTGCTGAACAGAGCCATCTTCCTCCAGCTCTCAGCAGCAACAAGAGCTCTTTTCTTGCAATTCAGTCGAGTTGAGCAACCAGTGAGCTACTGTATGAAGACAGCTACATATCTGGGGCCATGTATGTTGCAGGAAATTAAATAAAGAAACTGCTATTCATTTGGACATCTGCTCAGGGAGACATATTGCCATCTGATAGCTGAAACACAGTGCCGCTGTGAGGAAAATATTTCTGCCTTCCTTTCAGATATTCCAGTAAGTTGCTTCTATCATTCCATCTAGCTGAATTTATTCAAAATATCATACCACCATGTCACCTGGATTTCTCCCAGAGTAGGATCTCTGGGCAAGGTTCATGCCCAGCGTGCTAGCCAATAAGCCACACTGAGAGAGATCAAAGTTTTATTTCAGATTCTGCAGAATGGAACACAAGGCACACAGCAAATCAAGTGTTCCCCAAACACAAGCCAAATCGCATCTCACATAGTTGACAAGGATTACATGGTCCTCCCTGGGAAGGGGATAACTCCATACATATAGGAAACTATGTCATGAAATACATTATTACATACATTATACATACATTATTATGTCAGCATTCAAGCATTGCACATGTGCATATAGGTGGTCCCAAATTACAATACCAAATCGTACCTTGGGAGTGTGAAAGTTAATATAACAATGAAGCATAACAAAGCTATAGGTAACTGTAGGTTAGCTTTTGTGGTTGCTCCGCCTCCCATTGTCCAAGCCTGGGGTACTCCAGACATTGCAGACCACAGGGCTAACCGCACTCCAACATCTGCTGGTGCTTGCTTCCCCATTTTAACTTGTTTTGCTTAGTTAGTCTTGTTATTTAAAGCTTTTTCCTGTCTTGCAAGCTTTGCCTTGTTGCTCTTCTTTTAAGCTTTTAGCTGCTAGCTAAAACCACTGGTCAATTTCTGGACCCTGGGGTCTCACAGTGACCCTGGGGGGTCTTACAACCACGTTAAATTTTAGACTGTCAGCATGAGGGCAAGAACTACCATAGTGAGTCCATCTCTTCAAAATGGGTCAAGCCATGTGTGATTAAGTTCAAAGCATTTATATCCCATCCTTGCAAGCAGCTTTAGCAAACTTTTTGACTAAAGGGTGGGATATGAATGCTTTATATCGTTGAACAGTAAACAAAAAGAGAGCTGGGAAGAGCATTTTCAGATCTAGCAAAAAGGAAGAAGGGAAGGTATATAGAGGCCATGATCCTGTAACATGCTGGTAAAGCATTACTCTCCACCATAATTCTTATACTTTTTGTGAAGGGGGCAGAGGTTGAGCTGTTGTAGCTACCACCTACTGTACATGTTCAACAGTAGCCAGAGGAGCTTTTGCTCAGTTCGGAACATAAGGCTGTGTTGTTCCCAGGTACTGAACTGCAGCCAGAATGCCCCTCAGCCCCCCAGCCAGTGGCTAAGGAGACAGAGCTGCTCCCTTAGCTCCTTGGCTCTTGTTGTGCACTCAGGGTAGGGATGCTGCAGAAGGAGGAGATACTGATTACTTCTTTTCCACAACACCCAAAAAAGTTCATATACCAGTGTGACCTGGAGTATGCTATTAATAGGATTCTGACTAGAATCTTCTTCCCATCAAGGGAAGATATTTCCCTGGATTTGTTCTAACTATAAAAGCCAAAGTGTGCCATAAGCTACAGCTAACTGAGGAATAGCTAAGCCTTAAAGGGCAAACCTCAGCTCGCAAGGCAAAGCTGCCTTCACAAAGGAAAAGTTTATGCTCATTTGTCTCCTTGCAAGCTTGACCAGGTATAGACGTCAGAATAAACCAACCTAAGATGAATGTGGCCCACAAACTGGTTGACAGTCTCTTATGTTTTCTCACTCAAGATTATTCAAAGTATCAGTAGGCAAAGCCTCAGTAAGAGATAATACTGCCACGGCTGTTCACTCACAAGAAGGAAATGGAAAATGCAAAGACTGATGTGATAAGAAAGCTCACAGCAGCTTTTCTAGTGGAGGCTGGCCTTTATGCCAGATCTTTGCATGCTAGAACTCTAGCCACAAACAACCTTGTGTTAAGGCACACTGGTCCTGGTGCTTGGATGCTGGCTCAAGGTTACAGTCGTGACTGGCCAGCTCCCCCTCAGGATATTCAAGCTGTTCAGCTGGCCATTGGAGAAGGTTAGGCAACACAGGGAAGTACTGTTCTGAGATAAATGAAGGCCTGCCGTTTCCGTCAACTTTCTCACTGCAGATCCATTTCCAGTGTCTTTAATATTATGGTGTCTTATGACATGGATATCTTTGTTATGCGAGCTTATTCAAGTGTATGACCTTTTTCCACCCCCTCCAATCTTTTTAGGAAAATGCCCAGGACTGTGGAGGGGCTGCAGAGATTTCTGCTTCACTGAACTTACTTCTCCTTTGCCTAGGAGTCACAGCTCTTCTTCTGCGGTGACAGAGTCCATCGCAGTCCCTACTCTGAGCCAAAAAAGCATAGGCCATGGATTTTGAGGAGGATTCTACCTATTTATTCGATTACCACATGTGTGTGAGGACAAAACAGCAGAAGCCCAGTCACTGTTTGAACTATAGTGCTCCCAAAGCCTGTGTTGCATTTACTACTAAGTCAGATACAAGCAGCATGCAACTCAGAATGGAGGCATTGTGCCTATGGACCAAACAAGATAATCTAGCTACATGATCTGGATCACAGCTGGCCATCCCTGCCTCAGCAACATGGAGACATTTACACAGGGTCACTGATGGAGACTAACACTGCCTGTATGGATGGGTTTTTATCCTACCGTTTACATTATGGTATAGTGGACTTTCCTACAACAGGAGGAGAGGTACAGATTTCATACTGCTCTCTGCTGTATGTATGCAACCTATCTGGGATATATCTTGCCCGAACTGAAGGCAGTGGACCAATTTTGCTTCTAAAGCAGAAATTTATCCAGTGTGGCCACCAGCAATGAATCTGCTCTATGGTTATCAAAGCGCTGGAGAAGAAGGTTGCCAAGCCAGGCAGCAGAAGAAACGTGCTGCAGGTGCTGCTTCTACAACCATTGCAGCATGGTGACTGGTAACTGTGGTTTCATGTGCTTGCTTTCTGACACTCTGAATAGAAATCCTTCCAGGACTGACATAACTTTTCTATATAACATCAGTGTATACAATGTTTAGAGTATCCGTATGGTATATAAAAAAAAAACAGTTCCATTTCAAGAGTCATAATACATTGGTTGGGCTCTCTGCTTTTAAGCTGTTGAATGTACCTTGTAGCCATCTCTCTCAAACTTCCTCAATTTCATAGCACATGACAAAGGGATTGTCATGTGGAGGGAGGACACTATCGTATTTGCTGACATATAAGACACACCAGCGTATGAAACACACCCCATTTTCAAACAGTATTTTTTTTGGGGGGAAGTGAGTCTTATACAGCAGCAAATACAGTAATTCCATTCTATGCAGGGGGGGGGTCACACACTGAACAGCTTTAAGCAAGGCCAGACTGATGTTATAGGACTAACAACAGTTTGACATTTGCAGCAATGATTGTTTGTGGGGGTCAACAGATGTGATCCAGCTTTAATATCAGATTGTCATCTTCTAGGGCTGTGGTTCTCAACCTGTGGGTCGCGACCCCTTTGGGGGTCGAACGACCCTTTCACAGGGGTTGCCTAAGACCATCGGAAAATACGTATTTCCGATGGTCTTAGGCTCCATTCCCTCCTCGGTGGTGATGCGCAAGTGCGAGCCATGTGCTCGCATCCTTCTGCCCCCTGTTCAGAAGGGACTGAAATCGCTCCCCTTCTCCGCTACTGGAAGAACCTCCCGTCTGATGGGCCGGCTTGGAGGGGGGGGTGGCGGCAGCACGGGGGACAGGCCTCCTCCTTGCCACGGCCCCTGCCCCATTCGCCACGGAGGGAGGCGCTGTGGAAGGGACAAGGGACCACAAGGCGGCGCTTTTCCTGGGGGGGGCCAGCTGCGCCCGGTGCAAAAGACAAAGGCGCTGAGATTCCTCCCCCCACCGGCCAGAGTCGACACTCTGGAAACTTTTCCCACACTGCCCCCCCCCAGTGGAAACAAGAGCGAAGCAGAAGCAGAGCCCAGGGGGGTTCTCAGAGTTTTTTCCCGGGGGAGACGCGCTGCTCCTCTTTCCTCCCTGCCCATCCACCCCCTGGCTGGCGAGGCGGCCTTTGCCGGGAGGAGAGGCATTGTAAATAATAAATAAATAAATAATTTTATGGTTGGGGGTCACCATGACATGAGGAACTGTATTAAAGGGTCGCAGCATTAGGAAGGTTGAGAACCACTGTTCTAGGGCCACTTGATTCTGCAGAGTGTTTTGTTAAACAGTAGGCTAGCTGCATGGATAGGCAGGCTAAGGGCCAATTTTCTGCCTGTAGGATCTGCTATGGGCCATATAAACTGCCACAATGGCAATCGGGGAGCAGAACAAACTCAGAAGTAGCCAGATGTCTACTTCTGGGTTTGGAAAGTCTATTTTGTGATGTTCAACAGAGGAGCATTCTACAAACGTAAATGTAACCTGCTGCTTCTGGAGGCTTCCAGGAGGTTGTTGTCTTTTTTGCCAGGAAAAAAGATGGCCTGGGGAGTCTGGAGCATCAAGAGGTGAAAAACATCCTCAAGAGCATGTGTGGCCCCACAGCTGCATGTCATCCATCTGCTGCATAGTAGTCTTTTCAATGTAATTGCAAACACCTAAAGGCCTCAATCCTACTGTCAGTCCCAACCAGAGTGGACTCATTAAATCATTTACCTACATGGTGACTTACCATTCAACAGCTGATTGAATGGGTCTACTCTAGATGGGATTAATTAACAGGATGTCAGCCAGAGAGTGATATACTAGTAACAGTCAGTATTTCTCTCAACTTTTGAAAGCCATTATGCCTTATGAGAGAATCTGAGGACAACCTTAATCAGATTTTCATGTTATCTGTTTTGAGGAGTCTTAGTGCCAGTGCTGGGTCACTGGCTAAAAGTTAGGACAGTCAAACAACAAGTATTCCTGTCATAAAATTCTCCAAACTCTCCGAAGTTGGTCATCCTCTGAACAGGGTCATTGGGAAGAAAACTATTTCCTACAGAGTACCAATTGAATGGCTCGCTTAAATACGCTTGACAGTACTGGCATCTCAATCCCCAAAAGAAATTTGTGTCTGTAAAGGAGGTTGTTGGACTTGTGGGTGTGTGTGAAATTATTTGTCATATGGCTTTTTTTAAAAAATATATAGCATTTTCATTATAAGTTTCATGCCTTTTTTTTAATGGATGGTATTACACAGTATGTTTCAAAAGGCTACATTGAGCCAAAGATGGACCCACACTGACTCTTCTATCATACTTACATTCGTTGTGTAGATGTGGTTAGACATGCTGCATACAATAGTTTACATAAGGCAATCCTTTATATATGACAGTGAACTAACCATATTCCAACATCCCTGGTACAAGCTTCTTGTTACATCATCCAGTGTTGATGACTAATACAAACTTTTAGTGTCTCATAGACCAGCAGAGGAAGATAGAAGGTAACAATGCTGAGCTGTTATTTAAAACATGCAAAACAGAATTAGAACTGTTTTAGACCTATTATGTCTCCAGATGTTACCAGCCTCTGACAAAAAGTGGCTTTCATTTGATGGGCAGAAATGAAATGTTTCAATGGTAGCAACATTTTAAAAATGTGACCCAAGTGGACATGGGAGAATAATTGACTTCAAATAGGGGTGGGCCAACCGAATCCTCAAATCTTGGGCAAGGATTCAAAATTCCCAAATCTGAATCCCTGTGCCAAAATAGGCAAACTGAATCTTTTGAATCCACCAACCAAATAGATTGTTGGAGACCAAGATGCCTGAAAACCTGGGAGACCAGATATACAAGGGAAGATAGTAAGTAGGTGAGTTTTTCCCTTGGAGTAATAATGGCCTTTGCTAACAATTTCAGAAATTACATCTGGACTTGTATTCTAAGATATTTAAATTGAATATTTACTATGCAAGTTCAGCACTTGACTGGAAGATACAGGCTTGAGATTTCAAGGACAGCTGAAAGATTAATTTGCATAGCTTTCTTGCAAACCTCTTTCAGACACAATTCTGGGGTCTGTAGTTTTACAAAGTCTCACAGCCTTCTCTGCCAAAGTGTGCTGGTGCATCATCAAACTACAAACCCCAGGACGCAAGAAGGAGCTATGCAAAGAAAATGCAATTTTGACCTGGATTATCTCTGTACTGTAGTGGTCCCATTTACACAGGCAGGAAAATGTGGGATCAATCCACATTTTCCTGCCTATGCAGAAAGGGCCTTCATGTCATTTTCAATCTGGGGTGATCCTGAGATAAAACTATGGCAATTGTCTTGGCCAGATTTCTTCAGAGGGAGGTTTGCATTTGCCTAGGCTTTTGCTAAGGCTGACAGTGTGTCTTGCCCAAGATTATCCTTCTTCCCCTTGCTTTTTAAACCCTTTTTAAAAAAAGAATTCGAAAGATTTGAGATTCGTGGATTCCCAGAACCTTCCAGAGATTTGGATCTGGAAAATTCTGGATTCGTCCCATTCCTACTTCAAAGGCTGGCAGTAATGATGTGGACAGTACCCAAAGTATGTTAGCTCAAAACCATAACAACAAACATAGAATGGTTTTCTAATGTGATTGTTGCCATGGGACTTAACTGAAACATCACATTAACATGCATGTACATCAAGGTTCATCTATGATGTTCAAGGGTGTGCCTATATGTGTATACATACACAAACATATATATTAGATTGCCATGAATCTTCAGTATAAAAAGTGGTGCCCAAATCTATAATGATCATACTTGGTAGCAAGAAAGAAAAGCCTGGACGCCACTGTGCAAATGAACCAGTGTTCAATTTAATACTTTTTAAATGCTCATTCTTGTCCAAACAAAAACACTGTATGGTGTCAGGAAGTTCCATAAACCATGGGATACTAGTAACAGCTCCCTGGAAACAGCACACATTTGTTATGATAGGTTTTACTAAAAATATACAATAGATCTTTTGGGGTAGGAGTGGAATAAAATTGTTCACACACTGACATTCATTCATTTGTTTTTGTTTCCCCAATATGATTTTTACAGAATACAAACTAAATAGAGGGAAGCATTCTACTTCTTCAGGTGCTAAATCTGCTGTAACTGAAGCTTTCTGTTGAAAAATCCTAAGGCATAGAATCCCATCTTAGAGGTTTTGCGATTTAGCCTTGCCATTAAGTTAGGAAAAGATACCTTTATAGATTCAGGCCAAATTCTGACATCCTTGTTACTTTTGTAAAAATCTACCCCGCCTTCTTAACGATGTTGACATGAATATGACCAACCCCATCCCAGGAAAAACAACAACAATACCTCCATTACATTTCTTCTTTTTATTAGAAGTTAATAATACAACAAGGAATGAGATCCCACTGCCTGGAGACCCCAGTCTTCGAAGTCCAAGATGTGCTTTGTTGCAATTTTTGTTGTAAGCAATTTTTAAAAAAGAAAATACTGAACAAGGCCACTAGTTAATGGGGGAGCTGAAAATCTCAATTATATTATGCGGATAACCTGCATACACATAAACAGAAAGCAAGCAAACTTCCAGTTGCTGAGAGTAAGGCAGTCAGGTGCCAACCTGGGAAGAAGTCTCAGCAAGCACCCAGAAAAGTGCACGCCTAAGCATTTTTTTAAAAAATAGGGACACAAATTGTCCTAAACAGAAACCAATGAGGATTAAGAACAGCAAGTGGAGCATTGTGTTTTTGTACAAGTTATGTGCTGTCAGACCAGGCTGTAAGAGCCCCTTTCTAAGAGTGAGCATAAGAAGATCCAGAATAAGGACGTGCAGCTTCTGCTGGTAGATACAGAGGTACACCCCCCCATACACACACAAAAAAGTGCTTTTCAGACAGGTAGGCTTGGGTCTGATATGCATTCACTAAGATCCCTCATTATGTAAGCCATTCTTCTACCAACCCGCTATATAAGCCCTTTGAGAGGTTTCAATCCTCACTGCACTCCATTCTATTAAAGAGGTTCAATTAATACTGTTTTTTAGTTCAGGAGGGGAAGTCTCCCCATATTAGGGTACCATTCTGGTGTACTCATTCAGCGTCATGATCCTACCAAGAAAACACACAGACTTGAAGTTGCCTACAAGCACCAATTAAGCACCTCTTGTAGGTCTAAACACTTCAAACACTCTATTTGGATGAGTAAAGTTAGAAGAATCCATTCCACAAGAAAGGAGTAGGGAGGGAGAAGACTGAAAGACTTTTGCTGTGATGTTCCTAACTAGTTTTAAAATGTGACCAACTGTAGCAATTTATCACCCCCCCAAAAAAAAATCCCTTGATGCCTGCATTCACTATGTCCTTACTGTGAGATATTCTACATAAACTCATACTTTACATTTTGACCCTAAGCTTGTTGCCAAATCCAAGAAGCCTCACCAATCCCAGCAAGAAGCAGTAAGTACATTTCTTCTCACTTGTCTGACTGACTACTACCTAGTAAATCATTCTCTCCACAGATGTACTTCTACCTGACATAGTTAAGCTTTCTGAGGAAGAATCTAAAGAACCAACAAAATCCAATTAGGCTTCATGCACTACTTTAACAAGGAGAAAAGCTGTTGCATCCAAGTATGCTTCTGAGGGCTGCTTTGTTTTTCATTAAAAGCAGTGGACAGGGTTACCCCATATACCAGAAAGGAGAGAAGAAATGGCAGTGTTACACTGTAGCCAAATAGAGTGAAGTGGGCAACCTTTGCACTATTGCAATTCAGTAGCATATAAAATAATCCAAAACAGATTAAGATCCAGCCAGTCCTTTTCCTCCAAGCACCAAACTCCTTCCTGGTATATTCCTCTCTACCCTTTTGAGACCATTTCTTACTAGCTCACCTAGAAGGCTGGTGCCTGACACTAACAATTGCACTTGGATAAAGAGAATGGCAGGCCCTGGTGAAACACTGATCATCAACCCTGAAGAGGTCAAGGTACATACCACACTGAATCCCTCAAAAAGCAAAGGGCTGGTGAAAGGAAGACCACCTAAAAAAATCATTCACAAAAAGGCAAACTGCTCAGAAAGTCTGCCTGTAAAGGGAGCATAGCTCAGATGCCCAGTGTCTCCTGCCTTTGCCTTGTGAACACAAAGGCCCAGAGAGCAGCCTAATTAAGGTTGCAAGCACCCCTTTACTCCCAACCTGTGTATGTAAACAAAGCCTACTGGGGCAAGCTGTTCTATATATACCAGCACTAGAGGAAACCCAAAGGACCTTGATGCTGACTCTGCAGGGGTTTCACCTGGCCTTCTTGCACTTAAAAAGTTCGTGCAAAATTGAAACAGTGTGTGGTATTTGCATGTTGTAATCTATACAAAACCCTCTCCTCTCCCCCCCCACAATTTTTAAAACATTTATATAAACTTTTTAATTAAACAGAAAGTTAGAAATCTTATATACATTTTTCTCCCAAAAAGTTATCTAAAAATCAACTTAACCTGAACAAGATACAAGTCTTAAGCTAGATTTTCTTAAAAAAGAAAAAAAATCACTAAGCCACCTCCCCATGACAACCTCTTCTGTTTTCTACAAATAAATATGGCATTGAATGGAAGCTGCTTAAGAAAGGACTTTCTGTAGCTTAGGCTGTAGATTCAAGGAATAAGTTAAGCATTTTAAGAACTTCCAGGTTTTCAAAATCAATTCACTCCAATGCTTGAGGTATGAATTTCTCTTCCATTTTACAGTTCAATTCCCCACAAAAGCTACCACACCATTCCAGGCAAGGCGTGTGAGCTCCCCACAGTTCTGTTTTGGTTATGATGCTTGACACATGACCAGTTTTACTGCATCTCATCTTCTGAGCAGCCTCCCCCGACTGTGAAACGGAACTCCTGAAGATTTGAAACACCATGAAAGTGCACAAAAGCACCGGCCACTACAAACACATGAAAGAGCTGGTGGGAATGGAACTATGGGAGAAAAAAAACAGAACAGCATATCATGATAGAGAACAAGCATTTCCTACTTTACAGAAAAAGCATCAGAGAACAACAGTGCTCCAGACTGGTAGCAGCAGTGACTGTTTAGTACTAGCCTGCCAAAAAATAAGCTACCAGTCTGCTTATTAAACAACAATGTTGATTTCCCATGCAAGCATCAAGAGCTGCCAATTTAAACCCATCCAATCTTGGTCATGTTGGCATAATGGTCTAGAGAACAAGACAAGCGCAACAGCCTCATCAGCTCTAGGTCAGAATAGCTGTATTTCTGCAGTTGTACACCATTCCATCTCTTGGGAAACAAATATGCCAAGACAGTAAGTGTGCAAATGTTTTTCATTCCTGTAAAGCCTAAGAAGAGAAAGCTGCCAGGTTTTGTTAGGTTTCAGAGTTCGCAGTTGCACAGCAGGGCTCCATTTTAGCCTAGAACTGATTAGCTGGGAGGCATTTGCTTGGGTGGCGTTGCTTCTGCTCCCTGCCACAGACCTGTAGCTGTTTGGATTCATCACTGCAGATATGCAGTAAGGGGTGGCTTTAACGCCTCTCTCTCTTTCTGTGTGGTATACCTGGCACCTATTAGCCATACTTACCCAGATGTCACACTTGCCCGGGAAGAACCTTTCCGGGATGCGAGCAGCATACAGTGCAGCGCCAGTGATATAGAGGCAGGCCATGAGTGCCAGCCAGCCTATCTGCCCCATTGTGGCAGCCTTGAGGAGCCCTTCCGTGATGACAAAATGCAGGGTGGGGATGACCCCACTAAGGCCCAGAGCCAGAAACACTCCTAGGAGATAATAAGGGAAGTGTGACAGATTCAGCCTTGGAGACAAGAGAACCAGTGGCAGAAATGAGGGCACTCTGCCAGCACTTAGGATCCCAAAGCAGAGTAATGAGGCTTTTTTGGTCCTGTTTTTGTTCCTTTACCTAATCACATTAACTGGTTAGATTAAAATTCATCTGACCAATGACCAGTGCCTAATCAATCTGGTGGAAGGCATCATTTCAGAAGAAACACTCTGCTTTCGGTCACAAACAAAAGGCAATTAATCCTTACAGGAATTGGCCTGGTAGGGCTCAACCTTGATTTAGCATTACTTGCACAAGTAAAAAGGAGCCACTACAGATGTACTCCCTTTTCTCCTCTTCTCCTGGACAGCTAAGAGGACAACTTAGGCAGAGTGTATTTTCACTATCCATAAAATCCAGTATGTTATAGAAATCATACATTTGTTTTAAAAAACTACGGTCAGTTAATAAATAAGCCCAATTCTGCATAAAGAGTCAGATGGTGTACACATGGGGAAACAGATAATATTCTCCTGAAAAAAAGTGTCTGCAATCGTTCAATCTCCTTATTAAAGGCTGGAATCCAGGTGAATATACTATAAAGTAATTGTGGTCTTAGCATGGATATGTTGTAGTATGCCTAATAAAGGTTAATCAGAATCAGAAATAAGCCAGCTTTAAATATTGGGTTATGAAGCTGGTGTTTTTAACCAACTGAAGTTTATTTTAAAACCATGAAATGATAAGCCAGGTTGGGCAGGAAGGGAAACTAATAAACAAAGTCATCACTCATATTCACAGAGAAGGAAGAGTGGAGAGGACAGAGTGCAAGCTCACACATTTGTTTTAAAAAACTACAGTCAGTTTATAAATAAGCCAGCTTTAAATATTGGGTTATGAAGCTGTTGTTTTTAACTAACTGAAATTTATTCTAAAACCATGTAATGATAAGCTAGGTTGGGCAAGAAGGGAAACTAATAATCAAAGTGATCATTCATATTCACAGAGGAGGAGGAGTGGAGAGGACAGAATGCAAGCTCAATGCTGATACATATACTGATAAATTAAGTTCAATGTGCGCATGTAGTAGTAAACCGTGATTTAGTATTATGTGGGAACATAGCCTAATTTCTCCTACAGCACGTGTAAGTTCATCTAAACACGTATTTTTTTCCTTATTTTACTTACATAATAGTAATAATTCAAATCCATAAAAAACTGGTATAATTAACCAACTATGGTTCTTTTAATCAGACACCCCCCTTTTTTCAAGGTGAGGCATAATTTTATGCACACCCTGCAAAAACGCACAAAATGCACCGCTGGTCAACAATTACTCCAAGTATGCTAATATACCTCTTAAGTTTCTAAGCACACTGGATGCAAGCCAGAAAACAAAGAATTAAAGTCATTGGCCCATAAGAGAAAGAAAGCCAGGTCACTCTAAAAGAAAGAAAAGCACTCTAGTCATTCATGAAAACAAACTTTGAAGCTGTTTGTCTTCAGAATCTGAACTGGGAAATCACAAAAGAACTAAAATGCTGAGTATTTGTACCATACTTCCAACATAGTTTGCCTGCTAAAAATCTTTTCTTTAGTAGCACGGTAATTTAGCGCTTCCTGAAACTTTCCAAATCCCTAGCAAGTCAGTCACATTTACCCACATTAATTTCGTGGGAAGTAGAAGTTCCTCCATGTCCTTCAATCAATTCCTCTTCCTCTCAAGAGCCACACATACTCTATAGGTAGGCTCTGAGGAGCTCTTCCTGTGCACTGACATGTAGGATACTATCTCAAGTATGCCTCCTGACTGGAAGGGAACAAGCCCTAAACACAGACACGCAGCAGAAAGGCTCCACTCTCCTGACTGATCATCCTGCTGGCACTGCACTGGCATGCCTGAATAACCTATGCATACGCACTAAAGAAGGATGGCAGAAATAAGCCTAAGTATTTCCATAAAGTTTGAATGGAAGGAAGGAGAAACCCAACAGCAGAAAGGTGCAGAGATATAGCACATCACTTCCCCCTAGGGATAGATACTTTCAACCATTTTAAGCCTTTAGTTTCTTGCACCATGCTAACAGTTCTTATGGTGGACAGTAAGAGAATAACTGTACTAGTGGAGGTGCACCTTTTTTGTTTCTGAATATATACTTTGCACTAAATTATTCCATCCTGAGAAGACAACCTTCCCTGAATACATAGTCATCAATATTTCAAAAGAAAAGAGCAGACTAAGTGCACATGTGATTTTCACTAACTGCATCCATCAGATATTTACAGCCAAATTCTCACACTTATTGTCACACATAAAATATCATCTAATGAGCATTACAGTTCTATCATAAGGAAAATGATGCAAATTAAGCATGTATAATGGAAGAATAATGTGTGGCATTCATGAAATACAAACACATTGTTGCACAAGAGATCAGAAGACAGTGCATGTCAGCAAATGTTATCCAGAGCTGGCATATCTTCTGCTTGTGTTTAAGGTATTGCAAACCCTTTTGCCAGAGAGAGAGAGACACACATGCATATATATCTCTTCAGAATCTGAAATTATTCAAATCAAATTAACATGGTAGTAATATCAAAAATTCTTCTACACCAGGGTTGGGCAACTGTTAGGGTTTGGGAACCTCAGAGGGCCACAAACACCACTGCAAAAAATTTTCAAAAATTCTTTTTGGCCTCAACTTCTAGGTCATTTGCTGTTAGGGAAAAAATACCCCCTAGGCCCTAAGGCAGTCTCAGGACAGACAAAAGCACAGCAAAACCGCTCTCACACCTCAAAGACATTCTTGTTTAAAAAAATCAGATTTTAAAGATAACAACACTGGGACTAGGTCTACTGTTTCAGTCCAATCCAGCCAGTTAAGCTTTCAGACAAAACCACTTCCTGTATATGTGTATATGGTAAATCTTTTCAATACCAGTCCATCAATCTTACCTGCTCGAACTCCTCGATACTGAGGGGTGGCAAATCTGTCCCACTGGGAAACTATGATGGCTGCGATGCCCAGAACACAGATCACAATCAAGTAGATAAAATAGGGTTGAGGGTTACAGTAGAATGAGTAGTACAGCCACGGGACAAAGCTGCCCATAATGAGAAGGGCAATGCCAGAATAGTCTAGCCTAAGACAGAAGAAAAACAAACAAACAAACAATTGAGGAAGCTTCCACTTTTCATCACTCTTGTTTAGCAGCCTGCCCAATGAACTGAGCTTCCTACAGCATGGAATGTTCTCTGGGAGTTAGGTAAGTTACAATCCCAAAGATCATGTGCACTGCATTGGGAAGGCTGATTATGCTAACATTCATTTTCCACCTTGGTGCCAAGCAACTGAACATTTTGAATATTGCATTTTTGAAAGTGCTTCACATACATTCCCTCAGTAACCTTTACAACAATCCCTTCAACAATATGGCATGCTGGATGGATTTGGGGAAGCTGTTTAGTTTTTTAGCCTCAGCCCTTAATTGTATGTTCCTAACAGACACAGGATTTCAACTGGGGGACTTCTGGCTCCAAACTCTCCCTAAGTCAACATGACACTTACTTGGAGAAGAGCCTTGAGACACCTTCTGAATGGCAGTAAACTGTGTGAAACAGCCATGAGAAGGAGAGGCAGAGAATGGCTCCCAAGAAGAACACTCCAACCACCACCTTCTCTTGCACAGGTGCTACAAAAGACATATTTGGCCGGAACATGTAGAAGATCCCCAGACACAGGAAAAAAACACAACCTAGGCAAAGAAAAAAAAAGATTACCAGAACTGCCTAAGTATAAGAGGAGGCCAAAGAGAACTCAAGAGGAGCCTCCCCTTGGAATCATCATATTCTAGGGAAGCCTGTTACATTTGCCTGCATAGAGTCAGGATCCTGTACTTCATTTTATATCTCCACCTTTCTCCCAACAAGAACTCGAGGTGGCTCACTAGCATTTAAAACAAAGCACAATTTAAAAATTATCAATACAAAAGTTGAGAATTAAATCACCACTCTGTTTAAAATACACAAGTTGAAGAAAGCTAAATAGAGTTTTAAAAATACATTTAAAAATAAAATAGAAACACAACCCACACAGACCCATTAAAAGCTCCATCTGCTGCACAAATGACGCTGACCATTAGAGGTTTGCACAACTATTCATCCCTATACTTCTACAGGTGTTATTGATCTCTTGACTCCTACAAGCCCCAGCTGGTATGGCCAATAGACAGGTCTGCAGACCAGAGGGGTGGACAAGTATGGCTCAGGGGCCTCATGTAGGCCACCTATGTCCATATTTGTGTGACATCCAGGACCCCCTCTGGGTTAAAGAAAAATCCAAAACTTTCCCAAAAATTGTTTTGCCCAAAAATGCCCTAAGGGGTCGTGAGGAGTATTTATACCATGAGGGGGGTTGGACCTTTTTAGGTCCAAAAGAAGTATTTCTGAAACAGGAAACAGCTCCTAAAAAGCCTCTCTTGGGCCTAGAATAGCCCAGGGGACCAAAAAAAGTCTCACATATAACAAAAAAAAAATGTCCCACACACTGTCTAGAGGGGGTAGGGGCACCTGGGGGCAAAAAACCTTTTAGCCTTTTTATGAGATTGCAATGGAGGAAAGTCAACCCTCCAAGGTCTCCTGGAGAGCTAAGGTGACCCTTGTTGCTCCCACACTTGCCCACCCCTGTTGTAGACCGAGGGAGCACAACCAAGGCCTTCCAGATGTTGTTGGTGCAGAGCTCTCAAGTTAATATTTGCTTTTTGTGGAACAATATGCTTCTTCTACTGCTGATTTTATTCAGATTTTTGTTTCCTTTCTAAAGGAAGCTACTCATCTCTAGCAGGCTTATTTTCAGTTGAAAAACAAAGTGCCAAAGTTATGGAAGCCTAAATACCCTAAAAGCCCCAGATGCCATCTGATCTTGGAAGCCACGCAGTGTCAGCGCTGGTTAGCACTTGGATGGGAGACTGCCTATGAACACCAGGTGCTGTAGGCTACATTTCAGAAGAAGGAACTGGCAAAACCACCTCTGAGTATTCCTTGCCCAAGACAACTCTTGATGAAATTCATGAGGTTGCCACTAAGTCATCAGGTGACTTAAAAGCACACACATGCCAAAGCTATCCAACAACAGTACTAAGATGCTAATGTGTTTTCTCTCCAACCACTCAGGTCTGAAACCTGTTCCACATTCTCTCTCAAGAATGACCTACTTGTTCTGAACACTTAGCAGCATCAGGAAAGAACTGCAATGAGTGTCAATCACTATAAAAGTCTGCATTTGCTGCACGTATAGTTTTTCTCCCATGTCTTGAGAAGCACAGAGCTATAGCATACAGAAGCCAGTTTGGTCTGGAGTAGTCCTACTTTGACCCAGGTATCCTCCCAAGCAAAAGAGATGCACACTTTTGAAACTGTCAAACAATTTAGCTTTCACCTATCCCTCTTGGAGAACAAATAAAGGAGAGCCATTTCAATGCCAATTAAAACTTATTTGTACTCTTTTCCATCAAAAAGTTGGATGGTCAGGGAAAGGCCAGTAAACCTCTTTTCAGTACAACAGTCCAGTGAGATAGCAATAGAGAAGTTCAAAGCATGTCACTGTTCTGCAGTACTGTAATTCCGACCTCCCAGATGAAGTTTTGGGTTGGTGGTCCTCACATAGGTTTTTACAGACTCACATGCCATGGAGCCAGTGTGAAGGAAAACAAACCTGACAGCTCCAATGATCATTATTAACAGCTGCAACAAAATGCCAGTGGAATGGCATTGCTCTGGAATAACTGTCCTTCAGCTTGATAAGGGTTCTACACATTGCAGTCTGGACAGATGGGTGGAAGAATCCCCACTTTCAGCAAGCACACCCAAAACACTACGAGAATACAGTATTATTTCCAAGAAGCTATTAATGAACAATCTATAGCAGGTAGAAAGCAGACACTTTCAGGTAACAAGGAGTAGTAGATCATGATCATTTACATCATTTACCTAATGAACACTAGCAACCCCCAAAATGTTACTAGCTACATCCAGATGGGAAAAAGAGAATGGCACAAAAAGCGAAAATGGATTACAATATCCAAATAATAAATTCAAATCAACCCTTTGATGCTGATGCACAAGAAATCCTTTTAGTGAGATATCAAGAACAGTTGAAGGTAGAAAACTCATATCGAAACCATTTGTCCAGGACTTTCAAGCAGCTACAGTGCAAATAATAAAGACAGACAGAAATGGTCCTACAGCCTTGTGCAACATCAGTTCTATTCACCTTGATATTAATTATAAAGGATAAGTATACTTTTAGCATTTACATCAAGTTTGATACCTAGTAGGTGTGTCCAGATGTTGCCAGTCTCAGTGTGTATTCTGAATATGCTTTTGAAGCAAGCCCGGAAAGAGGGTAAGGGTGGTCGGTGCCCATGCAACAGGTAGTCATTATCCTTTAGCCAATCAGGCAAGACATCGAAGGGGATGACACGCCATCGGCCCTCCCATACCTAAAGAGAGCAATGAGAGATTGTGTTAGACCTTCCTTCCCCACAGCACAATTCCAGGAGATGAAAAGGAGTGTTCCAAAGAATGGTTCAGCCACCACACAAATCTATAGAATCCACAGCTGCTTTTTTATAGATAGATAGATAGATAGATAGATAGATAGATTAATTAAAAAAAAAGACAGTCTCTGTCTGTAGGGATACAATGAGAGACCTGACGCAAATAAAAAAGGGGATGAGGGAAAGGAGGGGAAAAAGCAAGTAGTTGTTTAACACAGCTGATTCCCATCTCATTACGTTTACCATAAAGAAACTCTAGAATGAGTATGAAGTAGGCCTCTAAATACTGAAGAAACCAATTTAATCCAAGAGCAGAAAAGCCAACTGACAATGCAGTCAGTTCAACCGAAAAACAGTCATGATATGGCATCTTTCAAGGGTGTCAGTTACAAGGAAAGCCTAGTGTGATGTTAGCCAAAACTCTGGGCTTGACAAGCCCTCTATAATTGTTCATAGAGTCATAGAGCTGGAAGAGACCACAAGGACCATCAAGTTCAACCCCTGCCATGCAGGAATACACCATCATAACATTCCCAACAGATGGCCATTCAGCCTCTGTTTAAAAACCTCCAAAGAAATACTCCACCAAACTCCAAGGCAGTGTATTCCACTGTCAGACTGCTTTTACCATTAGGAAGTTCTTCCCAAGGTTTAGATAGAATCTCTCTTCTTGAAGTTTGAAGCCACTGCTCTGTGTTCTGGTCTCTGCAATGCACAAAACAGGCTTGCTCCATCCTCCATAAAACATCCCTTCAAATATTTAAACATAGCTATCATGTCACCTCTTAACCTTCTCTTTTCCAAGCTAAAAACACCCAGCTTCCTAAATCATTCCATTTGTTAAAGTCTGCAATGCATGTCTATGCTTGGATTCCTCTATGCTTGGATAATAAACTCCAGGAGAACATGGTCACTTCCACCTAAGGATCTTGTCACTTTCACCCCATTAACCAGGTCATCATTTTTAGTTAGGATCAAATCTAAAATAGCTGTTTCCCTTGTTCCCTCTTCTACCTTCTGGACTATGAAACTGTCTGCAAGGCAAGTGAGAATTTTGTTGGACCTGATGCCCTTGGCAGAGTCTGACTTCCAACAGATATCAGGACAGTTGAAATCTCCCATTGCTATTTATCTCTCCTTTCTGAATGTTTGGTCATCTATTCCAGGAAGGCATCATCCAAGTGTCTAGGAGGTCTGTAGTAGACCCCTACAATGACATCACTGTTGTTTCCCTCCTCCTTAATTTTTACCCAGCTGCTCTCACCTTGGCCTCCAGTATTTAAGTTATGGAACTCTTCACAGGTGTAAATGTTTCTGCCACATAGTGCTACTCCTCCTCCTCCTAGCAGATACCTCAATAAGATGTGTACTAGGAGGCCCAATGTATACAGAGAAGAGTCAGGGAAAGTACTCAATTAATTTCTCTCAGGAGTAGCTCAACAATACAAAAGAACAGACATGCTGAGAATCCACCGTCTGAAGCAAGAATCTTCACATATGCTGGAACTTCCAATGTGTACCCTGAGTTCTCACATGGGTCTTCAGAGCAGAGTGACCATCCTTTTCTCAGCCAGGATATATTTGTGTTTTTTTTAAACATATACTCTACAGGGGCAAGAACTAGCACCAAAGCAAGAACACAGCTGTCAAAACGTAGACCTATTTTCTATTCATTTATATCCCATTAGGTTTTTTTATCATTCTATTTTGTTCCTTTTGTTTCTGGTTTGTCTTGGTGGTCACTGACCGAAATAAACATATGTATGTATGATTTATATGATCAAAATAAGGCTGAAGGGTACAAGTGCAAGAGTCACATAGTTTCCTTGGCAGGGAGACGGGCGTACTTCACACTTTAAGCCTACAGGATCTGCTTTGTGTTTCCTAGAAACCGAAGATGCATCAATATGTGCAAACCTGTGGCTCAGGCAAGGGTCTGCAGACAAAACACACACTCACACACACACACACACACACTAGACAACAAAGAACTCTGAGTACATCCCCACCAGACCTTCATTGTCAATATTAAAACAGTCCACAGTCCCTTCACACAACAATCCACTCTATTTTAACTCCAAGTTTTCTACATTTCAGCAGTCTGACATAGAGTGCATGGGCTTGAGAGCTGCTTTTTTTTTTTTTAACCATTAAGTTAAAAATCCTTGGGAATCCACTGAAAATCATCCAGAAATCTACCAGTAGATCCTGATGTATCTTTTGCCAATACCTATACTACCTGCTTAAACTACGTTTAAGGTATTAAACAATGCTAACATAAATGCTAGGAGTTTCACCAAGATCAATTTGCCTCTGTACAAACTTGCAATTCTGCTTAATTTAAGAACAGTACATTGCCCTGGAAGGGGAAAAGACACTCCATTTCATAGGCAAATAGCTAAGATTTAAGTCTAACACAAAATACTAAAGTAAAAATATATGTAATTCATGTTTGCGATGATTAGGACTCCTAGTGTACATGAAAGCAAAGACAACCAGGTCCAGATAAAAGCCTTATGCAAGTAGAGGAGTTTATGAATTATTACAGCCAAGAGGCATCCAAATGCACATTATAGATATTCTTATTAAACTTCAGAACATTACAAATGTTCTTGTCAAACCTTCACCCATTTCAGGAATGGGTACAAATAAAAAGCAGCTCACATCATCACTTTTCTAAACTAGGGCTTATAGTTTTATATAAACTGTACTAGAAATCCTGGATTGCCAAAGTCATCCTTCTTATGATTGATGGATATCAGTTAAGCAAAGTCAGAAAGCCTACTCTAGTTCTAATTTGGAAGTTAGGCCCAGTAGCGAGACACCAGTATGAACAATTTCCCTTTAAATTAGGTAAGGAAAAGTCAAGACCAGTAATATTTACACAGATCACAAAAGATTTACCCAGGGTGGCATTTCAAAAGAACTTGCTTTTTTTCCCCACTTGGAAGGTGGATACAATGAGGTTACTACACAAGGGAGATAAATGGTAATCCGAAAACAAAGATTTGCAAGTCCTGAAAGACAGAGTGTGGAAAAAAGATGACCTTGTAAATTAAAATTCTTTGACCCAGAAACACTAGAAGCTGAGAGCATTATTATGCTTGGACTTCTACAGATGCTTCCAAAAAGAAACCCAACAGTTGTACCATCATGTTTAATCCCACATTTCAACATGTAATCTCCATCATGCTAAACTTTCTAATTCATCCAATTATGGGAGGCCCACTATCTTCCCCCCAACACACACACACACGCATGCCGAGTGAATGCATCACTCAAGACAAGAAAATGCCTTGGCGGCCACCCAGTGTGACTTCACCCTTTTGTTACCAAAAGTGCATGCACTGCTAGCCACAGGACCCACCAGCTGCTTGAAGTTCACTAGTGCAGAATGGATTCGGTTTTGCAGCCTCTTACCTTACATACAAATTCTTCCATTCTTTCCATGGCATGGTGTGCTTGGAGAAGAGGCAGCATCCCCATGAATCCTTCATCTTCCTGAGTTGAACTGTTGCCTTCATCCTTGTTAAAACACTGAAACAAAATTAATAAAGAGTAAGCAAAAA
Organism: Ctenosaura bakeri; assembly: GCA_948474755.1. NCBI lineage: Eukaryota > Metazoa > Chordata > Lepidosauria > Squamata > Iguanidae > Ctenosaura > Ctenosaura bakeri. The sequence continues at coordinate 229,147 of CAOLHI010002268.1, forward strand.
CATGTTTAAATGACTCAACACGGAGTGTAAATGTTGAAGGTGAAGGCAAAGAAGCATAAATGTACACACACAAAAAGAGGATCCACAAAAGACAGATTCTCTTGCCAAATGCAGAAATCTGTGATGAAAGAGGAATGTGGTATAGCATCTTCTCACTGCACACAGCAAAGTCTTCCAGTGAGGAAGACAAAGTCCTGAAAATTATAGGAATTGTTTCTTAAATCAAAAAATAAGAGCACGGTACACAGCATGAATACATTCTACTATCTGTTGCACTTGCAGGAAAGCCATCCAACCTATTTAAGAAGAAATCCTAATTAAACACAATTTGCATGTGCTTCTCACTTCGAAATTCGGTTACTAAATTACAATGATGTTCACGAAAAATCAAAGTGAGGTAGCACTAAACTGATTTGCTTTTTAATTACTCTTAGCATTTCAGATACAATATAAATGCCAAGTTCCAAATTTACATGTTACACTAGTTAAGTACTGGGTATTCCACTTTTAACTAGGCAGTGGTCTTTCTCAGTCTACTGATGAGAAAACCATAAAATGGAAATGCCAGGCATTCAACCTTGAACCTTCTGCATGCAAAGCATGCAGTCACCTCATGAAATTCAGCTCTGTTGTTGTATGCATTTAAGTTGTTTCTGATTTATAGCAAATCTAAGGTGAAGCCATCACAAGATTTTTTTGGCAGAATTTGTTCAGAGGGGGTTTGCCTCTGCCCTCTTCCAAGGCTGAGAGAATGTGACTTGTGAAAGGTCATTCAGTGCATTTCTATGGCCAAGATTGGAACTCCAGTCTCCAGAGCTGTAGCTCAGTGCTCAAACCACTATACCACACTGATACTCGAATTTCAGCTCATACTTAACATTTCAGAACCCCCTTCAAAGGGAACAAGTGCATCAATGCCAACATTCTTCCCCACCGGTTAATGTCAGTAACTGAGCTAAGTGAGCTGGCTCACATTTGGGTTGCAAAGAGAAAGAGGCTGAATATGTGTGCCTCTATACTACACTGTCTCCTTTACACTTCACCTCTTCTGTTTTTTCCCCCAAATTCCCACCAGACACTCTAAAATGAAAGAAAACAAGACATTAAAAAATAATGAGAAAGTACATCCTCTTCCCTTTGTTTCCTGATAAAATCAATAGAAAAGTAGGCAGGTTTTATGTCGTGCAGAGAAGTAGATCATTAACCCAGTTTACAAAAATTCTGTTATTCAAAGCCTCACCCCAAAGCAGCAACATTTTTACTTGCAGCATCATGTTAGAATTTATTCATGTTAGAATTTACATTTCTTCTCATCTCCATAGAGCAAATATAAGCCCTTAAGATACCTTCTCAAAATCACTAATGGCCTGACAGAATGCTCATGCAGCTCTTAAAATTATGGACTAGATCTTCTGTAAAAACCATGTGGCAGTCTGACTGCAACAACGCTGTTGATTTAAGAGTGTTATAATGTGCAGGAGATATATAATGAAGCTGGAATGAACAGGATGCCCTGCATAAAATCTACCCTACCCTTTCCAGTTTAAAATTAAACATAAATCTACTTTAGATTTATTACAGAAGGGCAAGGGAAAGAGTGAGGATGTGCTGCTCGCACCCAACTGGTCCAATCCATTCCTAACAGCCTTTTCCTGTAGTTTTCCACATATGACTGAATGCCAGCAACAGCAAGCCTACTGTGCTCAGGCAAAGTCCATACGCAATTTAGGAACAGAAGTGGCCAAGATTCTACAGCACACAATGAGCCTACATGCACAGCAGGCTTCCTACTGCAGGTGTCCAATCCAAGCACACACATAACAAGCCACAAACATAGCATTCCACAGGAGGGAGGGGTGCAAAAAATATCTTAACATATGGCCCACCTTTGAAAAATAATTAAAAACATTTTAAAGTTAATGTACTGCAACTGAGTGTCCCAAATGCTCATTTACTATACTTTCCCCTAACCCTCCATCCTGTTAAATTGTCCCGTTTCTACGCATGTCCCTGTTGCACTAACATAAATGTAAACAATTATGAAGCAATTAACCATAAGTAGGAGTTTTAGACATAGTATATTATCAAGAAGGATGGGAGAGGGCCATTCTTGGGAGATGTGGGTGGGTTAGGACTGATAATCTGTCTCTGTTGCATCAAAACCCAATAAAAACCTTAAATAATAGAGTTTTTAAAAGAAAGAGTGCAGTGAAGGGGCTGGATCAACAAGTCATCCTTGCAGTCTTCCTTCAGGCAAGAGGACAGAGTAAAAAGCATTTTTAATTTGTACACATGCTTTGGTCTCACTGGTCCAGAGAAATAAAGAACATCCTCAAGTAACAAGTGCCCTTGAAGCTTCTTTCACTTCTGTGATCAATGAAAGCATGGTTGGAAGTACAACAACCTGTCTAAACCAGTGCTACTCAAAGTGGTGGTCCTTGGACTAGTGCTAGACCCTGAGCCATTGACTGCCGAAAGGAACCACTGTAGCCAACAGGCACAAATATGATGCTGGTCCCTGGAGCCAAGATCCTAAAGAGAATGAGTCCTAGAGAACTGTAATTAATCAAGATGCATACCATTTTACAAGTATTTTAGCAAGCACACTAATCAGACCACGTGGAAGTGACAGTAATCGTTCAATGTGGTTATATCAAAGCAGTAATTCCAAAATCAAAAACAAAACTAGCAGTTTGCAATAGCATGGTTCCATGCCAGTAAGGCATTTGACAAGCTCAAATTCAAACTTCTCTTTCCAATCTGCAAAGTCTGGGTAGTTTCAGAATTAAAACAAGCTTTTCTTGGCTTATGAATCTGTATGTACAGGATATAGGACTGTGGTGTCAATGTGAGAAGGCAGCATGTATTACAAGTTTATATTAGACCCCCCAAACATTTAGGTTTTTTTTTTTTTAATCAAAAGGCTATAATAAGGCTCAAAATATTTTAAGCAGTAAAACTAAAAGTTTTGATTACAGATTATCATATTTGGAGAACTTGGATATCTTGGATATATTTACACCAGAGAAACCTAACTTGGTTTTTATCATAGCATCTGACATGTCACTCTACCCACTGTCCACAATAGGCCACACTAGGGGGGAAAAACAGGAAACTTCATTTAACAATCCATATGGCTACAAAGTCATGCCCAGACATATCATACAGTGCCCTATTCTCTTAGTTTTCAGAAAAGTTATAGCAATGAAGCACAGCCTACTTTCGAAGAGGCAGAACCAAGGAAGCTAAGTGAAATGTTACAAAGCTATAACAGAGGATGCATTATCTTGCAGCAATGTGACTCTGAAAGCTGTTCATCTAATTGATCACAAGGATATTCTGAATGACTGCCAAATGGCTATATGGGCTTGCTCTAGCTCTAAGGGACTCTGAGCTTCATCACAATGGAGGTGAAGTGGGTGACATGTTCCTCTGCAAATATACCATCTGGATATAATTAATTACTATTCTGAACTCAAGCACAACAGACAGCAATCTCTCTTGTCTTCAAGGTTACAGGGATCTATACCTGCTCTTCATCAGCTCCTATTTTTCCAAGTATCAAAAGATATCAAGTTAAAGTTTTATTTTGCTTTTGGAGAAGAAAATTGACCTAAAATGAAGACTTATGTGTGGGAGGAAGAAAACACAACAATATAACAGTATGCTTATGCTTTTATAGAAATGAAGTGGAGGAGGAACTGAAACACTGGCCGTTCATATTTTTCATATCAGCCCAGATGCTTTCCCTTTGTATGATAAAAGCCTGAGGAAATTTAACAAAGTGGACTTCTATTTCCATTAAATGTAACTACCCATGGTAACTACCATTATTGAACTAAACACCAACATCTCACTGAAGACTTGGAATCCAAGAGGGAGAAAACAACACTTAAGAAAGGAATGAAAAGTGAAGGAGCTAAGACTGTCCTTAAAAACTGGGGAAGAGCTGGTTTGATGGAGAAGTGCCCATGCCCATTATGGAATAAGAAGCTAAAAGCCAAAGTCAGAAGCAAGACACTGGAGCAAGGCCAGGCAACCAATGATTTTTGGGGTGACAATTGAGGGGCAGCATGTTTTAGAATCTTTAAATTAACAAGTATACTACACATGAATGATCTCCTCAACAGAAATTTTGAAGAAATCTTAAAATCCTGCTACTCTTCACATTATAAATAAAAATGAAGGGGGTTTGCCACTGTCTTCCTCTCAGGTTGAGTATGACTTACCCAAGGCTAGCCATTAAGTGGTGATTCAAACCCTGGTCTCCCAGAACCCTTGTCCAAAACTTCCACCTCTTATCAGCCTTAACTCAGTTACACCTCTAGAATTTGTTAAGATAAATGAATCTATTCTTTTACAAAGACTTTATGCCATCAACAATGAAAGTGTTATTGGACTATTGTTTTATGACCATGGGAAAGTTGTTTTAGGATTTTTTGTTATTTTTTTTTTAAACTAAAACAGAACAAGCTGTATGGGCATTTGGGCATAAGAAACCATATTACAGTTTTCATTATGTAAGATTTTTCCCTCTCTGCATTCAGCCAAAAACATGACAAGCCATCACAGATTTGTCTGCTCAAGATCAACAGCAATGCAGAAAGAAGCTGTGTATCCATCTTATTCAGGAAAGGAAGGAGGGAGAGGCATTCTAACACTGGGTAGACTGAAGAACTGCACCTGCCTCAGAAGGCTCTCAAAACGTCTTCCCCCACCTCTTTTGTCCATATGCTAATTCCAAAAGCAGCTGCGCAAGAGAGTGACAGGCTGCCTGGCATTTGACTTGCTAACTAAAACTATTTTGTGTGCAAATTAAAGACAGTTGAGAGTAGGAAGTGAGGGAAGAAAAATCAGAATTATGAGGCATGCTAAAAGGAAAGATACATGAGGAATACAACAGTTCAAATATTCTGCTTTCAACTGACCAACAGCTGCTGAAATGTCTTTACTAGTTCCCCTTCCTATATGTGGAGAGATAAGGGAAGCATGGCCCAGGAGTACGTACGCTTAGTGTTGTTGGTTTAAATAAAAGGGTGGGGTGGCTTCAACCCAACTTAAGAAGACTCACTGAAATAGTAGAATACACATGTGTGTTGATTTACTGATTCAGGGGGTTTACTGCAATTGATGGCTTACAACTGGACTTACGTTAAAGTTGCTATTTACGTTTATCTGAGGACCACATATGCATCACAATGAGGAATGGTTTATCATAGCATTCCCCAACCTGATGCCTGTCACATGTGGGATGCAATTCTGATTATTCCCAAATAGCATGGTCATACTGCCTGAGTAACGGGAGTTGTATTGCAAAACCTGAAAAGCACAAAGATGAAGAAGGCTGATTTATAAAATCAGTTGATGGAAAGAGAGATCAGACTTTGTAATACCAGCTGGGATTCCCACAACAGTGCTAAAGCGTATCTCAGATAACTGTTGAGGTGTTGTGGAGGTTAAATAAGCTAAAAAAAACAAGCAATAACAAATAGCACAGCTTTCTATGTTAAGGGAATAACAGTGCATGTCAAGAATGGCATGCAAGGTGAAAAAAAGACTACTCAAACATCAACCTGCCCTTCCAGGTGAGGTCCTGTTCATTTAAAGTAGGGATGACTAACTGTATCATAGACAGGGACTCATCTTCACTTCTTGCAGGTCGCACAAGCACTTTTTTTCCACATCTGGAAGTAAAATGTCACTTCTTAGTTTTAATCTATTTCTAACCACTAGGGAGACTGAGGGGGAGGGAATGAGGAAAGCAAGTGGGTCACATTTTTGAGTGATTTGCACCATTTGGGGGGAGGGTAAAATAGGCCCATTTGGAGTTTTGGGGTGTGCTAGGTGGCCATAAAAATTAGGATGGGTGCACCTTTCCCACTTGACATGAGGCAATGTCAAGTTCTGAAAGAAGCTAAGACACTAAGAGGATCATGCATTGTGTCTATGCAATGCTATCTTTCAGTTTTTGGCTTTAAGAAACTGCTTAAAAAAAAATCTTACAGAATATGTTTAACAATCTCTGGCCATTAAGACAACCCTTCATTATAGTAGGAAAAAACAGTAACAGAGGAAGAAGATCAAAAAGGTGTCAAGAACACACCAGACACTTTTTATTTTGCTGTATTTTGTTTTGTGCTTTGTTTAATAACACCTAGATAGTTCTAAGTAACCATTTAGAGGAATTTGAAATTTGAAAAGTAAAAAACAAAAAGTGTAAAAAACTGTACTGTAAAAAACAAAAGCAAACAAAAAACTGGCAGACATTGTTTTGAAAAAAGTGAAAAGAATTACATGAACATGTTATTTACAGAAATACAAAAAGGTGACAAAGGAGAGAAATTGCCAAGCACAGGCTGACTACACCTCAGATCAGGAATTGAGAATGTGTGGCCCTTCAGATATGGTTTGATTAAAACTCAATATGCTAAATATGGTTGATGGGAATCACCCTATAGTAGATCTTAATAACAAAACTGGGGAAAATGTTGCTCTCTGTCACCACACTAAAACAAGCAAGAACCTTAAGGTTCTTCCTTACACAAAATTCTAAGTATTAAAGTTGGGAGGGGGGCTGTCAGCTCTTCTCCTGTCTGTTTTCTTTTAACCCATAACTCACAGACACTATTTCTCACTTTGTAAACTGGCTTACTGATGGACTCCTTCTGAAAGGTCAACTAACTGAATTCAGGAGTCAGCGAAGGCCGGATTGCTTAACAAATGTTCCAGCTGGGCCTTTGCCATGAAGAAGAGTCAAGTGCTGTGCTTCATTATTTTCTGCACAATACCAAATGCTTCAGAGCAACAGATCCAAAATTTCACAGATACGCTTCTAGGCCACACACTGCAAATGCACAGAGCACCACAGATGCAGGCATTTTACACAAAAGCCACCTTCAATTAGAAGTTGAAGGGTATGGTAGCTGGAAAAATGTGACGAAAACAGCCTTTTGTCCCCTCTCTGTCACTAGAGGATTATAGTTTTTAAAAAGGGAGAGTCAAGTGCAGGTTTTCAAGGCTGTACATAAAAAGTCCATTCATCAGGTGATAAAAGTCACATGCATTTGATTGTGTCAGTTTAACAAAGTCACAGTAAGAGGCATTTCTTTAGGAGGTATCAGTGACTGGAGAACAGCAGGGGGAACAAAGACACTCTAGCCATTCAAACAGCAAAGGCCAGAGGGAGATAAATGCCGTGAAGGAGGCCAGACAGTCCAGCACAGGACAGAAAGCAGCAGCAATGACTCACAAAAATCTGAATATTCGCTAGAACAGCCAAAGAAAGGAAAATAAAGAAATAGTCCAAACATCACTGGTGTGCCTGAAAATAATCCAGTTTCTAACCTGTCACCCTGTTCTTTTTATACTTTTTTTGGTGGGAGGTATATGAAAATCCACATAGTGGACTTCTAAGAATCCAGAAGGAGAAGATCATGCAACTCTAAAACAAATGTTACATTTGTCCACTCCATCCTTAAACAGAGATACACATTCTCAACCTGGCAATAATGTAAGAAACATCTTCATAGTTTTTAATTCAGAAGTCTTACAGTTTTAAAACAGAAGTTAACCCAATAGGCTGAGTGCTATGTAATTCAAAATAAACACTTAAATTTGACCTTACAATGCAAGCTAAGCCAACTACACATGCATATTATAACACCTTATGACAACAATATGAATAATTGACTTTTTTTTTCAGGACGTTTTGTAAAGTGCCTGAATGTTAAACATGGGAAACGTGCCTAGTTTCTAAGCTAACAGAGAAGTTATGGTAAAAGGAGTTTTTCATTGCCATATTTAAAACACAACCCTTCAATAGGAAGCAAACAGTAGTGTCACAAAATTGGAAAGGTTCATTAGCTTTCATGTTAAGCACTACTATGAAATGTATTTGATCTCCTGAAGCACTGTTTCTCCTTTGCAAATCTGCTTTCTATAAATATTAAATATTTCATTTTTTTAAAAGTCCACATGTTCCTTTCTGTAACTTTATATGCAGCCTATTTGCACCACCAAATATTGCAAGCAAGCAATCTAAAAACATAACTGATACAAGATTGTTCTTGACTTATGAAGTTCCATTTATAGCAGCCATACAAGTACACAAAAATTCTGCATTAGTAGTGTTCACAGCCTGAACACAACCTACTGTAACTAGTGACTTATATTTTTAAAGAAAAAAGGCATAACAAGTTACATATAATTGCAATGTGAGAGGGAACACTTACTCCTTTTGCTGTTTAACTATTGTAGTTAATTTTATAATTACAAGGACTGTTTGGCCACAAGATTGATTTTTTTTAAAATTGAAGTACGGTAGTTATGTTACTTACTTTTGATTAATGCCAAATGCTTGTTTTTTTAAAAAAATGTGGCTGTAGCAGCAACTTCCTACCCATCTTTTTATTGTCTTCAAAGTGCAAATAATTACTTATAAAAAGTAGCTTTCCAAGCCCTGTAATACTGTCTTAGGAAGTGAAAAGTTACCAAGTTACAGTATATTATTGCTCACAGGGTTTATGCAGCCCTTACAGACCCGACTAGTCCGAAGTCAAAATGCTTGCCCTCTACACCTATCCAGGGAAGCTTTTAAAAATAGTCCATCTGTCAAAATATGATTTATTTTTTCCCAGACATTATCTAACAGATTTTAAATGAACCCACCATGAAGTCACTACCATAAGACATTTGCCAGACAAAGAAATAGAAGCTTGTTTCTTTTCTGCTTTGCAAAATGTTCGTATTATCTGTGTTAACATACCGGGTCCCAAATAGGACTAAGACTAAGAACAGTCAAATGTTATTGAACTCCCAGTTACCAGCACTTCCAGCCAGCATGGGCAATAGGCAGATCTTACGGGAGCTGAAATCCAACATCTGGATAGCCACTTCTCAGGTCTTAGCAACAGTCTCCAGGACAGCATGTCAGTACAAACTTCTAATACTGTATGTTTAAATCTTCCTTCCCACCACGTCACCTGCAAGGTTGTGTCATTCACCAAACACACTTTTGCATCCACTACTCTTTACCTCACACATCCCTGACATCTTTGAGTGTCACAGAGAACACTACTGTACCAACCAGAAATTGCTGATTTGCTTCAGCTGGGGACTAGAATCTGGATTCTTCCGACAGAAATTCAGAATCACTCCCACACCCCTAGTTACTGTCGGCCACTCTAATTCAGTGTGACTCTGATGTATTTTGGGCTTTGTCCCAGAGAAGTATTAAGCAGGCTGCCAAGTTTCCCTTCCAAGTCTGCTTGAAGTCTGTTACTTCTTTGAAAAACATGTATGGTGTGAAGCCTGGAAGATGAGTACTGCTTCTATGAGATTCAGGGGATGTGAAACACCCAAGAGGTGAGATCCATTCAAGCCTCTTTGAGGCAGGAACTCCCTTTGCTTGTTATCCTTCCAAGAGCTGCAGGCAAAATCTATTCCAGAGAGCCAGCATGGCATTTGAGTGTTGGATTATGACCCTGGAGACCAGGGTTCAATTTCCTGCTTGGCCATGGAACCCCATGTGACCTTGGGCACATCACACACTCTGAGCTGCAGAAAACCCAGTGATAAGGGGAACCTAAGTCAGAAACTAATTGAGGGCATGCAATAACAACAAGCTGCTTCCAAAAGAATGCTAAGGCAAAAGCAACCTGCAGGGCATGCTTGGTATGAGCTGGTCATTTTCGTATACTTACTAAGGCGAAGCAGTTTGCTATGTAGAGAAGAAAGGCTGGGATGTAGTCGTCTTCCTGGAATCATTGCTCTACAAACAGTTTCACAGGGTACGTATGCACAACTGCCCACCAGAGATATCCATATTGCTACCGGCAGCTTTATTTTATGGGCTCAGTTCCTTCCTCACTGTGTAATGAACAAGAGCATCCCCATGAATATGGGTAAGGGCTCTCTAGGCAGTTTTTGAGAACAGTGTAGACTTATCAGTTTAGTGGCAGTAGCAACAGGCTGTGTAAGAGCTCATATGAGAGGGAGACAGACTGAAATAAGGTTTTTGGAGTGGGAACACTTACAAACCTCTGTATTAAAAAGAGTTGCCTTGTTCAAAATCACTTCAGAATCAGGGGACATTTTTTTACTTGTCACAGTGCACACTGTGTCAGATACATTTGTGAGACGACTTGTAGGTTGCTTCTTTCAAGTTTGACAGACACCTTGGAGATGCTGAAGTTTATCCAAGGGCAGTGTAGCATCATGGAAATGGAATAAGCATCTCACTAATTTAGAAGGCTATAGATGTAATCCTGCACCCACTTAACTGGGATTAAGTCCCACTGGACTTATTTCCAAGTAGACACGTAGAGAGTGGCACTGCACTACTTCATGAGAACAGATGTGAGCATTCAGCTTTGTTTTTTACTACCTTTCAGTATCTCATCTTTCAAGGTTCAGCTCAGAAATGGTTCCCCTCATTGTGCTAAGTCCTCTACAGGTATACTGCAATAATATCAATAATAATATCACTCATTAATTTCTGAGATGAAAATAAGATGCTGGATTTAACCTATCTCTCCAAATAAAGTGCTAAACACCACCAGGGCCAAAAGTGAGGGATGACAGGAGTTGAACAGTGTCTAAAAGGTTGCACATTCCCTCATCCCTGCTTTAAACATTAAATGGCCTAGATGTGGGTCTGGAATATCTGAGGGATACCTTTCGCTCATGCAAACCCATATCTCATAACCATCAACTCATCTCAGTCAAAAGAAAGTTTGATGTGATTCACTGCCTAGATTTCAGTGTAACAACTACTTACCTTTTCCTTTTGAGAAGATATAGTCCGCTCCACTAAGAGGGGCCCCTGCTCACTTGACTGATCACTAACATGATTATCCTGCTCAGCAGAATCTGGCATATGTCCCTTCCTGAGCCGCAGGACTGGCTCCAGAAAGCTATCATTCCCGAGATCTGTTGATTCATTCATGAGATCAGGGGTCTTTGTAGAAATGTCTTTATCTTCTCCAGCAAGAGGTGATGACAAATAGCTAGCTCTAAAAAAGAAAAAAAGAAAGAAAAAAATTCACATTAACAAACAAGCCAACATATGCAACATGCCAACACATTCAGGATACTGAAGCCATAAGCAATCAAAATATGCATTTTGGTCAGAATGAAGCACTTTCTGGGGAGCTGGAAATGGAAAAAACAAACAACAAACACTAGATAATCTAGTTTAAATACTGAGCATTTAAGAAGCAGTAGAGTTAGCATGGTGGAGCAGTTTGAGCACTGGACTATGACCCTAGAGACCAGGGTTCAATTCCCTGCTCAGCCATGGAAACCCGCTGGGTGACCTTGGGTGCTTCACACACTCTCAGCCCCAGAAAAATCCGTGATGGGGTCACCTTACGGTCACCATAAGTCGGAAAAGACTTGAAGGCACACAACAGGATACTCCACTATGCACAGTAAACTGATTTTGCATCCTGTCAGTCTAACACAATGTATCAGAATAGAAATGCTACAATTCCCCAAGACTTAGTAATTTACAAGGAAAGGAAGACATAAGCTACTAAGAAATAGGAGCAGACCTTGGTTTTCACTCAGCAGAGCAATGGGAACTTACAGAATTAGAAAACATTTAGGATAATTGTTTTAAGACACTGCACAGTATTACATGTGTGTTAACACCACAAAAAAAGTACTGCAAAAATTTAACAAGTTTTATTGCCTTCAATCTTTTAACAGTAACTGAACGAGGAAGCTTTAAATAGAAGTCAAGGGCAGGGAATAATTTGAATGGCCTTATGAATGGCCCGCACACTATTTTGAGGATAAATTGGTCTTCATGTATTGATGTATTAATTTAAAAAAAGAAAACCTTAGAAACAATTATTATAAGGGGCAACTTTTGTTTCTGTAATCTTTACATTTCCTCTTTGTAATTTTCTTACAATGTAAGTTTACACATCTGACTTCACTATCTCACATCGTCACTTATAAACAGATTTTTGCATTAGAATTTGTTATCTTAAAACCCTTTAGCTGTCATGAAACCAGGCAGAAAACAAGCACTGAAGCTACAGAGTGGTGGAAATTTTTCTTTAAAGAAAGCAAAACGCCTAGAAAGTCATTCTTACCAAGACTCATTCTAAACATTGAACAGCATTATACAGACAAATTCAATGCCGCAGGAAACATATTTCTCCTAACTCAAAAGGAAACATAATAGAAAAAAACAGAGTAATCTAACTTGGTTCTTGACAACTCCTAGAAGGCTTTGTGACTTCTAAAAGCTTCTTTACAGCAGCCTTTTCTCATGAGCTCAGCACTGTCCTTATTGCTTCAGACTTAAACATTATAACTGAGATACTCTGCTGTAGAGAAACATAGCATAACTGTACGTAAGAAGCAATGAACTGAGCAAGCACAGTGCTAAGTTTGGAATATGATAAACAATTAGAAGTGCCAGAGTCAAACTCAACCCCTGGACTACATTACATACACCCCTTCAGTTGCTAAGTGAGACATAAGAGGTATATGAGAGGACTGGCTATCTATCTTAGAAGAGGATGGAGAATGATGTGGGGGTTGAATCCTAACAATCTTAGATACATTCCATAAGTCTGACCATTAATATACCAACAGCCTACTTTATATCCCCTCTTTTTTCAAAAAAACCAAAAACCTTGAAGATATACAGATTTTAGAAATACTCACTAGACATTTGAATCTTCTCTTCCAATAAACATAAACCCTATTAAAAGTTTCTCCTCTTATAATTGTGAAATAATTAGCAATTCAATAGTAAGACAAACTATATTCTATAACACTGAGCTGAATTTGGAGCAAAAGGAACACCACTCAGGTCATGTATAAACTCTTAAACCAATCCTGAGCTTATGTTCTTACTTCAAAAATGGGCTTTATATAACACAGTAAGAAATCCTGACTGTGGTATGAAACTAGTTAGAAGAGATCCTAACTCAGAATTTTAAATGTTGGCCAATTATACACTAGACTGAATTCTGGTTAACTGAATTTTCTGTGACAGCAAGGGCATATTGGGTGGGCAAAATCTGCTAGCCAACAACAAGGAATTTAACATGGAAAGATCTGCCTTTCCAACAAACAATTCTGCTTTTGTCCTGTTACATCTTAAAATACTCTAGTGGTAAGAAGCTACTCTAAGCAGAGGACTAATGAAAGAAATATCAGACTCTAAAAGTAGAACTGAGCCTTTACAAAAGTGTGTTGTATGGTAATACAGTTAACTAGTGTATTTTAAAAAAAATCTTGCTCCTGCAAATAGAGTGTCTGGGACTGGGTCCCTCTGAAAATCCTCAACATCAGGATTATGGATCACCCTGTTGCTGACATATTAAAAACAAATACTCCCAGGACTTCTTGCTTTATGGAGTACCATATCCAATGCATTCGCCAATTTTTACAGATAACTTTCAATGTAGTTCTAAAATGAGAGTGCAGTTGTCTTTTAGCAGCTGGAAAGGTGAGAAAGAAATATTTTACTAAAAGAGAGACATCAGAAATACCTGTTCTCCAGCAGAGGGAATCAATGTTGCCAACAGTTGGTTTTTTGTTATCTATAAACTGTCAATGCATACTGTAGCCAACTTTTCAACAGCATGTTGCCTAGGCACACAATGAAACATTTAGACACAACATAAAGGAAGACAAAGACTAGAGTTCTATCATTTTCTCTAGCAAAAAGAACTTAAATAAACACAGTTACCAAGAGCTCTTTCAATACAGTATGGACAGTAAACCAGCTTATAGTGTTTGAGGTTCTCTTAGGAGCTAAAAGGTCATTTAATCAAATGCAGGGATATTTGACAAAAGGGGAAGGGAGGAAGAGAGAGAAAAAAAACTTAACTGGTTTAAACTGCAGTCTTTACCCCATGAGCCTGCACCTTAAAAATGGCTCAAGAGGGGCTTAAAAATGGCCTTGAGAGGTTAACATGTGGCTGATGGTCCACATTTTCCCCACGATTGTCTTAAAAGATTCAGACATAGGCAAAGCCATCTGTACAGGTGCCAATGAATAGTTGCTAAGTATAATATAGTTTGTCCCTCAGGATCAACAGACAGGCATTTTGTAACCGTAGTGACACTTTAAATATATTTTGGCAGGACTGACATGAAACGCTAGTCTTCTAAAGGCTCTCAACTTCTCTTAACAACCAGAAGAGTTTATTTCTATAGGAAGAATGTTATCAGATAAAACCACCTTTCTAAAGATACACTCTTCCTCCACTGTCATTCAGGAGTGGACTTTACCTACAATTCTCTTTTGCTCTCTTGGCCTCAGCATATTTCTAACAGATTTTAGTAAACATACTTTGAAAAACTGAAAGTGTTCAACCCTGACAACATTACTTGTTCATTACCTAAATCTGGGGAAACACTACAGGTTCATTTAACAAACAGTAATTGCCATGGAAACCTACTGGGTGACCAGCACACTCTCAGATCAGAAAACTTTGTGATAGGGTCTCCTTTGGGTTGCCATAAGTTAGAAGCGACTTGAAGCCACACAACAATTGTGAGTTCTCTTAAGGTCATCTTCTTACACCCAAAAAGCAATTGAACAGCACTTGTGGAATTCAACTGACTATCTTTGAGCACCTAAAAGCACCAGATCCTGTCTGATTCTGGAAGCTAAGCAAGGTAAGCCCTGGTTATTACATGGATGAAAGACTGCCAAAGAACACCAGGCACTGTAGGCTATATTTCAGGAAAAGGAACTCAAAAAACCACTTCTTAGTATTCCAAGCAATCCCTATGAAATTTATGTGTTGTCATCAGTCAACAGTTGATCTGAAGGCACATGCGTAAAGGTGTCACCAAAAAACACCAGTAAGGATTTTTTTTGTGCCAGCTATGTAAATCAAGCCATAGTCAGATAACGATATATAATGGTATGCCTACACAGTAATCTGTGGTATGTCCAATAAAAATCCTTTTGCATTACAGTGCCATTTCATATGTGCCTTTTAACGTTGTATAGCCATGCATCATAGCGTTCCCTTCCCAAATACTGCAACAAAATGGTTAAAAGTATTCAATAAATGCAGAGTTACTCCCTTCTTCTGTCACAATTACTGAACATTTTTGTTACCATCACTAAACAATTACAACATGCAATTACAGGGAGGAAATACAGGCATCTGAAAACCCAACTAACTTGATATTTTGAAACTGCATTAGCAAGAAGAGCAACTTCAAAGTAATCAGATCTCTGACTAATTGGGTAAAACATATTGATGCACCAGTTGGGGACAGGAAGGAGAACAGTTGTCCAGCACTGGCCTCTGTAAACCAGATCCATTTGCTAGAGAACTACATGTATACTTGGCTGATATTTTAGATATATCTTGGGTTCTCACTAGGTGGCAAATTTAGGATTGCATAGTATATGATGTAAAGACTGGAACAGTCACAATTCACACACAATACATCATTTATATAAACTATTTCTCAGTTGGTTGTACAGAGGGATACAGTGAAATCACTACACTAAATGCATAAGGACGTAAAGGTTAATGCAGCTTGAGTCCACAAGGGCAGAGTGAGTCATGAAATTATCATTTTAATATAGTGGTAGAGTTCAAGAAACACTTCTGTGAACATAATTGTTACCTGAACTTTAGTCTCCATATCAAGGTGAACATTACTGGGTGCAGTAAAAGGCATACATTTTAATCAGCAGAAACGAGCATGAATAGCTGCAAGTAGAAAGACATTCCTCAAACATTTTAGGTTTTCTCAATTTACAGAAACAAAAACCTTAAAAGGCAAATTAGGCAAACAATTAAAGAGAGAGATTTGAATAAAGAAAAGTCAATATAATTGATCTAGACTAGAACCCTACAGAATCACTTTTATTTGCTAGTGAACATTTAAATAGCAAGAGTGGCCTTGAAACCTACCTAAGTAGGCAAAAGATTATCTACACACAGCCTAAATGTTCTCTAAACGTTCTGAGACCTAGATACCAAGTAGCAATTTTGCTAAAAGAGTAATGAATAAAAACTCAAAGGAAAGGAAAAATAGCACTCTCAACTGTCACACAATTCTATCTGCTGATTGAAAAGGCACAGTAGCAAAGTCCTGTAAAAACTCAAAGGCTCATCAAAATACATAAAGGAGATTTTACAACTTAATATATTCCACAAATCAACTCTGTAGTCTTTATTATTTAAGTAACAATTGCACTAATAATTCAGCCCTATCCACATTTACTGGAAATGGTTCCACTGGTTATAACAAAACTTACTTTATGTAATAATACTAAGAATTTGCAATTTAAAAACTTGAATCACAGCTGAAATGTTAAACACCAATGAAATAAGTTAATGGGGAAGTGCAAAAGAAACAAGGAAAACAAGATGAAGGTGGAGTGTTTGCCTATTATATGCTAGACATACTCTAGTAAGTAGAAATTTCAGAGTGACTTACCACAATTATTGTATCAAATAGAACACCAGCAAGATGTTGTACTTTAACTCACTGCTGGAAAAACTGAGCTTAGCATTCCTTATGCAGAAGGGATTACTATTCAAACTGGACATCAGATAAAAGGCAAAACCCCACCTACTTAGCCACATCAAAATATTATTGGCTCCCAAGCTGCCTTTTTCCTGACATACTGTGCAACATTCCTCTGTCATATGCATGTTAATAACCAGAGTCCTCAAAACAGGACTACACCTTCAAACCAAGATTCTGTAAACCCACACATGCAATTATATTTGGTTTATTATACTTACAAGATAGTTCAGCACACTATCATTAAGGATGAGACTACTACAAAGCCAGTCATCCAAATGGATTTAGTTAGTCTGAATGTGCCATTATTTTAAGTCACAGGTTTATACAATTAACCAAATGTGCAACCACCATTCCTGCAATTACACAGATGAAAAACTGTAGCCATCTTTTCATCCTGCTCTGGAGTTACAGGTGGCACCTGCTCAACAAAGTAGACCAAGTGTGATGAGAGTACAACCCACATACGTCTGGTCAAATCACATTCAAATACTCAAGTGTCTTTTTAATATACAAAGCTAGTTAAAACAAGACAGGAAACATTTTAAATGTATGAGAACCAGGATGACTGAAACATATGTCCTTTACTTGAGATGAGTTCCTAGCCTTCTCTCCACACATTTTACCTTAGAACAAGATATTTTTCCTTTGAGAATCTTAAGAGTGGTGGCTTCAAAAACAGTATGTTCAAAGTTTCAGAGCTAGGAAGCCAATGAACACAGGATTACACGCAGTTCCTTTTCTCATGTGCACTCCAGAAAGGCAAAGGACCATTATTAACTGTTGCTTAGGGAGATCTTGCAGGAACCACATTCCTTGGCTCCTCAAACTTATACTATGAAAGCTAAAATGTTCCAGATTTATAGAGACTTTTTGCCATGTGATGCCTCCCTGAGGTCAGATCTCCTATGTGATCCCAAATAATATGAAGTCAGCCATCACTACCAGCCTGCACAGTTGGCCAATACAGAACCATATGAAGTAGTCCTCCATTATCTACGTTAGAAGTAGCCAGATATGGGAAGTGATACAGTGATTTAAATGGATCTAATCTTTCAGCCTACTTGGGAGTAAGTTCTGAGTTTACATAAACTTATTTCTGAAGAGGCAGGCAAAGGATTACACTGGAGGTCACTAGCCTCATTGCAGTTGATGTACCGTCGTCAGAATGGTAAAACGAAGATGAATCTTAAGCTGACTGTGAATATACATCTGAGATATTAATTCAACATTTAAGGAATGAAGCAAAATAGACAGACATGGAAATCTTCAAATACAGAAGACATCTCAGCATATAAAGGCTCTAAATAAACAAACAGACTGAACAGCTCAGAAGCCATAAATGTGCAAACGATATTATGTTGTGATCAGTTAGTGGGACATTTCTTAATTGTTGCTGTTGTTCTGTGCCTTCAAGTCATTTCCAACTTAAAAGGTTAGCATATCATGGGGTTTTCTGGGGCTTAGAGTGTGTGATGCACCCAGTGGGTTTCCACGGCTGAATGGAGAACTGAACCCTGGTCTCCAGGGTCTGTAGTCAAATGCTCAAACCACTACATCACGCTAGTATTTCCTAATACTGAGTCAATATGTACATTTTTAAATGGATGGGAAGTTTTATCCCAAGATTAAGATTATCCTTGCATTTTTACATAATGCATCAGCAAATATTTCTTTAACCTTAGAGGTTACACAAAAGTGTGCATTGCTAAGCATTTTTTTAAAAAACTTTTTTGGCAAATTCTTTTCTTTTTTTATACAACTAAAAAGTCATCCACACTTCTTTCAAGGCTTTGCTCTAGTGAAATTTCAATACTGCTAGCAGGCCATTCTATATACTGTTACAGCACCTTCTTTCTTTGCTTATACATGCTCAAGTTCCTGTCGAACAAGGCCACTAAGCAAACAGGAGGTTCAGGAATTAACACTTCGCATAGCACCAATACTGTGAAACCATACTACAGAAATCTTTAGCCGTACTACCTTATTCCCTTTTCAATTCAACTGAGTAGGTCACTTGACTCAACATTTCTATTATTTAAACTGAAATGCAATCAAAAAACACATGATGAAACTCGTCCTCCCTTTCAAATGTACTAATTAAATGAACTGTACTAATTAAAACGTATCACCAATGAAGGAAGCACCACCCTTTGGAATCAGAATTACATACCATGCTAGCAGGAGATAGCTTTTAAACACATATAGTGTACTGCAAATATTTACATTTCTCAACCTTTTTGAATTTGTAGCCCCTTCCAAACTTACCATGCTCTTGCTGTACAGATATCACTGTACAGACACTACACCTCTTAATCACAGCCAACAGGCACTAGTTTTTACTCAGCAATAAGAAAATATGGAAAACAAATCTCTTATGTTGCTGTATTAGAAGTTCAGTGTAACAACTGTACTGCTACAAAACAGGCTGTTAAAAAAAAATAGTTACAAAGTCAACACTGCATTTTTAAATTGGGCATGGCAATGAGGACAGAAAGAAACAAAATGATGAGCCTTACTAAGATGCTTAAATTATTCTTTTTGGAACAAGAAAAGCAAAAACAAAAGCCAAGGTGAGACTTCTCTGTGGGCTGCAAACAAAAATGAACAGAATACCCTGCTTGTCAAGATCAGACAAACTTTATTTTCCAGCTAAACACACAGTTCATTTCACCTACTTGACACAACAGGGAGCAGTCCCTTAATTATGTTTACCTGTGCAACAAGAGGCACTTGGAGCATATGAGAAAGACTAGGGGTGGATAGCAGAAGCCACAGACTTCCAGGACACAAAAAATGGTGCAAATAATTTGGAGAACAAGAGGTAGTAATGATATTGTTTACTATCAACACAACTTACAGTAGCTTCATAGGTGTAAAAGAAGTGCCAATTTTCTGTATGAATGTGTATGAATGAGATTTGTACACAGCAACTGGTGAGCTCTGTGTTGCACCCCAAGGGTAATGCATAAGGCTGGATACTTAACGAGTGTGAGAAGAGTGACAGTGTGAATCACTCATATATTCTTTTAGCATTTTTAACATGGAAAGCCACCTATATGCTATATATTTGGGACTTTTTTGGGGGGGCAGAACTATATACAATTCTCTCAGCTTTGGGGAAATCTTAAACCCCATGTAGAAGGCTCCTTCTCTTGATGTAAGTAGAAATTACATTTCTGTAAGCATGTTGGTATATAAACTGCATACAGAAATTAATCTTCAGGTGTTACGCTGCTATAAAGCCAGCGTGGCATACTGGATGAACACTGGACTAGGACTCTGGAAGCCTACGATTCAAATCCCTTCATAGCTACTAAAAACCCCTGGGTGACCTTTGGCAGGTCACAATCTCTCAGCCTCAGAGGAAGGCAAAGGCAAACTCACTCTTAACAAATCTTGTCAAGGAAAACCCACAACAGGCCACCTTAGGATCACTATACATCACAAATAACTTGAAGGCACACAACAACATCAGTTACACCTGCTGCAGTGATTGTTACATTTCAGAATTAAAAAAAACTTAAATTCTAGTACATCAGACCCAGATGCCTTCAAAGCTACATCAGATTAAGCCTTCCTGACCAAAAATACATTATGACCTTCCCATGTATGTCTAAGGCTCAATTAACACAAACTCTAGATCAGATGTCTGAAACAGATGCTACTCACAAAGTCTGAAGAGGTATGGAAAAAGCCACCACTCTAGACCAAAAGCAAGCAGGAAAAAGACCATGCTCTAATGGTCGCTATCTGGATGATTTGCCATTTTGCAACTCCCAGTTATTGAATACCTGGGGGAACCAAGAGTGTATTTGTACGAGGAACAACCTGTGAATCTATTTCTCAAAAATATCAAAAACTTGGGAACTGAGCATATTTCCAGAGACACCCAGTGTAAACCTCCCTGTCTGAATAGAAAGTGGCTGGTATATCTCTGGGTTCTAATAAAAAAACCAAGTGATCATGCACATTTGGTATGCCCACCCCATTATAAAATGACACCCTGACAATGATGCTTTTTTATTTTCACAGCCAAAAACAACTTATAACTGGTCTAGCTTATAACTATAATCAGATAGGCTAACGTATCATTTATGATATGCATGCCTACTAACTTTAAATCCCATTGAGGACTTGCTCTTACCATACGTACACACATTTAGAACATTCTAAGTGATGAGTAAAGTCCATTTGATGTTCTAACAGAAAGATTACTACAGAGTCAATTTTACAAAAAGGACATACAGGCTGAGCCTCACTTAATACACGGGGTTTCTGAGGGAAGTGTAGCATTTTGAGTTTAAGAATACAGGTTAGCAATTGTCTTGTAAAATACTGTGCATAAATATAGGCCTGTCTGCCATCAAATGCAGACAAATTAGTAGGCACCCATTTTTTGTCAAAGCTAGAGAGGGAATCCATAACTGAGCTGATTTCTACACAAAGTCTAAATACTCTGTCGTTGCTGTTATGCCTTCAAATCATTTCTGACTTGTAGGGACCCTAAGACAAACCCATTATGCAGTTTTCTTGGCAAGATTTGCTTTCCATGGCTGAGCAGGGATTTGAATCCTGGTCTCCAAAGTCACAGTTCAACACTCAAACCACTACACCGCATTGGTTCTCCAAATACTCTGCTTGTCAATGTGTGTCTTCAAACTGTTTCCAACTTAGGTGACTCTAAGGCAAACCTATCATGGGGGTTTCTGTGGCTGAGTGTGTGTAAAATACCAAAGGTCACCCAATGGGTTTCCACAGCTCATCAAGGAATCAAACCCTGGTCTCCAGGCTCTGCAGTCAAATGCTCAAATTACTACACCACACTAGCTCTCAAATACTCTACTAACTACAATAAAACAGCTCTTTAGTATTACCATTTCCTCACATTTATTAGCCTAACCACCCACTACTTCATACTATATCTGGCATCTCATGTACAGTATAATCAGAAAACTACTGAAATCTCAAAAATCATCATGGAAAAGACTGGAAGTTGAGATCCAAAGCTCAACTCCCAGAAGTGAATTCCAACAAATTTAACAGGCCTTACTCTAAAGTAGGTGCACACAGGATTGCAGCTACAATCCTACTTAAGCTTTTATTTTTCCCAAAGAATATTTCAGTTAATAACTGCAGAGCTCTTCACCAATACATCTTGTTCTTCTCTTGAAAAACAACATCAGCTATAAACATGTCTTCTAAGTTGGAGTGAGAACTGCTCAGCCCTCCAGATATTGTCTGGACTACTACTCCCAACATTCCTCACCACTAGCTATCCTGAACAGTCTGCTGGGACTTCTGCTCCAACACCATCTGAAGGGCTGGATGATTCCCACCCCTGTTCTAAAGTAAAGGTAAAGATTCACAACTAAGGTGAAAAAAAGAGTAACTAGGACTTTATGATTCATAGTATATTCCTATGACTATTTACAGAGCACTAAGCCACACTATTCAATGGCAATTACCCCTTAGCAAGGGCATGTAAAATTACAGCCTTGGCTACCCGGAAGGCAGAAGAGAACCAGAAAAGAGTTGTTTATTTTAGAGCTGACTTAGTTTAACTTACAAAGCAACAGACCAGAGCCCACAAAAAGGTTCACACTGTAATAAGTTTGTTAGTCTTTAAAAATGTCACAAGGCTTCACTGTTTTAGAATCATAGAATCATACAAATGTAGAGTTGGAAGAGACCCCAGGGGCCATCCAGTCCAACTCCCTGCCATGCAGGAACACCCTCAAAGCACTCCCGACAGATGGCCATCCAGCCTCTGCTTAAAAAACCTCCAAAGAAGGAGACTCCACTACACTCCGAGGCAGCAGATTCCACTGCCAGACAGCCCTGACTGTCAGGAAGTTCTTCCTGAGGTTCAGGTGGAATCTCCTTTCCTGCAGCTTGAATCCATTGCTCCTTGTCCTGGCCTCTGGAGCAGCAGAAAACAAGCCCTCTCCCTCCTCTACGTGGCATCCCTTCAAATATTTAAACATGGCTATCATGTCCCCTCTTAACCTTCTCTTCTGCAGACTAAACATACCCAGCTCTCTACGTCTATCCTCAGAGGGCATGGCTTCCAGGCCTCTCACCATTTTGGTCGCCAAAACAAGAGAGAAGCCATGCCCTATGAGGAGTGTCTTAGGGAGCTGCAGAAGAGAAGGTTAAGAGGGGACAGGATAGCCATGTTTAAATATCTGAAGGCATGTCACTTGGAGGAGGGAGCAGGCTTGTTTTCTGCTGCTCCAGAGACGAGGACAAGGAGCAACGGATTCAAGCTGCAGGAAAGGAGATTCCACCTGAACCTCAGGAAGAACTTCCTGACGGTCAGAGCTGTCCGGCAGTGGAATATGCTGCCTTAGTGTGGTGTGGAGTGAAGCAGGGACCGCATATATAATTATAAAATATGGTTAAGTCTATAGAATGTTTGGAAAAGATTCTCCTGAAAAATATCTGCTCTAATGCCTCGATATGCTCATAATTATAGCAGAAGAATTAAAAGAAATGTAGAAGCAGTCTGAAGAAGCTGCTCAGGAGTAGGTGAAATGTCAAGGCGCAGAATGCTAGCTGTGTCAGAAGCAGATAAGCACAGTTCCTGTATTATTAAGAAGAGGGGTCAGTGTAGCTTTCTGAAATATCAACAAAGGGAAGAGAAATGTGCTGTGTTGCGAGATTCAAAGGGGGGCGGATTTGGGCGGACTGAGAGAAATGAAACTTATATGCTGTGTCTATAAAATAACTGTGTAACCTTGCTTCAGGGCTCTTGGTTTTTCTGGGGTGACCCAGCCTGAGCCTGCGCGCTAAATAAACTTTACTCTTTTTCCAACTCTGTGGTCTCCTATCTCTGAAGTCTGCAACAGAGGAGTCTCCTTCCTTGGAGGTTTTTAAGCAGAGGCTGGATAGCCATCTGCTGGGAGTGCTCTGAGGTGTGTTCCTGCATGGCAGGGGGTTGGACTGGATGGCCTCTGGGGTCTCTGCCCACTCTACGATTCCCTGATTCTAAGTCGTTCAAAAGGAGCCTAAGACCAGGGGAAGGCTTAAAATTACCATTACCCCCCTTTTTTGATGCCTCATAACGAAGTGAGCCCGCCTACTGGACGTGCGAAGGTGCCCCGATTGCTGCCCGTGCCTGAAGTAACCCTCAGGATATTCTTCAGGACTCTGGAAGCGCTGCGTGAGCGCGTGTTTTAAACGGCACATCGCACTATATGTCGTTGATTGTGTTTTGGAAAAACTGTATGTTTAATAAAATTTATTTTTAATAATAAAAATTTTATAAAATAAATAAGTAAAAATAAAAGGCACATCGCACTCGCCGGAGAAAATAAATGACTTGCCCAAGGTCAGCAGCAGCAGCCCGAGATGAGGGGGGCAAAGAGGAGCTCAGCCCACACGGAGGAGCACCAAAAGCGTCCCTCAGCGACGAGGCAGCCACACAGGCCTCCGCCGCTCGGCGGGACCGGCGGCCACGGGCCCACCGCCGGCCCCTCAGGAGGTCCCCGAACCCCCCACCCCGAGCTCCCCGGTTCCCGCTCCTTACCACACGCTCCCTCACGCCGGAGCCCAACTGCGCCCGACGCTCGCGGGGGTCGGAGGGAGGAGGAGTCCCCACGGTGCCGCCGGCGCCTCCGGGAATCCCGCCCCCTCCACCTTCTCTCCTCGGTGGTGGCGTCCGCCTTCGCTCCCCCCGCCTCCTCCTCCCCTTCTTTCCTCGTCCCCTCCCCTTCGCCCTACAACGTCACCATCGCAAGAGGCGCCGCCAGCCAATGGGAGGCCGCTCCGGCCAGAGGCGCGCCATGCGTCAGCCACGCCGGGAAGACGCGCTCGGAGTAAATAGGGAGAGGAGAGCTCGTCGGCCAAGTGTACCCTGGGAGGTGTAGTTTTTTTTGAAGGAGGGGAAAGGTTGAGCACGTGATCTCGGGAGGGCGGGCGCCAATGCGTGGGTGGCGAAATAGGACGGGATTCTCGACCCCAGTGGCCGCGCGCCGTTCGGCTTTCGTTACGCAAAATGCGTAAAGAGGAACGCTGCCTGCGGAAGGAGCGACCGTTATGGCTCAGCCCAACAGGTGCTGAGGGAGGGGCTGATTTGAACGGGCCGCTTATCCGGTTTGGCTGTTTCGACATATCGTTAGGAAACGTCCTGAAAGGCTGTGAAGGCGTTCGCAGGACCGATTTAAAGTGACGGTCCTCTGCTGTGATTTAGGCTGAAGTGTTATGAAATGCCGTGGGACGTGTTTGTTTCGTTATATCCCTCCCGCTGCTCATTTGTAAAATCAGATCAGTTCAAACGATAACGTCCACTATGATCTGAAACTAGCCTATATACCCGGCAGTTGCCTGGGCTTTTATTTCCTCACAAGTAATACTTGGTAGAAAGATTTGAGGGCCTGTGTCTCTAATTCCTTTTTTTTTAATTTTTTTATTTTTAATTATTTATTTGTATCCCGCCTCTCCATATGGATCGAGGTGGCAAACAACTTACAAATAGCATATATTTCGATACATTTTTCTATCCATGCCCCCAACAAGCTGGGTACTCATTTTACCGACCTGCGAAAGGATGGAAGGCTGAGTCAGCCTTGGAGCCCAGCAGGATCGAACTCACAGCCTTGTGGCTTGCAGTACTGGCATTTAACCACTGCGCCACCATTCTCCAAACTGTTTTGTCCAGTACCTGTAACTTTTCCCCATGTTCCCCAATCCAAGCAGTATTTAAAGTTATTAACATACAGAGGATGGGTTCCTAAGGGAATGCCCTGTCCTCCTCCTTGCTGCTAGGCCTCATCTCCATAGCAACTGGCCTATTCAAGGGAGGCACTGTTTGACTGAGGCTCAAGAGCTCTGTGGCTGAGAATTCTAAGGGCTCCTCCGTAAACTGCAAACCCCAGGATTCCATAGAATCTTCTTAAGCAGCCAATGATATGAGGTCTTCATCTGACACAGACAAACAGATAAACTTTGACTTTTATATATATTAGATTGGGTACAAGCATCATTCAGACACACACATGTAAAGGGCAAGGAGCAGAAACAGAGCTCCACTAAGCTGTTTTTCTTAAGGAACAAGGAAGAAAAGGGGACCAGGAAATGCCATGGGAGGAACCTGCACCTGCCCACGGGATGCCTTAGGAGCAACCTGTGCTTTCCCAGCAGTTGTCTGGTTCTCTATTTGTTAAGGAAAATTACACTGTAATTTTCAACAAAATCTGCATCTGGGAGTTACAGCACTTTCACATTAAGGGTGACTTCTCAGGACTGAATGCTCTTGTGTGTGTTTCTCCTGTTGACTTAGGGCAATCCCATGAATTTCATAGGATTTCCTTAGGCAAGGAATATTCAGAGGTTGTTTTGCCACTTCTTTCCTTTGAAACATAACCTACACCACCTAGTATTCGTTGGCAGTCTCCCATCCAAGTACTAACTACAGCTGGCTCTGCTTAGCTTCCAAGATCAGATAGGATCTCTTGCCTTTAGGGGATGCAATAATTCCAGTGCACTGAAAAGTAATGTTATCATCCTATACACGCTTCATGTTGTTAACTGCTGTCAAGTCCACTGATTTATGGCAACCCTATGAATGACTTGGGCCTAAGTACCCATGTACTTGGATACCAGGTGCTATAGGTTGTATTTCAGAGGAAGGAGCTAGTCAAACCACCTCTGTGTATTCCTTACCTAAGAAAACCCTGTGAAATTCATGGGGTCACCGCAAGTCGACAGGCAACTTGAAAGCACATACACATGCAAACACATGTACAAATGGCATACCTCCAAGTCACCCTGTCATCTACACCTTGCTCAGGTAATACAGACTCAGGGGCTGCGGCTTCCTTGACTGAGTCTATACACCTGTAATGCAATCTTCTTTTCCTGCTGCTTCGTACCTTGCCAATACACGCTTACCCATGAGTAAGTTCCATTAGGCTTAATGGACATTACTACTGAGTAAACCTGCTTAGTGTATTGTCATATGCACTCACAATCATCCTCACACAAAACACAAGTATTTAGAAATATGATTCACTATACTTTATATAGCAACATAACATTGGTTTTAAACATTGTAATTTAGAATATAATAGTTATTTGTATGACTTCTGAAAATAGAGCCTCTTTGCTTTATTTGTGTGCCTCCAAGAAACTTCTGACTTACACTGACCCTAAGATGAACTTGTCACAAGGGTTTCTTGGCAAGATTTGTTCAGAGCAAGTTTGCCTTTGCCTCCCTCTGAGGCTGAGAGAGTGTGATTTGCTCAAGGTCACCTAGTAGGTTTCCATGGCTCA
The DNA here is from genome assembly GCA_948474755.1 of Ctenosaura bakeri. Taxonomy (NCBI): domain Eukaryota; kingdom Metazoa; phylum Chordata; class Lepidosauria; order Squamata; family Iguanidae; genus Ctenosaura; species Ctenosaura bakeri. The sequence goes on from CAOLHI010002268.1 coordinate 255,952, forward strand.
GTAGGGATTCAGCCCTGATCTCCAGAGTCATAGTCAAACCACAGCACCACATAGCCTGTGGAGCCTTCTTACCCATAGATAATCTCTTTTTCTGATTTCCAGGAAACAAATAACTCCAGTGAGTTTCTGATATGAAGGTGAGGTCCCAGGGGCTAGTGAGGACTTTTGGAGGCAGCTTGACAGCTGCTCTAGCAAAGGAATTCTTAGAATCATAGATCTGTAGAGATGGTTTATTTGTTAATGTAATGACAAAATCTGTAATCACTTATTTTAACAGCATATAGAATGTATGGGATCATCTTCCTGGATTTAGTCTGAAGGTAACCTGTAGAACTAGCATTGTATTTGCATAAATAATTCTGCAGGCAAATCACCTTCCACATGCTCAAGACTTTTCACTGCATAAAGTAACAGATGGCTTGCTGCTGTTACACAATGGCCAGAACAAACATGAAATCCAAACAGAAATGTAGCCTGTGCTGATTCTATTGCTCAAGAAATATATTCTAAAAATGCCAGTAGAGCCTCATGAGTTCCAAAAGTTGTACTTCATCATGTGGAACATTCCAAGGGTATAAGAGAGTAAGTTGCATGGATGGTGCAATCCAGAACAGCCATCTGAGACACCAAAATAACTTGAGCTAGATCTGACTATAGTTCGCTTTATGTGATTATCACAGCCAAGAGAAAAAGAAAACCGATGTGAGAATAAAAATGAAAGATGAAGCATAAGAAAACAATGTATTCCTGGGATCATTTGTAGCTTGCACCCAGACTATGGTTTATTCTGAAGTAAGGGCCGTTGAGCTCTATTGGTCTTGCTGACACATAAGTTTGGAGAACATTGTGATGTCAGGGTCAGACTAAAATGTCACAATAGTGGGATTATTTTTAAAAAATTAGAATATAACACTTCAGAAAGAAAGTGAAATAATTCTGAAAGTAGTATGTAGAATGTTATATACAACAAAATTATCTGCTCTGCTGTAGCTAAGTTGCTCTGTCCAGCTGAATATCTGTTTTCCCTTCATTGCAATGCAGCAACAAATTCATGGATGCATCATGAATAAAGGAAATACTGAAGAAGAAACTGTAGATCAAAGTCAAAGATATGCAGTTACTTGGGATCAATTACCTTCTTATACAAACAGAAGCAGAAGCATGAGTTCACACACAGTTTGATATTCATGCTATCATCTACTTAGCATCTATGACTATGTGTGAACCAGACTCTCTGTATAAACCCACCCTTAAGAGCTTTTCATCTACAAAGTATTTTCTGATCTACTAATAAGTACTTCACCTACCCCACACTACCTTTTAAAATTTCTAGCACCCAGTCCCATCCTTAGTACATCTACTTGTTCATCTGTGATAATGAGGCTTCCCATTATCTAGACTTGGCTGAAGGGGGATACTTCCCTCTTTAGGTAAACCAAGGGTTAATGAGATCTTGGGGTTAGGTTACATTTTTATTGTGGGTCAGCCTCACAGGTGGGGGGGAATTGCCCAATCAAAGGAAATGAGGTGAGCATCTTTGAGATGCTTCGAAGGAGAAGTTATAAAAATCCTTGAGAGGCCATGTGGCAGAGAGAGAATAAAGGAAGCTCCTAGAGATGAGATCTGTGCCAGTCGTAGGCTGCCTAGGCCTCGCCTCCTGGCCTCACTCTTCTCTTAGACCATCTAAGCCTGTGAACCCAAATGTGAGTAGCTAGAATATAAGGTAGCTAGTCGCGTTAGGGTTTTTATTATTTTGGAGGTTGGCTGATCTTAAAGAATGTGTCTGTTTTTATAACTACTTGTAACTTAAGCATACCTGGGAGGGGGGAGCCTCTCATGTGTAGTATTATCTTGCTTATTTGCATGCCTTGAAATAAATGCTTTTCTGTAAAACCTCTGTTTCCTCTCCATTCCCGCGCCATGCTTCGGCACATGCTAGATAGAACTTCCCTCACTCAGAAGGAGAGGGAAGGGAAAGGTCCTTAAGCCTAGAGATTGTCAATCCACTGAGCAGAGTCCCACTGTACTGCTCAGATATTCAGAATTCGGTGGGTGGTGGCAGCAAGAGAGAATTAGTGAACGCTGGGGAATTTCCTGCTCCTTTTCAAGGGTAGAAGTCAGGCCTGGCGGGGCTGGAAGTAAACTCAGTATGACATCATCAAAGACCTTTCTCTTAGTTTTTACCTTTGCCCCTTCCATGTTTACTTTGCTTGTAAAATCAGACAGTTGGGTTATGTCAACACAATGTCTGATAGACTGCTGACATTAAATCAATTAAGATAATATTTTGTCCTGACTGGAGTCCTGGGTCACATTTTTAGTTAGACAGAGACTCAGACAGTATTATGAAAGGGCAATAAATATTTATTTCATTTGTTCTTATTATTTTTTTACTGCTAGAGGTTGGAAAACATGTTTGTGGGATTTTTTTTGCCTCCTGTTCAAAAAGAATAGGGATATGGACGGGAGCAGGGGAGATAAGTTTTGGTGCCTAAATCACACAGATTCATTGAACATACAAATTAACAAGAAATAAAAGTAGCAGATTCAGCTAGTTGTTCAACAAATTAACAGGACATTTAGAAAAGGCTCATTGACCAACAGCTACACTCTCCTCACTGCAATTCTTTTGTGATCTCCTGCCAGCAAAGAATAAGAAATCAGAAGATATTGACTACATAACTGCAGTGACTTTACATGCTCCCTTCCGATAAGCACTGTAATTGGAGTGTACTGGTGAGATTAATTCCCCAGATGTCAGAACACAACTGTCAATGAACAAACCCTAGCTCTGCACCCCACCCCATACATCACCTTATATGATCATGTTAGGGACACACTATCTAACCTTTTCTGGTTCATTTTAGATGTCTGGATATGAGATGTGCTTCATGATACGCTGTTCCATTTCAAACCTTAATTGGGCCAATCCAATACACCATGGACCTAGTACAAATTGGTTTGGATCAGACTGATATGCTTCATTATTTAGGATTCAGCCAAAATGGTTGTACAGACCTACAAAATTACTCAGAATTGTGTACCATGCACATTGACTGGGATGGAAGTGGGGGGTTCTGTTTGTTCTGATTCAGGCAGCACAATGTCTTTGAATGGCGCTGCTAAAAGTGTGATTCCCCTTCACACCACAACCACATTTCTGTTGTTTTGTGCAAAATACCAAATAAAGAAACATTGACTCTTCATATTTCTGATGGTGAAACTTGATGGCTTGTACAGTGTACATACACATTTAGTGCAGTCCACATAGGCATGCCAGTGTGGCAAGATTATTCTAAACCCATTTCCGCACTACACTGTTATAGTGCTACTATTCTACTTTCAACATCCTGTGAAATTCTGGGGTTTGTAGTTTACTGAGGCCTAAGAGCTCTTTGGCTGAGAATTCTAAGTGCCCCTCCGTAAACTATAATCCCTAGGATTCCATAGGATGTTGAAAGTGGAATAATAATACTATAACAATGTGGTGAGGAAATGCCGTAAGTATGCACCTACCTAGAAATTGTGAGTAGGGGTGGAAAGTATAGGTTCACATGCATGATAAACTGCAAAGTTTAATGGACCTGAGTAGGTCAGTCTTTTAACCCAACTTACCTCATAGGGCTGTTCTGAAGCAAAAATTCTGCTCAAGGTGTGTGGGGTTTTTGGGAGGGGGGAGGTTGCAAAGCAGGAAGGAAGATACACACACACGCGCGCACACTCATATATATATGTGTGTGTGTGTTTTCAAGAATAGCACCATTTTCAGAAGATTATTGAAAACTCCTTTGTTATTTTCATGAAGAATTTCTGAAGCTTTCTATTAAGAACTGCAATGAAGGAGTCTATGAGAAACTTCCAGCTTTTTTCTTATTGACTGAAATGGAAAAATGCCTTCTTATCCCAAAGACCAATGTTAAATATTTAAAATGAAGCCAGTGTTTAATGTGTGGTCTAAAAGCAATTGAAGTTTTAAAAAATCCAGAAGGCATAGATCTCTAATCTAGAAGTGATAGAACAAGTTCCACACAACATATATTAGTACTAAAAGAAAGTGAAGTAGGTTGCTCCTTTTAAATGTGACGTATGTACGTGGAGCCCAAAAGTGATTTTTTTTTTTTCTGTTTGAGAAGAACATATACTATATTCCAGGCACATATAGCTTGCAGACTTCATGGGATTTGGGGATCATGTTAGTTCCCAGTGAGCTTTTAAGAGAGCTGGATCAGACCATTATCCTCTCAGTTTTTCCATGAATGGAAAACAGTTTTCATTGCTTGGAATTACTGTAACCATTGGCTTTGGGTTTTATATAAAAAGAACATAAATCTGTTTCACTTGGTGCATTCCAATAAATTTCTCTCAGGAATGCCAAGAAATGCATGGATTAATATTTTAAAATAAAACAAAATAATACTTTAAAAACCCAAACAGCATTTTTAAAAGCAACTTAATGTGTTCTTCCTCTTTTGTATTCTGAGACCTTTAAATCTATTTCCTATGGGATATGCATTATTGACATCTGTGGAAACAGTAACTGCAGAAAAAAATTAAATCATGCTGACATAAACAGAGCCTTAAAAATACAGGACTGCATTTTGTTGTGTCCTCGCTTATTTCTTTGCATTGTCAATTTTTTTTATTCCTGTAGACATTGTTGGTTTTTAAAAAAGACATGTTTAAAATAGAATAAGTACAAATTTTTCATCATCAGTGATTAATTGACAAAAGGAAAATAACTCATTTTGAACCCAAGATCAAACTTAGGATCATATTATAGATGATAAATGTCTAAATCTAACATACTAGGTCAGTGCCTCTTAAACTATCTGACATGGCAGACCAACAAATTTATTCCCCAGTGTGCCAGGGATCAGCCATTGACTATAACTCTCCTTCCTTCCTTCCTTCCTTCCTTCCTTCCTTCCTTCCTTCCTTCCTTCCTGAAAACTAACTATAGATTGTCAGACAATGGCTCAAAGACTCCACCAGTCCACGGAACAACACTTTGAATAGCACTGGCCTAGCAGATGCATAGAAAGCTAGCATATGCTGTAGCGGTTTCAGCACTGGACCATGGCCATTTCCGCACAAGAGGGGACAAGCGGTTCACTGCATGTCAAGAGCGGTGTTTTTATACTCCAATTCAGAAATTGAATTGAGAAATTCAGAAACTGTGCTGTCTGCACTCTCCCCACCCATTTACATCATCCTACTGCAGAGAACAGCAGTTGCTGCATCCACAACAGCAAGTCCCTGGCCACTCGCATTACCCTCCCTCACCCCGCCCCATCCTGCCATCGCTGATTGGTCTGTTTTTTAAAAAACACAAACATTTTTAACACATTTCCATGTTGCTACGTTTGTGTGTAGGAATGTATGTTTGGTGATACACACAAAAAAACACGTTTTAACAGTCCATTACAGATCCACTCTCTTCCCACTGTCTGTTTAACACAAGAAGACAATAATGATGGCAGCCTGTCCTTTGATGGGCGGAGAGTGATAGGGATGGAAATTACAGAAGGGACAGCCTGGGAATGCCCATGGCTGGCCACTTCTGCGATGTGAATTGATGCTGTGCTTCTGCATGTAGGCAAAATCCAAAGCAGAACTGGTTTGGGAGATTTACATCAGAGTTTTTCCGGTTTTCACATACAGTGGTTTGGCATCGCAGTGAACCACAGTGAACTGTTCTAGGAGCTGAAAACATGCAGAACCACAAGGAAAACTGCAAAGCCAAAACGGTTCAATGTGCAGATGGGAGGGTAAGAATTTGACACTGCTACGATGTATCAACCCTGTGCAGAAATGGCCTATAACCCTGAAGACCACAGTTTGACTCCCTGCTCAGCCATGGAAACCCACTTGGGTGACCATGGGCACATCACAACTCTCAGCCCCAGAACCCCTGTGATAGGTTAGCCTTAATTTAGAAATGACTTGAAGGCACACAACAACAAATCAGATACATTTTCCTTTTTTTCCCCTCAAACCACAGCAGCCCCCTGTGCTGCTCCAAATGTTGTCCTTAAAGAACTCTGGAACAGAAATTGAGGGCATGGAACAAGCCTATTGGATGCTAGTCAACATTTTCTACATGAGACATAGGAAGCTGCTGTAGACCAAGTCAGATTATTGAGCCAACTAGCCCAGTACTATCTAATTTGACAGGCAATCATTATCCAATTAGATTCATAAGCTAAAATCCAGCTGTTAGTCTTGACTAGAGTAGACCCACTAAATCAACAACATTTATAACATTTCTGCATGATATTTTAATAGCGTGGTGATGCCACTTGCAACCTCCTATGGAATCCTGGGGTTTGCAGTTTCAGGAGGGGCTGGATGGCCCCTCCTGAAACTGCAAACTCCAGGATTCCATAGGAGGCTGCAAGTGGCATCATCATGCTATAAGAGTGTAGTACAGAAATGGCCTTACCTATGCGTTGATTCTTCATTCAACAACTGATTGAATGGATCTACTCTAGTTAGGAATAATCAACAGAACATCAACCAGACTTAATAGGTCTCAGAAAGAGTGATAATTTTGAGGAACCCATGTAATTGTTTTATTGCTCTATGACTATATGTGCAAATACTTCTTGAATAAATTCCTGGTTAAAGAAATTGTTAATTCATGGTATTCAGTATGACCTATGCTGTGAAAGGTACTGGCTAAATCAACAATAATGCAAGGTCAAAACACTCAGAGGTCAGAACATATTTCCTAAGCCCGATTTGAAAGGCATTTGTTCTTCTCCATCTATTTCCCTTTCTTCCTTTAAAAAAAAAAAACAGTATCCCCACCACCAAAAGTAAATAATTTGGACTATTTAGACCAGTGCTACTTACAGTAGTAGTCTGTGGAGAGGTGCCAATCACTGAGCCATCAGCTACTGGTCCCTGTGAGTTTTCCAGGACAGAAAGAAACAATTGCAGCAATGGGCACAAACATAGTACCCATACCCAGCACATGGGGGGGGGAGTTGCCAGTTCCTCACATTGGACAGCTTGAAATGCACTGATTTAAACTATAATTTAGGCCATCTACTTTACGCAAGTCCTACAAATATCTTCTTCTGTACTCGGTACTTGGAATGATAGATTTTGGTTACTTGAGTATCCAAAGCCTCCTTGCCTACTCACATGCCATATCTCTGATCTGCCCATCTTCACCCTCCACACTGGAAGAACAATATTTAAATAGTGATGGGATCTCCCCCTCTCAGTCCGGAGTTCTCTCTTTGACTTTGGAAGATTTCTAATGTATTCTATGAGGGAAATGGGAAAGGATGGCTTTGATGAGCCTGGAGGCCAATTTTGCCCACCTTGGAGCAGGTGCCACCCCACCACCCATCTGAACAAAATTTTATGTACGACTACTTTTTTTTTAAAGCCACCCTTTTTGGACTTAGGCCATTTCTACACTATACTGTTATACTGCTATTATTCCACTTTTCAACATCCTGTAGAATTCTGGCATTTGAAGTTTACTGAGGCCAAAGAGCTCTTGGCTGAGAATTCTAATTGGCCCTTCCTAAACTGCAAACTCCAGGATTCCATAGGCTGTTGAAAATGGAATAACAGCACTATAACAGTGCAATGCAGAAATGGCCTTTGACTGTGACACGGTGTGGCTTGTTTTGAAGATGGATAATGATTCTTGGAGTGTTTTTCTCAATTTTTAACATAAAAAAAATGGTGGTGAGGGTGCTCCATGGACTGCAGAAAGGGTTGAGGAGGCAAATGTGGCCCATGCACTGTGTTACTTACCCTTGGTCTAATTCTTTCCCTGTGTGCTTGACAGAGGGCTGAGAAGACTAGACACTACATAGATTACCTCCAAAATTCCTTAACACTAACCAATATGGTGCAGATATCCTATTAGTGATGGCTCTAGATACCCTAAAGTCCTGTCTGATCTTAGAAGCTAAGCAGCGTTAGTTAGCAACTTCCTGGTTAGTACTGGGATGGGAGACCACCAATGAATATCAGGTGCTATGGGCTATATTTCAGAAAAAGGAACTAACAAAACCACCTTCAAGTATTTCTTGCCTAAGAAGACTCTATTAAATTCATAGAGCCACCGTAAGTTGAGAGGTGACTGGGAGACACACATAACCTGTTAATGGCGTATGCAAAGTATGTTCATGTTATCTTTTGAATAAGGCACAAAAGACTATTTTGTAGCCTCTTGCACCCATCCAAAACCTCCTCCCCTCACAGCAGCCAAACCTTGTGCAATCAATGCTATGGAGGGGGAAGGTGACTGGGCAGCAGAGACTCCCTCTTTGTCTCTCTGTAGTTTCTGTACAAGAGAGGCAAATTAATGAAATGCCAGCAATGTTGTTCCTCTGCCCCTCTGTAGCAAACCGCAGGGGAACAGAGATGTTTTTTCTGCTGCCCAGATACTTTCCTCCCTTTCCTTTAATGGAAGCAGCAACAGCAGTAGCTCCACAAGTTGTTGAGTGGTGACAATAGTGGAGGGGAGGAATGGATTATGCACGTGGAATGGTTATGCTCCATGTATTCCCAGCTAACAAACTTAGTAAATGGTGGAGGATTTACCTATAGTACCAATATTGATATTCAATGTAGTCCTGCCATTTATGAGATCACAGAATACTGAACAGGTTAGTGTCAAGTTTACTAGTGGAAACTGTTGGCTGGGGATCCATGCACATTTTTAATGCCCAGAGTGAGGGACAAATTTCCTGTTTGCATTGGTAGCTGTGAGGAGGTAGCAGTGGGGCCAACAGACATCTTAGTTCACACCATGGAAGCATACAATTACTAACAAACTAGTTGTTACTGGAGTAAATACAAGTTGCTGGTATCAGTGATGGTGACCAGCAAATCAGCAGCATCACAGGTAGTACTGATTGCTGACCAGTGGTTCCCATGAGTGAATCCCTTTCCTGGCACTTCTAGAATAGATTCTATTATTTATTTCTTTTTCAAGAGGGTTTTGTTCACACTTCTGTGTGCATATTAATCCTTAAAATAATTCCACTGAGGTCTCTTACAAGGCAACTTTATATTAGAGTTGGCCCTCCACATTTGCGGGTTTGACTTTCACAGATTTGATTATTTGCAAGTTTCTCAAACCCTTGCCCCCCCGGCACTTCTTTTCTGGGGGAACCCTCCTGATCAGGCTGTGCAGCCCTTTAGAAACCTGCCTCTAGTCTTCCTCCTCCTCTACCAGCCACTGCCTGGCTAAGGATGGATCACAACCTGATTTCTCACCACCGTAAACCCTCTCCCAATGCTCCCTAACAACCCAAGCAAGGATGTGGCCAAAAGAGAAGAATACAGGGCCACCATGCTAACTACCCCTTTTTGCTCTCCTTTCTCTGACCTGGTCTGGGCCCTGGGTGCCCATTCTTCCCACCATGCCTCAGCCCACAGACACAAATAACATTTTGATATTAAATTTTTTCACTTTTGCAGGGGTCCTGTGCCCCTAACCCTAGTGAACATGGAGAGACAACTATACACTCATTCCATGGGATGAGTATTTCATTGGTCTGCTTCCTGACTCTAAGAAATTTATCTCAGGATGGTGAAAACCAGTAAGGAAGACAACAAATCTCTTCAGGTAACATTGATTTTTTTTTTTTTTTAAAATCCCTCTTGGTAATTTTGCCATTTCAAAAAGTAACATGAGAATTGGGTCTGATTGCAGTTTTAAACCAGGAAGGCGTCCAACTTGGCAGAAGGTGCCTGTTTCTGTGAAATACATTAGTACGCAACACAAAACAAATGTGCTCACAAAAACAAGGGGAAGGGTGAGAACAAGGGATATTTAATGTTAAAAAGAAACTGTACATCTAGGACAGTGGCAAGGAGAATGAAAAAGAGCTTGTCAAAATAACCATCGAAGTCAAAGTCCACAAAGAAACTGAGGTGCTGTGTTTGCTGTGTCCCATCTGTGCCTGTTCCTCACATGTCCAGGGATACATGTTCTCTCTTGCAAAACAATCCACACAGGTCCAAGAGACAGGTAGCCAGTTCTTTCCCCATCCAGATAAAATAGACTAACCGACATAACAAAATAATTACACTTTGACAGCTTTATTTTTCAGAGCAGTTGGCAGATTCCCTCTTCCCTACATTCCACAAAATGCAGAAGAACCAGATGCTGGAGGTTGTGACAGGACATAAGGGTAAAGCAGCACTTCTAGGTCAAAGGTAATATTTTCTTTCACCCATTTGGGGTGGGGAGACCATCTGTCACTGTGCAACAGTCTCTCTTCAATCCTCATGTTAGCTGCACCATGTATAGACTCTGTCTTCGAAGCCATTCTTCAATATTAAACACAGGTCATTAGCCTTGTAGTTTGGTATCCTACAGTGTGTTTTGACAAGAAGCAGAAAATGACTCCAAGTCCTTTTGGAAATCATCCTGAGCATCTACGGCACTCCGTCTGGCAGTGCCCAAAAAGCACTTAACACCCAGTATGACTTTTACCCATAAGGTGGCACAGACAATGTATCTCATCCTCCTGCTTTTACAAGAAAGGAGCTGTAGTCAGATCTTTTTTTCTCCATTGACGCTCAGGTTTCCCTTTTATTTTGGCTACATTTATGCCAAGGGTAGAAGGAAACCAATACACAAATCCCTCTCTCTGTTTGCTGTTATTGTTGTTGTTTTGGTTCCTTAAACAATTAAAAAAAACAAACACAACCAACCAGCTGTTCTAATGGAAACATTTTTAGACCCTTTCCCCCCAAATGTCTCTTAAATAAGCTTCTTTAATTATTATCATTAACATTAACATCACCATCTATTTATTTATACAAATATATAAAATATATTTATATAGATTTATATAATATAAATTTGTAGCTCTTGTGGACCTTTCATTTACAGACATACTGGTCAACAATTTCTGTGCACTTTTTACACTTGACATAACAACACCAGTGAAACTTGCAGTGGCAGCGCTCCACTTGCACGCTCTTGAATTGGTCGTAGCCCCGGCCGCAGCACATCAGCTCGCAGCCGTCCATGCCCTCCGAGGTCTTATTGCAGAGTCGTCCTTGGGTGCCCAGGGACCCCGTGGTCTCATTGCGGAGGCAGTAGTCGGGGCTGGGATCAACGTAGACTAGGTCCTCTGGAGTTGGTGGATTGAAGCGGTTATTCACCAACTCCAGCTTGCCCTTGCGGTTGATTCTCATAGCAGCAGCACTGTCATACTTCTCTTTCAGGAGGTCACCCACTTTGCGGAAATCAGCCAGCTGCAGCCAACAAGTCTTGAGGCTACAGGAACCTGAGACGCCATGGCACTTACAAGCAACGTCCGCCAGCTTGTACACTGCCTACAGAGGGGAAAAGAGAAAATACAAACAAAAAAATGTCTCATCAGCATCAAGAGCTGGTGTAAAATAATCACATAACGGTGCAGTATTATGCATCTTTACTCAGAAGTAAGTTCCACTGAGATTAGTGGATAAACACGCATGGAACTACTACCTGAATTTTCAATTTAAAAGAATGTCGTTTTTATTGTGTATTCAAATTGTTTCTGACTTATGGTGACCCTACCGTACAATTTTATCGGCAAAGTTCAAAGGGGATTTGCCATTGCCCTCCTCTGAGGCTGAGACACTGTGACTTGCCAAAACCCACCCAGTGGGTTTCCATGGCTGAGTGAGGATTCAAACTGTGGTCTTCCAGAGTCTTCCAACACTCAAGCCACTATACCATGCTGGTTCTGTAAATTTATAGAGGGTATATGCTTATACTCTATATATTACTATGGTTGAGTACCTGGATGGAAGATGTAGCTACAATGATGTCGCTATGATCCATCTTCCAATTCGACTGTAAACTTTACAAGGTTGCAAGCCTAATTTACTAGATCCTAGTCACCATTTATATTTGAGTCTACTCTTCCTCTAGGGAGAGCAGCATACATGGTTTCTCCCTGTTATCGTCACAACAGCTCTGCACAGTAGGATCTATCTATCTATCTATCTATCTATCTATCTATCTATCTATCTATCTATCTATCTGACCATATTTATGTCACTGCCCTAAAAACATACATTCTCTAGATGGCTCTATGGCTGAGCTGAGAGCTGTTGACCAGAGACCATCAACTTCACAGGATAAATCAGGCCATTTCCACACTAGCCTATTATAGCGCTGTCCGGCCCCTCCCGAAACTGCAAACCCCAGGATTCCAGAGGATGTTGAAAGTGCAATCATCACGCTATAACAGGCTAGTGCGGAAATGGCCTAAGTGTTCGATTAGGGAGAGAAAAGGCAAAAGTTCATAATCCATCCTGCACTTTAAATCCCCCCCACCCTACACATTTTCACAGGTAACTGACAGAAACCCCAAGTTGGAGTATATTACCTTCATGTCTACTTCAGTTCTGCAGGTGGAAATATATGGGCATAATGAGCAAGAGAGTGAATGCAGCAATTTGCATCTTGCTCGCCACCTGGTGGTGAACCACACGTTTGGTCCCCTTTCCCCATTACTACTTTTTGTAGATTTGAATGTTTCATGATCAAAGGCCATTCCACACTAGAATGCTATAGTGCTATTATTCCGCTTGCAACATCCTATGGAATCCTAGGGTTTGCAGTTTAGGGAGGGGCATTTAGAATTCTCAGCCAGAGAGCTCTTTGGCCTCAGAAAACTACAAACCCCAGAATTCCACAGGATGTTGAAAGTGGAATAATAGTACTATAACAATATAGTGCGGAAATGACCCCACTGGGTGACCTTGGGCATGTCATACACAATCAGCCCCCAGAAAACTCTGTGATTAGGGTCACCGTAAGTTAGAAATGACATTAAGGCACACAACAACAGCATAATGTGCAAATGAGAGGAACATAAATTTAGAAACATATACTGTATATTCCCATGTATAGGACTACTTTTGAACCCAAAAAAACTTTTCAAAAGTTGGGAGGCCGTCTTATACGCCGGCCCAAACGCCGGCCCCCGCCGCTGAGGCAACTCTCCTCCACCGCCGCTGCCATCGCCTGCCCAAAACAACTCCCCCGCCCTCCCCAGCCGCCCTACACCACCCCAGTCTTGTCCTCCTTTTAAGCTATAGAGTGAATTAGGAAAAGTTTAATCTACTTGCACTGTTTTATGTTTACATGTTTGATGACAAACAGCCTTATGTTTATAAGTGACAGTTTTCCTGCTAAGTACCTGCATGTCATAAGTCTTTGAATTAAAATTACCATATTGAAATCAAATCTGATGTTTTTTTAATTTTTATTTGGTGTGCGTTGGAAGAGGGGTGGTCTTATACGGCGAGTATATCCTAAACTCTATATTTTTACTGGAAAAGTTGGGGGTCGTCTTATACGCCCAGTCACCCTATACATGGGAATATACGGGTATTTTGGACAGTTTCACTAAGAGAGCCAGCTACCTGTCAAGGACAAAAGGCAAACTCAGGACTGCTGCCACATAAAACATGGAATTATCCTGAAAGATTTTGTAGAGACAGTGTCATGAATATATGAAAAGTTCAACAAACAAACAAACAAACAAACAAACTGAAACAGAATGTTTTCTTACATTTAATATGATCTCTTAACTGTGACAATCATGCACACCAGGCTTGAAAAACCTACTTGCTTGGTCATCTCTGGGGAATAATCAGGAAAGGAATCTTTTGTAAAAGTCTTTCAGGCTATCTGAGCATGCTGTGCACTGCACGGATATGCAACTCTAAGAATCTCCCAGCCAGTGCCCAAGCTAATGGTATTCTGGGAGTGGTAGTTAAAGAAAAAAGTAACTTGCTCAAGTTCTTTTGAAATGCACAGATAATACATTTGAAGTAGTAGTTCTTAAATTCCTGCATAGTTAAGATAGTAGTCTGAAAGCATATGCTATAGCAAGTTTGCTGAAATCAAGCACTACAAAATAGTTTACAAACCCATTTATCTGTATACTGTTAGTATAAAAAGAAGGCAGGAATCCTGAAACACCTTTGAGACTAATCTTTTTATTTCAGCAATAATTGTTGTTGGCTGCAGTCCAGTTCTTCAAATGGACGGGGTTCCACAAAAGCTTATGCTGAAATAAATGGGTTAGTCTTAAAGATGCAACTTCTTTCTGTTTATACTTAAATAGACCAAAATAGCTCTCTCTCTGAAAACCGTTCTGCATTAGATGATGCTTAAATCACAGATGAGAGATTTGCTGGATGTTTGCTGCTCCAGAACCTGTATTAGTCTCATGGTAGACACACATGCACCTTTTCATAAATCTTCATTCCTATTTGGAGTCTTTATGATGATTTTTTGTAAAGAAGCCGATGTTAATCCAAATGGGAGCAAAGGCCATGGGGTCTTTTTAAACCCTCCTCAGGAAAAAAGGAGAGCTGACTTGGCTATAGTCACAAACATCCTGAAACAATCTCTCTTCTCTCTCTCTCTGGCAAAGTTACGATCTGCTCCATTTAACTACGGTGTGATATGTGGCCTACATCCATCATGAACAGAACTGTGATAATGAGAACGGTCTACAGAGCAATTTGCAATAATAGTTGCAAATAAAGCGCTTGGAGCTCTCTCTGGCATGAGGATGGATGAGTTGGAACAACTAATTCATACACAAAAAAGACACATTCAGAAGTCTGCAAATCAGCAGAGAAGTTTGCCCCAGCTTTAAGAAAGTACTGGAGCATCTCTTCTTTTAGCAGTAAATATTTTACTGTACTTGGGGATTTTTCTTCTTTTCCATTCAATCCAGCAGCTGTTACAGAGGCAGAAACCTAACAGCATTCCCCTCTTGCATTTTACTTGCAGGGCAAGTTTTACTCAGAGCAACACTGTGCAAATGAAAAGCATTTCCAGTGCCAGAGAAGATGTAAAGCAACTGTAAAATTTATTTCTAGGGTTTATTCAAGATACTGGTTCTCATTTTTAAAGCCTTCAGCAGCCTAGAAATAGATGACTTTAAGGACTACTTTGTCCTGCATGTGCTCTCCTCTACACTCAAAATCAGCACCTGAGGTTCTGCTGCTCCACTGATGGAGGTTTGGCAGGTTTGGGCACTAAAAGCAAAATCTTTTTTGCTTGTTAAATTCCATCCTGACAGAAGCTTGACTAACTCCATGAAAGTTGTGCTTTACTGCATGGTTAAAATGCATCTTTCTCATCTTTCTCTGTGGGGGATTATGAGCCTCTATTCTTTCCAATCTTTTTGGTGGTGTCATTTACATGTTCTTTTGTTGCTTTTGTGTGTTGCTTTTAACTGAGCATTTTTAGAACCTAGGAAGTCACTGGCAGAATTGGACCACCTTCTCCCCATGTAGCTGATGCCTGGTAAAGTAGGCAAGGAGTTACAATTGTAACAGTAGCATTAAAATCACAGCTAAGTAGCAATCATGATTACGATACAGTTCTAAATGAGTAAATCTAAGCAACTGTTCCATGTTCAAGATTGCTACTTAGGGCCCTATCATACTACAGTGTCATAGTACTATTACTCCACTTTAACTGCCATGACATTTTGTGGAATTGTGTGGGGTTTGAAGTTGCCAGAGTTCTCTGGCTGAGAATTCCCCCTAAACTGCAAATCTCAGGGTTCCATTCTATTTTGCCATGGCAGTTAAGGTGGAACAATAGCACTATAACAGTGTAGTGTGAA
This sequence comes from Ctenosaura bakeri, assembly GCA_948474755.1. NCBI lineage: Eukaryota > Metazoa > Chordata > Lepidosauria > Squamata > Iguanidae > Ctenosaura > Ctenosaura bakeri. Next base: position 271,590 of record CAOLHI010002268.1, read on the forward strand.
GGTCACAATTTTGACACTATTGTCACCATCCTAAGTACCTCCCCAGCGACCTACTTTAACAGGCATCAGTTGCATGAGGAGAAGAAGGTCCATTTTCCCAGCAACTGGAGCACAGCTGAATGATTCTATGATGTTTGTTTGCAAACAAGCAAGCAGGATCAACACTGTCACTGCTGCCATGTCCCTGCCAAAGCTCCTCACTGCCCAGTAACTGTTGGCAGCAGGGGTGGAGCCGATCTTGCTTGCTTGTTTGCAAATGAACACGCACGATCAGCACCACCACCTTCAATAATCACAGGGCAGTGAGGAGTTCATCAGGGACATGGCAGCAGCTCCAGTGCTGATGGAGCAGAATCGGCATTGCCCTTGCTGCCAACAGTGGCAGGGTGGCAAGGAGCTTTTGCAGAGACATGAGCAAATGAGCTAGCAGGATCAGCACAACCTTGCTGCTGTGTTCCTGTGGAAGCTGTTGGCCACCCTGTGATTGTTGATGACATCAGTGCCAATCCTGCCTGTTTGTGAATGAGCAAGCAGGATTGGCACTGCTGACATCAACAGTCGCAGAATAACAAGGGGCAATTGGTACACTTCCGCACAAGTTTTAGTATTTGCAAGGGGTCCTGTAACCAACCCCTCATGAATACTGTGCCTCCTAGAAAATCCTGGGATTTATAGACTGGTGAGATCTCTGACACTGAATTATAAATACCTCAGGAAACATTTAAGAAGTCAAGATCCCAGGTAGTATCAAAGTGCAATAACTGTGCAGTGACCGGAATAATAATTGAAGTTCACAAAAAAAGAGAAGTAAGAGAAAAAGGGGTTGATGCAAAAGCTGTTGGAAGAAGTATATAATGAAGGAATATACGTTTTTACTGTTTCAACAAGTAGAACTATCTTGCTATATGGGAGAGGACCTTCTTTGTTATGGCACTATGTTTGTGGAATGCCCTTCCTTAGAGGTCTAGTAGATGCTGACATTTAATTCGGTCTGAAAAGACATCACAGAAGGAGGAGTACAAATGTCTAATTAATTTTGGCACTAAGCTAAAGCATGGCTTTTTATTAAAGCCTTCAAGACCAAACTGATTTTTCTGATACAGATATGTAGATATAGAAACAGACAGACAGACAGACAGACAGACAGACAGACAGATATACACATATATATGGTTTTAAATTGTTTTAACCTTTTACATTATTTTAACTTATTTGTTCAGTATATTTTTAGCCTGTTAAATCTTTTTTTAAAAAATTCTTAATTGTTTTGAACTGTTTAAATTGATGATGCCCTAAATCCTGCTCTTAGTTCCAACTAGAGTAGTGCCATTTAATCCACTAGATTTACCTATGTGTTGACTCATCGTTTAACAATTGATTCAGTGGGTCTAATCTAGTTGTTTACCGAGTGGATTTCAGCCATGACTTGCTTGCCATCATGAAATCCCATGATACAGGGCAAGCTATATAATTTTTAATTAATAAATACATTAATAAATAAGAGTGGGAGGATGTCTGCAGTGTTCTATTAAAACCAGTTTCCTTCTTTTGCTAAGGCCTTGTTGTAGTTGTTGTGTGCCTTCAAGCTGTTTCCAACTTATAGCAACCCCAAGGCAAACCTATCATGAAGTTTTCTTGGCAAGATTTGTTCAGAGGGGGCTTGGCTTTGCCTTCCTCTGTGGCTGACAGAGTGTGGCTTGTCCAAGGTGGGCTTCCATGCTGAGTGAGGATTCAAACCCTGGTCTCCAAAGTTGTAGCCCAATGCAAAAACCACTGCACTATGCTAACTCTTATGATGGTTAGAAAGCAGTTGGAGAGCAGCTGAGTATCTTAGTATAAAATGAAAGCCACAATGAACTGGCACAATGAACTGGCAAGGCTGAGATTTATTCTAGCTCCACATCATGCCCAAATTGTGTAACATCATAGCGCACTGGCAAAATACAAACACACCACACCACACAGCAATTATGATGCAAGCTCAAAAGGAAACAGAGAGAACAAACTTGATGGCAGTGTACACTGGATAAGGTTTCTGGAAGCAGAAGTGCAAGTGCAAAATCAAAAGATTCCAAAGTTGCTTTCCACTAGCACTTCTTGTGCAGAAATGGCCTAGATCTGATGGTTGCAAACCATCTCTTTAAATGAGGGCCTGTTTCCAACACATCCACGACAGAAGTCAAGGGCTTTTGCTTGTAAGAGTTATGGGGTTTCTTCTCCTGCTAATGATATTTTTAAATCTTCCACTCAGCTTAAGACTGAATTCAGTCTTCCTCCAAGAGCAGCCTAATAACACAGACAATTGCAACACTGCTGAAGAATTAAACCATACATACGACTCTTTCCCAGATATGCTATGCATAACTGTAACACAGGGATGGAAAGTGTATGGAGCTCCAGATATTGTTGAACTGCAACTCCCTAACTCTTAGTAAGCTAGCCAGGGTTGATGGGAGCTGCAGCTGAACAACATCTGGAGGACCATATATTCTCCGCCCCTATAATGGGATTATATACCCTGGTCTCAGATTAATTACTTAGATCCCTGTCCAACTTAATCCAATGGGGTTTACCTCCAAATAAAGGTTTTGGTGCACAGTTCTGTATGCTTCCATTATTGTAAGATATTATCAAAGCCAAATGGCATTCTCCAGTATCTCACTTCCTGACAAAGGAATGCCAGGTGTAGAGGCATTTGGAGCCAGGTTAGTGTAGTGGTTTGAGTATTGGATTATGACTCTGGAGACCAGTGTTTGAACCCCTGCTCAGTCATGGAAACCCACTGGGTGACCTTGGGAAAGTCACATTGTCTCAGCCCCAGAGAAAGACAAAGACAACCCCCCTCTGAAGAAATCCTGCCAAGAAAACCCCATGATAAGTCACTGTAAGTCGGAAACAATTTGAAGGCACACAACAACAAGAGGCATTTGACTAAGCTATGAACAGGGCTCAAAACCCCCAGAAATCTGCAAGTGAAAAGCAGACCTACTGGGATTTGTCTCCAAGTATCTGATTTAAAACCTCTATTCCTACCCTCTTTTTCTCCACCTCAAATTCCTTTCTCCTTTTTTTCTTCCTAAAATGAGGGATGCACAGGGAATCAGTAGATAATTCCTGTATGGTTAATTAGGGCAGTTTTCTCTCAGCCTTGACTGGCTGAGAGGATGACCGATCGTGGAAGCTTGCTCCACATCCAACAGGTAAATGACATGGCAGGGCTGTCACAGCCTGAGAATCAAGTGGATGGATAAGGTACAGAGTTGTGGGAAAAGCGGTAGAAATGGAGACCAAAGTCATTTCCGCATGAGGCTGTTATAGCGCTATGATTCCACTTTCAACATCCTATGGAATCCTGGGGTTTGCAGTTTCAGGAGAGGCCAGGTGGCCCCTCCCGAAACTGCAAACCCCAGGATTCCATAGGATGTTGAAAATGGAATCATAGCGCTATAACAGCCTCGTGTGAAAATGTCTCAAGTAGTGAAAGGGGCAGAAGGGAAAAAAGGCCAGGCTGAGATAACCATCAAAAGAGGAAAAAAACATGGGTAATAAAGCTAAAAGCTGGCCCCCGAAAAATCTGCAAGTGCAATGAAGCTGTGATAGGGTCAGTACCATGTCTAAAACTGAGGCAAATACAGTTTTGTTCCCACCACCACTGCCACCACCGGGATGGCTCTTTTGCCTGAGAACCAGAGTAGAATAGAATTCCTGATCTGTCACTCAGGCTGGAAAGACATCATGAAAGGATGGGTACAAAATGCTGCTTGGGAAGCAACTAGTCATGCTAGAGTCAGCAATTCTCTCCACATAAGAATGAACCAAAGGAAACAAAATTGCTCATCGTGTTCAGATAATCGGAATGTGAATTTAGTGCAGGGGTGGGATCTTGCAGGAAGACCTTTCTTTTACTGTAAAAATGGCACAAGCATAAGCAGCAGTTTTCCTCATCTTCTGCGATATCAAGGAAGTGTTACATGTCAGGGAGGAGTAAGGGTGGTGGTCCAACTCAGTGCTTAAGCACTTGCATTGGACACAGAGTCCCAGGCTCAATCAGAGCTTGGAAAAGTTACTCCTTGGGACTACAACTCCCAGAATACTCCAGCCAGCTGGCCATGCTGACTGGAGGATGCTGGGAGTTGCAGTCCCAAGAAGTAAATTTCCAAGTTCTTGGTTCAGTCTATGGGATCTTTTGTTGAAAGGACTTTATTTAGATGTTGGGAAGTGCTTCCATCTGAAAGCAGCAATAAATTAACTGGCACTCCTGAGGTAAATCATATGGGGCCTCTTGCAGGGGGTCTCCAACCCACCCACTGTCATGAATATTGCCACTCTAAAATACTGGGGAGCAGCTGCCAGTCAAAACAAGTACAGGGAGAAAGATGGGCCAATAGTTTGTTTCAGGCCATTTCCGCATTACACTACTATAGTGCTATTATTCCACTTTCAACATCCTGTGGAATTCTGGGGTTTGTAGTTTACTGAGGCCAAGGAACTCTCCGGCTGAGAATTCTAAATGTCCCTCCCAAAACTTCAACACCTAGGATTCCATAGGATGTTGAAAGTGGAATAATAGTGCAATAACAGTGTAGTGTGGAAATGGCCAAAGTATACCATCATAGATGATATATTCATGTTATTTGTCCAGCCACACAGCACTCACTGTTGCAGTGATCATGTTAATTTAGGCATAGTGCAAGAGGGAGAATAGTGCCTTTACAATGTCCACCCTTTGAGAAGATTTTAAACTGAAAAGCAGGCAAGGTTTGGAATCCTGTTGAGATGTCATATGCAGATATAATGTTAAGTTACACCTACATATTCTTTTGTAGGTGTTGTGGATGGAAGTACCCAGCACTTCCATTTGCAGCAATCCTCAGTCTATATATTTGCTGCCGGGTTGCCCTCATGGAGGAAGACGGAGAGGGCAGCAAGGCAACAGC
>CAOLHI010002269.1:0-82500 GCA_948474755.1 Ctenosaura bakeri
GGCTCTTCTCTTCTTAGTGAGATTTCTTCAGAAAGCTTTTGCCATCTTCTGAACTTGAAGCTTGATTTTGTTTTAATGCTGACCTTTTGTCTGGCTTTGGCTGTACTGTAATCGTTTTAATTTTCAAGTTCTCTTGGGTCTCAACCTTGAGGAAAAGGTAGGGTGTAAATGGTCAGTAATACTTATACTGATAATAGTCAGGCTTCTGATTAACCAACAGGAGAGATACTTTTTGCCACTGGAATGTAAATGACCCCCCTTCCCCACAGAGTCCTCCTCCAGGGGCAGCCCAGCAGCACGCAAGGGGCCACGTGTCCCCCAGTGGCCCATCCAGAATGGGGGGTGGGGTATACATACGTGTCCTAAAAGCACTAGTTAACTTGTGGCAACCCCACAAATTTCATGGGGTTTTCATAGGCAAGGAATCCTCAGAGGTGGCTTTGCCAGTTCCTTTGTCTGAAATGAAGCCCACAGCCCCTGGGATTCCTTGGAGATCTCCCACCCAAGTATTAACCAAGGCTGACCCTGTCTAGCTTCCACAGTCAGATGGGATCTGGTGCTTTGAGAGCATTCCAGAAGTCCAGAGGACAGAATCCTCTTCAAAAGGCTCTCCCCTCATTTCTCAGAGAAAGCTTAATCCTCAAAGTGGAGCCGCGGTGCATCCTCATGACGCGCACGTGTGCATGCCTCCTCCCCGCCCCCCACGCTCAGCCAAGCCATTTTCTCCTGTCCACTTGGAGCCCGGGGCTCCAGAGCTACGGTGACCTTCCAGGGCTGAGCCCAGCCCGGAGGCTCAGCCAGGAGGTGGCGGCCGGGGACGTTAAGCACCTGCTCACTTCAGACCAAGCTGTTGCATGGCAGAAGTGGTCAGGCTCCACAACTCCAGAGCCCTTTCAATTAGCATTTATTATCTCTCCTCTGTTAATTGGCTATTAAGGGCTTGCCAGAATGGCACCAAAGAGTCCTCCCTGCCCATCTCAAACACTGTTTCCAGTTTGGCTGAAACAATTAAAGCCTCACTTCCTGCTCATTCCCCTGCAGGAGAGTCAATGGATGACTTTGAATTTCTCAGAAGCACAAAGGGCCTCTCTGCTGAAAAGAGGCATTCTGGTGCAGGCCGAGCCTGGCTGGTCCTTTGCCTGGAGGGAAGAGGCCTACCTTCTCACACCACACCACCTCCCTGGCTCCACCTCAGAGGCATGGAGACTGTGCTGGGAGACACGGCCAACTGTGAGTCAAGGCACATGAGGCTGCTTTGGCTGCTTTGGTTCTCCTGCAGCTGAGCCCAGCCGGCACAACTGAAGACTGGCTCAGTCAAAGATGGGTGACACCACCCATGTTCAGGCTCTGGGCTGCCAAAGGCAGCCAGGCTGGCTACCAGACACATCTTGGTGGTCACAGCAGGGATGCTGGCCTAGGCCAAGGAGTTCCAGCTGAGCTGAGACCAATAAATGTTCAGCAATGAGTGTACGCATCCAGAGCCAAACACTCCAGCACTGGTTCATGAGGGAAAATCAAGGCACGATTCACGTTGTGGCTGTAATTAGTGTTCCTGAAGCATGTTGTCTAAATGAGTTGAGAGCACGCTTGCTCCACCTTCCCCCATTGTCACTTTGCTTCCGCCCTGGAGGCTCTCCAGAACAAGCAAAAAGTGGGCGGCACTGGGGCTGAGGCTCGGATGGGGACCCTCCCTGGGCGGACGTGGTTGTCCCCTTTACGCACATCACTTTCACACAAGAAAAGTGCCAGTGGAAGAAGACAGGGCTCATGCCCTCCCTTCCTTGTGTTTTTTGAACAACGTGCTGCGGGCACACCTGGATAGGGCTTGCATGGTCAACTCAGAGTTGTCCTAGAGTCATGAAAAGGTAAAAGTTGGAGGCCACCTAACCCAGCCCTCCCTGCTGGCACTGACTGAGTTTACAAAGAAAAGAAAGTGATCAGCACCTTCTGTTCGCAGTGGAAGCGGGAGGCGGCATGTGGCCTCATCATCATCACAGGCCATGAGATGCCAGTGTCACAACCTGGGGGCATGAAGAATGGACAGCAAGTTGGCCTCCACTGGGTGTCCAACTCTTCTCTGAATGCTCTCAGGTGCATCTCCTAGGTTTTCTTTGCCCTTCTCCAGCACTTGAGACAGTGCCCCCCCTAGCTCAGATTTCTGCTTACGAAAGAGAGCCGGTGCCTTGATTGAAAGGCATGATTGAAAGGCAGCCCTGGCAAGAGAATCCATGCCCAAAAACTGGGAGACATTTGGCTCGCCTGTGCCAATGACATACTCCATAAAAACAGAGACTTCCCCAACTCCAAGGGCAGGGAGTATGAGTGGCTCGGAGTGGAGTGGGTGAATTTGATCCTGGCAGATTAGGGAAGGCATTAGCAGGGCTTTGAGTCCTTGAATGGGCCTCAGTTCGAGATCCGTACACCGTCCCAGCTATGAAAGTGACATTGTAATACCTCACACCCACTCGCCACGGCTGGGGTCTCCTTGGCACGGGGCCAGGCAAAGGTAATTTTGTGCTGAGTGATATCAGAAGTCGAAATGAGCTCCACATACTTTGTGTAATTCCCAGAGGCCATAAAACACCTCAGCCCTCTCCCATCCAACATTTATGTGTTTTGCATTAAACTTCCCCCAAATTAGTGCTAAGTGCATTAAAGTTGTAAAAATAGCCTGCCTAAAACCCCATTAAATTCTTAAATTTACAGATCCAGTGCACTGGGACCAATAATTTAGGCTTAAGATTGGGAGCCCTGCGATGCATCAGCCATGCCCTTCCGTGGCGGCTTTGTTTGTTGATACGGGGATGGAGGAGAGGCTTAATTGTGCTGCATGGGGAGATAACAGGAAGGGTCACCCCAGGGTGAGGGAACAAGCTTCTGGCCAGACAGAAGGAAACATGCCAAATCTTGGTCCAGAGGCATCTTTAAGAGAAAAGGAAAAGTAATAAGCCTTGGAGACATCTGGAGGACTGAGATTACGTGCGCATCACATGTGTTTCACGGTGTTATCTCAGCAGGGTGGCTGTGCACAAAGAACGCTGGGACTTGTAGTTTGGCCATCTGCTGAGCAATGGAAAGACAGGTATGCAGGAGAACTAAGCTTTGGGAGGGACGTGAAAGCAGCCAAGAGGAAGTCCTGTGGAGGGCGCAGAGGAGCAAGGCTTCCTCCACGGCATACGAGACCTTGGCTCTCTGGCTGCTCCACTGTGATCCCATGTAACTCCAAGTCTTAATTCTATGCAGTTCCTTGTTTTAACTCTGTGCAGCTCCATCCGTTAGTTCTATGCAGGTCCAGGGTTCCACAGTTCACTGCCATCCATCTCCATAGTAGTGGCTTCAGGGAGAGCAAAATGAGGTGGTTATCTCCCAAATAAGAATTCTGCTGCCCCTAGAAATTTTATCTAAATTTTTAGCATTGCAAAGAGGGAGAAACTGAAATGTGTTCACACCTAGGATTCCTGACAGCATTCCCTTTGCCCATCTGGCCCTCCTGATGTGGTTGACCTGCAGCTCCCACAGCTCAAGTACTCAGCACAGCTGTGGTGAAGGATGCTGGGAGCTGCAGCCAACAACATCTGGAAAGCTACTGTATCCGGTAGCCCCTTCCTGGCCTACCTCATGGTCCAGCCTAAAAATGTTCCAGAGTGAGGGACACCACGCTTCTGGCTCAGGAAGGAGAGGAACTGGCCAACCAGCTGTGCTCAGCTGCAGTGCAGGGATGGCCATCCGGCCCCCGTCCGGCCCCCATGGCCCTCCTTCCAGGCCCTGCCTTTCAGAGGCCGCCTGTCTGGCTTTATTACTGTCACCCCCCAAGCCCTTGGAATTCTTCCCAAGATGTACTTAGGGAATTACTCTGCCTCCTCTGAAAGAGAAAACAGCTAAAACCCTGTTATAACTCTAAACGTTAACATCTGAATGGAGGGATTATCCTCCCCTAACAAGAGGCCCGGCCTTGTTTGATGCTGCTTCCTGTTTGTTTGAAAGTGACGGTTCCAAACTGCTGCTCCCGCTGCAGTGGCTGCTCTCCCATCCTCAGGCAGCCTTTGTTTCTGTGGGGGATGTCTGTGTTGTGTTCTTACCCCAGTTTCATACAGGAACAGTGGAACAAGTCTCCGCTATGACTCCCTTCTGGATAGCCCAGAAGAGTAACTTCTTACACAAATGTTACCCTCTCCAGACTGCTTGGAAGGGGGAAAACTCTCTTGCAATGGCAGCATGGTTTCTTGTCTGGGTGTCTTGGGCGTATTTGCATGGGGTAGGAGACGCTGCTGCTGTCAGAATGGCTGGAACAATCATGTAGGACAGTCGTCCCCCCACCAGTCCTACGTCTCTTGTGAGAGTCAGAGCCTGCCAAAATGTGTGGCAACCTGACATTGCTGTGATCCTCCAGGAACGCAGATTGCAGAACGGGATCAGATCCAGGGAATTCCGTGGTTGGAATCCATCAGGAGCATTCGCAAGCTAAGCACTTATTGTCTGGATGCAAGTGGGGTGCAAAATTCCGAGGGTCTCCGTTGCTGCGATTGGCTGAGGCTGTGGTCTCTGTTGCTTTCACCCAGCCCTTCAGTCCATGCAGACACCTGAGGACTGTGAACAGCGCCTGAAGCAAGGAGGGGAGTGGGACGGAGGGAGGGAGGGAGGATGGAGCTGGCTTCCCAGTGATTAGGAACAGAGCGTTTTGCTTCTCCATGTGAGGTGCATTATCAAATTGCATGATGTGCAGCAAGAAAGCACACAAACATCCACAGATGTTGCACAGCCAACACAATTCAGCTTTCCTTGGCTGCTTAGTTGTCTATTTGGTGCATTTATTTTTGGTGGGGAGGGTTGGAATAAAGGCAGCCAAGCCCAGAGAGGTGTTTCAACTGGGGAGAGGTGCACAAGGAAAGAAAGGAAGTGGCAGGTGTTGATGCACTGAATGCACAAGTTATACCAAATATCTGAGGGTCAAAAGAGCATATTTTTAAACTGAGGCATCCCCTCGCCCATTGTAGTCCAGTGCAGAGACATTCTGCAGCTGTTTGGCTCATCCAAAATGCCTGGCATTTTGCCTTTGAAAGTAAGAGGTGATGTGGCCCCATGTGTGTGTGAGCCAGGAGCGTGAGAGCCCCCAAACCCTCTGCAAGGTCAGGCACACACCCCACCCCCTCATCCTCTGCCCCTGGCCCACAAGGGCCTGCCTGCAGATGTGCTGTGAGGACTAAATGTGGAATGATTTCAGCTCTCAAAATGAGCTGCATAAATTCTTTATATTATTGAGCAAACAGCAAACATCAACAGCAGCCAGGACACAAATGGGGAAAACCAAGGGATGTATCCTGGGGCAAAGACAGCACTTCTCACATGTTCTAGGCTGAGATCCTCCTCTGGACTTTAATCCCCAGCTCAGGCCTCCAGCCCCCCCCCCACACACACACACACAAATACAGGCAGCCCCTGTTCTTTCAGCAGCTGAAGATGGAAGATTCCTTGACAGAGGGGCTTCATGTGCAGAACTCCACCAGTGGAAGCAGAGTGAGGAAAGAGATGGCCCCACTCTACCTGGAGTCACCCTGGGTCCAGTTCTGGAAGACACAATTTAAGAAGGCCTCAGACAAGCTGGAGCACGTCCAGGAGGGGGTGAAGGGTCTGGAAGCCAAAACTGATGAGGAAGGGCTGACGGATCTGGGGCCATTTCACCTGAGGTCTGACGGAAGTGGTATGACACGTCCCCCTTTCAATATCTGAAGGGTTCTCTTTTCACATTCTGCTGCTCTAGAAGACAGGACCTGAGCCAGTGGTTTCAAACCACACCAAAAAAAAAAAAAAGAGAGAGAGATTCAAACTGAGCATTTGGAAGAACTTCCAGAGGGTAAAGGCTGTTGGACCATGGCTGCCTTGGAAGGCTGTGTCTCTGGAGGTTTCCAAACAGAGGTCAGATGGCCGCCTCCCAGGAGTGCTTTAGCTGTGGATTCCCTCACCAGCAGGGGGTTGGATTGGATGACTCTTGGTGTTCCCATCCAGCTCCATGGTTGTATGATTCTAGGGTTCTTCCTATCTGTGGATTGAGCTACCCCTGAGTAGTGATGGAGTGGACTGAGCCTAGGAAGAAAGGGGTCCTCCCTCCCTCCCTCCCTCCCTCCCTCCCTCCCTCTGGTCAGGCTTGAAGCCACAGAAAAGCCCCGTTGCAGATGCCACCCTAAGCCCCTGGCTTTTACTGGAGACACACACACACACACACACACACACGGATTTATTTCTGTGAAATCCCCTTTGGAAAGAATTGAGGCTGCGTGGGAGCCAAGGCATTTCTGAAAAACACTGTTAGGGGGTCTCCATTTTCTCATCCAAAGGGTGCGTGGCGGGGGAGCCTCTCCCCTTGGTACCATCCTGACATTCAGATCAAGGCAAAATGAAATACAGGAGGTGATGTTAGCTGGCGTCCTGTTGGTGACACAACACCGCCGGTGTGACATCCAACGGATGGGAGGAATTCACTGCCTTCCTCACAAGGTGACCCCCAACCCAGCAAGGCCCACCTTCTTTCTGTGACCCCACAGCTATTTCGGGGCCAGCGGAGAGCAGGGTCTGTTTTCCATTTTTTAAGCTACCTTGAGTCAAAGACTGGGAAAAATAAGAGAGGAGGAGTGGGGAGGAGGATCGATCAAGATGCAGTTCCCCCTTTCTCTCTTCAGCACCACTGGGGCAGGGGTGACATTTTGCTTTCTGTTAAAAAATTATCTTTATTTGGTCACATCACTCTTCTTGCAAAAAATAAAAAAGAGGCCCAAATATATTAATTTACATTGTAAGTCTTCTGAAGTTTTGACCAAGAATGTTATTCTTTTCCCCCATTTTTAGGACCCACAATATTTATAATATGGTTGGTAAAATATTTATATTATGAACCAGATTGCCTTGTTGGTTTAAAAAATTAATCTAATGTTAAGCACGCTCGAAACACTTCACTTTTTTAAAAAATGGAACTGGGAATTAAACAATAGTTTAATTTGTGGTGAGGCTGAAGTGCCAAAAGGGGCATTTATCATACAGAAAAGCAAACATGACTTCCACTCCTCTGCCAAAGAAATCAGCTTTCGGAGATATTTTTAACGCCCTGTATAAATATTCTTTCTCTTTTCACCTAACCAGCTTTAAAATAGTAATAATTTTAAAAGCTGGTTCTTCAAGAAAATTTTAAACAAAGCTGAAGCCACTGATGTCATTATGAAAAATAAAAAGGTTGTAAGGTAAACCTTCTGTCAGATGTAGAAACTGACTTACATTCTTAACTCACTTAAGGTCACCAAAAGCACGGACGTTTCCGTCTGTCTGTCTGTCTGTCTGTCTGTCTGTCTGTCTGTCTGTCTGTCTGTCTGTTGTGGGTCAGTGGAAGGGGGTGCCGTGTGGGCTGCAGGACTCCACCGTCCGTGATGGGAAGCTTGCAGAGTGTCCCCTCCTGAAATAATGCTGAAGCCATGGAGAACAGAATTCGGGGAGCAATTACTAAATTCTTAAAAATCATTAGCCCTCTCCCCCTGCAAAAAACAACAACAACCACCCTGAATTCTCTCTCTTTTGGATAGCAACAGTTTGCTCTCTCCCATGTGTTCAGTAATAATAATGTGAAATTACACTGGGTATTTTCAAGAGGCAATGTCTCCAGCAGCTGGAATTAACATGTAAGGAAACCCCAAATTCTGGAGTGAAACACCACACTTTGTGTCACAGTCATACCCCCACACACACACACACACATGTGGTGATGTCATGGCAGCCCCCCCCCGCTGAATGCGGACGTTGTAAAACTGCTCAGTTCTATTTCCGGCAGACAAAAGTCCGCTTAGGCAGGCGTAAATCCCACCCTGAATTCCAGCCAACGTTTTTTACACAAAAGAGAACGCAGCAGAAAAAGCAAAGCTGGCATTTTCACTCTTACCTAGGAATGAAAAATCTTGTGGCGGTTGACAACTTTTTGACAGGGTGTTTTGATGTGTCATTCAGATCTTCACTCCCAGGATGGCTTGATATCCTTTCCTGTCACAAAGTTTGTGAATGTTTTTTTTTTCCCCCTGTGGGTACCTGCCTGTGTGCTTCAGTCACTAAAACACCTCAGGTTGCAACGGGCGGATGAGAGAGAAGTCTTCCCAACCAGTGAACACACACACACACACACACAGACACACAGAGGACCAGGAGAATCTGCCAATCCAGGGAGAGCAGGGAGGCATCCACGGAACGGAAGGGAAGACTGAAGGAATCCTTCAAGGACAGGAGCAGGAGACAGTTTCCAGCATGAGCTCACTCGGTGCAAACATGCCCGCACAGGCTTCCAGCCCACGCACATAGAAGCGGTGGCCCGTGTTTGCCAGGTGTTTGGAAGCAGCAGGAGATCGCTATCACTTGGACTGGCACCATCTGGGGCAGGGCGGGGTGGGGCGGGTGGGGAACCTTCACTTTGGCAGCATGGATCATATTTGGAGAACTTGGGGATATGAGAGTCAATAGCAGGAGAGGGCCCTAGTCTCTGCTGGATCCCCTGCATGCCCATCCCCTTCGGTGGGCTGTGGGTTTCCATGGCTGAGAGGGGTTTAGAACCCTAATTTCCAAAAGTCCCAGCCCGGTGATCAAACCATTACACCACACTGAGTCTCACTCTTTCAAATGCTGGCACACTGCCCAACTGGCCAAAACTATTTTGGACAAACATGACCTATGGAATCACAAATTCGACAACAAAAATAAAGTCCATTCACTCCTGCCTCTCCCCTCAACCTGCATCCACGTGTCCTAAATGTCTGGAGAGAAGATATGGGTTTGCCCTTGGTTGCAGCTACATATATCCACACATGCAGGTGGAACGTGGACCCTTTCCAGGTGCCACATGGAATGCATTGAAGCTGGAAACTGGGAGAGAGGCTGAGAGAGAGGGCTTTTCCCATGCCCCACCTGTGCGGCCTGAGCGTACACAGTTGATCAACCTGATACTTATCAGCGCCACTCAGAGCCTTGTGGGTGTGGAGGAGATAGCCATAAAGCTTATGTATCAATCCACTTATAGATATGGACACACCTTGGACCCACAGCTCCATGTCACACTGAGCAGGTGTGTCCACAAGGCCCTTGGGGTCTGCAGGTCTTCTATGATTCTACAAAGGGCTTCCCTTTGTCCCTCATGGGACACAGCCCGCATGACAAGGGGGTGGTGGGCCAGCCCTCAGGTGAGGAACAGGGTGGGGGTGCGGTGGGAGCGGTACCCCTCCTCACCTTCAGGGGGTGGACAGATCCCTCTTGCCCTCCTCACATGCCCACCTTCCCGCCTGCCAGCCAAAGGGGGGTGATCCTGCCACTGATCCTCATTGCCCACCCCAGGTTGTCCAGCTTCCTCTTGCTTTGAACTGAAGTTCTGCCTTGGTGGGAATTATCATCATCATCATCATCATCATCATCATCATCATCATCATCATCCTTGGTGGTGGTGGTGGTAGCAAAGGGAGGGGGTGTCCTACCCATCATCCACAGCCAGGCTGGAGTTGTGAACTGAGCTTTTTACCACCCGGGGGGGATCTGTAGTTCCTTTGGGTCCTCAGGCGGCAGCCCCCGCACCCTCCTCCCCCTCATCCCAGGGAAACTGCCTCCTCAATTGCTTCCATTTAATCCATTGTTCAGCCGACTACATTGAAAATGGAGCGTGTAATTATTTCCATGAAGGGAGCCGAAGCCCATTAAAAGCAGGTCCTGAAACTTTGCCATCCAGCAAAAATTCCAGCTGGATGGAACTCCTCAGGGATTGGCTCCATGTTGCCATGGTGATGGACCATCCACCACTCCAGTCAGTCAGATGGTTAATTAAAAGGCCCGTTTTCCTCAGCTGCTGTGCCCAGAGGTACCCCAAGACGCCAGCCCTCTTCCTTCCCTTCCAATAACTTCCCAAAATCACGTCCCCCGGCCCAAGAAAGAGGCTGGCAGGGCCCTTACGGACAAGGGCATCGCTCAAGAGGAGCCTCTCCAAAGTGGCCCCAAAAAAAAGACAAGGGCAATTCTTTGGGCTAGCCATGAGGAGGGGTCTCATCCTGCCAGCGCACAGAGGAAGAGAAGTCTTAATCATACCTCTGTCGGGCCAAGATGGCCCCGGGGACCCAACCAGGCTCCAACTCCATTATTACATTGGGAAGAGAGGCTACACCATGGCGACCATGTTCGAGTAAACTTCTAAATTGGTCCCTGCAGAGGCTGTAGGACAGAGGCAGATGAGCCCAGAGAGACCTTTATTCTGCCAACCAAAAGGTGAAAAAAGATATATCACACTAGTTTTCTAAGCTCAGTTTCTAGACTTTCAAGTCAGCTCTGAGTCATAATCCTAAGGTTTTCTTGTCAAGTTTCTTCAGAGCAGGTCTATCTTTGCCTTCCTCTTAGGAGCTGAGAGAGTGCGACTTGCCCAAGTTCATCTGGGGCTTCCATGGCTGAAGAATGGGGATCACAGCAGAGTCCAAGTCCAGCTCCCAAATCACTGTGCCAGGCTGGCTCAGTTTTCTGGGCAAGACTTATTCAGAAGAGGTTTGGCACTGCCTTCCTTGGAGGCTGAGAAAGAGTGACGTGTCCAGGGTCACCCATGGCTGAGCGGAGGGAATTTGAACCAAGGTCTACCAGGGGAGTCCCAGTTCATCACTCAAGCCTCTGAGTGAAAGCTCCCTCAAAAGCTAACAGGCTTTTTAAAATCAAAATCATGCAGGACAGAGAAAGGGAGGGAGGGAGGAAAGAAAAAGCAAGCAAGCAAGAAAGAAAAAAAGCAGGCAAAGAAAGATGGGAGGTAGGGGTGTGTGTGTGTGTGCGCACGCGCACTCCTTCTCTCCCGTGCGACATGCACTCTGGGACAGAGTGTGGCCTGGCGCTCCTTCTCCCGCCACGGAGAGCCAGGCCAGGCTGAGTTATGTGGGAAATTACCTAATTAGTGCTCCGAATGAAAGAGCAACTGGGAAATGCAAACAAAGAAAGACCTGAAATGTCCGGGTGCAAATTACGGGAATCAGCAGCTCAGTGGGGGGAAATCAGCCCCTCCAGCACACTTGCCCTGACAATGTGCTCGCTGCCAGAAACGAAGGGCGTTGAGGAGAAAAGAGAAAGGAGACCGGCGGTGTCCCAAAGGAGACTCTTTTTCCCAAGGGCTGTGGCCCAGGGTGGGTGGGAGGTGGACATGCATCAAGGAGGCGGATTTGGCTCAGAGGAGTCTGGAGGAGAGTTGAACCATCCCAGCAGAACCATCTCCAGACCCTTCCACGCAAATTCCCCGCTTGCACCAGATAACAGACCACTAAGGCATCCCCTAGTCACAGATGGGGGAACAGAAGCCACCTCTTCAAGACCAGCCAGAAACCTATGACCCCCACGCCATATACAAGGTCTCTGTCCCTCCAGATACATCCCAGAGGGCAGCAGTTTCGGCTGGAACCAGAACTGCCTCTTCTGGCTTCCCAGGTGCCAACCAGCTTCTTCCAGCTTTGCCCACCTGGAAGGAAGATCTGGGGTTGCCAAGCTCAGCGTACCAGTTCTTGTGACCCTCTGGACTCTCTGGCTGTGGGTCTTCCAAGTCATTTGCAAGTCATTTGGCACCTGGCTACAGGGTCATAGCCAGATGTTTCTCCACCAGGCCTGGAACAGCTGGGGAGGGGAAGCAGCAGGGGGCTTTCGTCACTTCAGAAGGAGAAAAGGAACATCAGCCTCCACTTTGACCAAAAACAGATATATGTGGGTATAAGGTTAACTCATGCCTTCACTGTGGCCTTAAGAGAATGCCAGCGCATGATGCCTCAGGTGAGGTGTATGTAATCTGCATTGGGCCTCTGCTGGTTTTGTCGTGGGGCCTGTGCCCCACCGCGGAGCAGGTAGAACCCCAGCGAGGTTCATGTGTATCTCATTGCTCCTGGTGACTGCAGGACCAGAGAGAGGGACAGCCATGCACCCTGAACTGTGATCCACATAGTCTGCACTACAGTGGGCGGGGGGACTGTGTAACGCAAGTGGAACATAAGTCCGCTGGGGTTTATTTACGCTGCCCTGTGAGGATGGAGAATCTTGGCTGGAAACTGCCAGGCACCCATTTCAGTTGCCACAGCCTCCCTCCACGAAGCAAGAGGGGGACTTTGAAACTAAAACTCAGGACAGATGCGAGGGAGAGGGTGATCGCCTGGCCAAAGCGGGCAAGAGATCTCCAGCAGCAGCAGCGACAGAGAGGAAGAAGGGTCTGTAAGAACAGACAAGGCTTCGCTGTCACTGCGACTCTGTGCTGACTATCAGAGCACCAGTCAGAGCAGCCTTCCGGGTGTCCTCTGGTACCACCTGCAGCAGGACAGGGTGGAGCAGAGCGGAGATGAATGGATGTGGGTTGCATTACCCACCATAGACAACATGGCAAGCAGAACTGATGGGGGGGTCCACGTGCCCCCTCCCAGCCTGCTTCTCTCTCACCTGAAGCAGAGGTACCTCTTGAGCAATAAGCAGAGGGCCAAGCCCTTCACCACCACCTCCGCCACCTCCTTTGCCTGCGTTCCCCATAAGCAGGAGGTGCCCCCAAGGGAAGGCGGTGGACGGAGGCAGCATCAACAGCAGCAGTGGGGGGGCACTTGCCGGCCGCCTTGTAGCCAGAGCCAGCCGCCTCCCACGGGTTCCACAGGTGGGGCTGCTTATCGCAAGCGAGCCCTGGAAAGGCGCGGCTGGGAGGGGCCCCAAATGCTCTTGCCAGGAAGGAGTGGGCCACAGGGGTGTGTCTGTGTGCCTTTGTGTGCGAATGCTTCTGTGCTGAGCCCCGGGCATCTCCACGCCTCCTAAACAACTTGAGATGAAGCTTCCGAGGGGCCCACACACAACTTGCGTGTGGGGCTGCAGCACAACCCACCTGCTGGCAAGCACCGCCATGCCGGGAGAGTGAAAGGGAGGGCTTGGGGCAGGGGGCAGCTCTCGGAGGTCCACGGGCAATTTCCCCCCTTTCTTTGGACTTACACCACACACACACACACACAAAATGAGTTTATTGGGGATCTGACAGTGCCATGGCCTTGAGTAAAGCTGAGAAATACTACCTTTTTGGAAAGGTTTTTTTTAAGTTACTTTTTTTTTTTAACAGCAGCCACACTCCTCCTCCACATCCATAGCCATGCTGGTGTGGAATGCTGGGTAGTGTATTCCAAAAAGTAACTTTTCCAGACTCTTCCATGAGGCTGGTCACTGAAACTTTGAGTTTTTATCACCTTGAAGGAGGGTTTGAACTCATAGTTGGAGGAATGTTCTTTCTTACAAATGTTTAGGTCCAGTTTTGTAAACTAAAAAAAAATACCAACAACTTGTGCCTTCTTTTCAAGAGCCTTAGAAATGAACTTAGCAAAAGCATTACCAGTTTCCCCCAAAATTACATATTTTATTTGATATTCATTTGTGGATTAATTGGTTCATTAAGAATATCCCTCCACTAATTCAGTAATTCTGTTTGACTTCAGTTGGCCAGGACGGTCTCTCTCTCTCTCTCTCTCTCTCTCTCTCTGCACAGGGAGAGGGGCCTTGGCTGAGTGAGTTTTAATGTATGCAGAGTCCAAACTCAGACTAAATGGATTAATCAAACTCAAAATGAAGTAAGCCAATTTAGCAGAGTGAGTTTATATATTAAGTCTCGGCTAGTTAAAGCCAGAGGGTTTTTTTTTTTTTCCTTTTCAAGAAATGGCCTTGCAATCACCCGTCCCAAAACCGATCCACAGCTCTGAAAAGGGGTGGTCCACATAGAAGGTTTTTTGGGGTGGAGTGAGGCAGGGTCTTGTGTTTTACCACTGGGGTGAATCCCCCCTGCACCCCACCCCTGACATCAAACAGAAGATTAATTTGAGGAATACAGATGCCTGGCTGTCATATTACTCAATGATGGCAGGGAATTGACTCTGCACATGCTCAGAATCTCTCTTGCTTATTTCTTGAATTTGGGGGAGAAGGGCAGTAGGACTTTTAATTAAACGTACACATATCCTGTTTTCCACCTAAATGCCACCAGCCTCCCAAAAACAGAAGCAAGTGGGCAATTTCCAGAGAGCGGCACTGCTCTCTTCTGCTCCAAGCCTAAGGGGAATTTAGTCAATGCATTTGCATGTGGACTCGCCTCCCCACGGCAGAGGGCACGGAGGGGTTCCGTAAGTGGCCCTCTGGGTTTCTGAGCAGGTCGGTGTGGACCGGCTGGTCAGTGCCAATCTGACTTTCGTTGCTCAGGGGGAGACATGGACCCCCCACACACACACACAGATCTCTCAGTGGACCATTCCCCTCCTCTGCCGCAGCCACATCAACCTCCTCCCCCTCCTCCTGTCCCCCACCCCAGCCCCACATCCAATTTCTCTCTTTTTGGGGGGGGGGTGGATTCTTCTCTCCTTCCTGAGCTGGGCTTCAGGGACTGGGAATTAAAAGGAACGAAGCGCTTCTGTCCGTCCTCCTACTAATAGCTCCCATTTTTAATAATGATGCTTTTGCAGCAATTTCAGCCCATCATGGTGTCACGGGGCTATTGATGAAAAAACCTCTAATCCCTTTTAATAGATTCCATTTGACAGCGGACGTGTCTCCCTGTTCCTCTCCGCGAGGCCCCGGCTGTTTCGGTGTCACTCACAGCTGACCTCGGAGGGGACCGCCCCGGGCCTTCCCAGGGAAAATGGCCCCATGTCCGGCGGAAGGGGTGGGCTCCACCAGTCAGACCCCTTCCCAGATGAAGGGGAGGGCTTCTCTTCTGCTCCCCCTGCCAACTCTTCTCAAAAGCGGGGAAGTGTTGGCCAGGAACACACACACACACACACACACACACACACACACACGCATCTCAAGTTTTCTTTGCTGGGCCCACTCCAGCCATCGCGAGGACCACAATCCCTTTGGGTGGCAGAGAGAAATCCTTAAAAGAAAGCTGCTTTCTGTTCCAATGAACTCTTCTGAACTGGAACCGGCTGCCATTCATCCAACCCCACTCCACGCTCCATTTGCTATGGGAAACTGCACCCCACCCAGACCGCCGAGGAAATAAGCCTGACCGATAGTCAGTGGGTGCAGCCTCTGGTCTAAATCAGAGGGGAGCACGGCAGCCCTTTAGCTGGCAGTCCCCAGCATCCCCTCGCAGCAGGGGGAAGTGGGACCTAACCCTAAACAATTAACAACAAATCCCACACTGCCCCATTTCTGGGCACACTTCAAAGGGATACAGTGACCTATACGGCTGGGGCTCAGACTCTCTGAAGGACTGCACGTCCCTATACGAACCAGCCCCAGCTCTAAGATTTTCTGGGGAGGCCCTCTTCTCATTTGCACCCCTTTTTCAGGCACCTTTGGCGGGAGCAATGGAGACAGGGCCTTCTTGTTGGCTGCTCCCCGACTTCGGAACTCCCCTCCTGGGGGGTCCAGGATGGCTCCCTCCTTCTAACAGCAGTCGAAAACTTTCCTGTTCTGTCAGGCTTTTAGGAATCGTGATAGGCTTTTATGGTGTGCTGATTTGTTGGGTTTTTTCAATATTGTTTTCTAAAGAACTTCAGAGTTTTTAAACTCTATATATTGTTTAACTGTGTGTGTGTGTACCCACACATATGAATAATGTTTTGTATTACTTGAATCTTTCGACCACTTTGAGATGGCTTGGACGCCCAGCCTCCGCTTTGTTTTAGATTATTATTTTAACGTAAACAAGTGAAGAGTACCTCAGGAGGGTCAGAGAGCCTAGTGGTACCTGCAGGCCTGGAGGCACCCATGGACCACACCTCATTGGAGACCCCAGGGTGCCATTGCACAGGTCCCCTTGGTGGCCCATGGGAGCTGGTGGGCGGTGGGGCTGGCTCCCCTCCCTTCCCTCCCCTTTGCCTGGTTCCGCAGCCCTGGGGATCGGGACCCTCCTTCTCTCCTGGCACAGAAGCCCAGAAGAACAGCCAAGCTCTGAGGAGGCTGCCTGCCGCACCCCTGCGCGAGCCACTTTGGAGGGGCAGCGCTCCTAAAGAAGAGTCACTCTTGCCCTTTAACAGCCCAAGAACAAGCATTGTGGGTCTTCTGACCACCAGCACCCCCTGTTTTTAACACAGGAAGAAAGTGCTCCCCAGCTGTCGAGGTTTGGGAAGAGTGGTCCTCCGCCAAAGGTCTTTGGGAACAATGGACATCTTATGGCGAGGAAAGTGCCTGTGAGGAAGGGGGGCCAAGAAGGCAGGAGGAGGAAGAGAAGGGGAGGGGGCTGGAGCAAGACAGAGCCCCCACTTGTTCATGCCTAAATGTGGCCTTTCGCGCTGACATTCTCAAGATACCTAATGAGGACAATTAAAGGTAATTTCACTATTTTTGTGATCCCTGAATAGACAAGGGACTGACCAGCAGAAGGGGTCGGTTTTTCAGAAAGGGGGCTGAAGGAAATTGCCAGCAGGCAGGAAGGCAAGAAAGCATATGGGGGGAAGGTGGGTGGGTTGTGGGGCTGGGTGAGGGGTTAGAACCAGGGAGGCCTCCACAGGAACAAATCTGCTGTTGATGCTGGTGGTGCTGGTGGGAACTCCTCCTCCATCTTCCATCTGGAAACCCCCTCCCCAGCTTTCCTTCCCACACACTCCTTCGGTGGGACCAGATTGCTGACCCCAGCAGCAGGTCTAGGAAAGGCAGGCAGGCAGGAGCAGGATGGGATCTTGGTGGGCCTCCTTCCAGAAACTGGGATGGAAACTGGGACACCTGGACACCCCCTGGCAGATCTCCATCCTTGAGCAGGTAGACCGAGGAAGAAGCCCCACTTCAAGCAGCCCTTCAAGGTCCCCAGCAGTTTAGGGCCCAAAATGTTACCACCAGCAACTTGAATTCAGACCAAAAGGGAATTGGCAGCCAAAGAAGCTCCTTTAAGGCCAGTGGCAGAGGTTGTCCGTGCGGTGCTCTGGTCAGTAATCTTGCTGCTTCATTTGGCCATAACTGCAGCTTCCGTGATGTCTTCAAGGGCAGCCCCAGGCAGAGTCAGGATACGGTGCTTCCCTTCCCTCTGACCTTCCCTTTTCCATCCCAGCTTCCTGCTCCTCACAGCCTGCCAGTGGACTGTTTCTTCTCAAGGCAGAAAGTCACATTTGGTGAAGTGCCACATTCATAGGAAGTCAATTCTTCACTAATTTTGTTCTCAAAGGAAGCAGTAATATTAGCAATTTTCTTCCCACTGCAAGAAAATCTTCAAACACTGTGCAGTTTTTGAAGACTATTTGCAATTTGGGGACTAATTCAGTGCCAAATTTGCAAAATAGCATTTCCTGCGCAGAACTACTATCTTATCTTCACAGAAAAAACTGTTTCCTGTGCAGAATATACTGTTTCCTATGCAAAATAACCGTGTGCAAATTTTGTCCTGAATATTCTCACTAGTCAGAGTTCTTTTCATCTGCATTCCTCAACACTGAAAAAATTGTTTGTTGGGGTTTTTTAAAAACCATTTTTTGAATATTTCCAAATATCCTTTCCATCCTGTCAAGTCATAGGCAGTGGGTATGTCTCTGCAAGGCCTGTCACCTTCTTTTCCATCTTCAGCATCTTCACTTCACCAAATGTTATACCCCTTTCCTGCCCCCCTTGCACACACGCACTGCCCGATGAAGGCCTAGCAGCTCTGTGGGGCTTCCAACAGGTTAAGGAAGCTATGGGGGGGCACTAAAGTGGGAAGGGGAGTCAGGGGGGCAGGCGCCCTTCCACATTTCAACCCTAAACTGCCAGGAAGATAGAGGACGCTCTCTGTGGCTGGGGGGAGAGGCGTGCGAATCGCATCCACCACCCCCTTGTTGGTGCTGCCTGCACACTCATCCCTGCCAGGAGACATTTTAGGTGTAGGCCTTTTGCAAGGTAAGGAGAAGGTTCAGCACGAGGAAGGAGCAGCCAGGTTTTTCTAACTCTGGAAGGGAAGCTGAGCTGTGAGCTTGGATTTGATCACGCCCCATCACGCCCGGGCTGTGTGAATAAATTTCACTCCTCTGACTTTCCAATCATTAAAATCCAATTTTAAACTTCAAACATCCAACAACAGCAAATTTTGCGCTGCGTATTTGACTGGCAGATGGAGTCCACTTTGCACCAGTGAGTTGCTCGGCTCCCCCAATCCCGAGTCAGCAAGAAGGCCAGGTGAGCGACGCCGCTCGCCAGCAGAGTGTGACTTCCAATATTTGAAGGCTGTTGTGCTCCGGCAGGCTGCTTCATGGGAAATGAGGCTGAGAAGAAATAATTTCAGGCCCCAAATACAATTAAGGACATTGTGTCGCTGTGGCTGGAGGCACACACACTGGCAAGCGGAAGATGAGACGGACGAGATTCGGAAGGCATTTGCTTCACCCCGCCACCCCCTCCCGCAATGGATTTCTCAAAAGCAAAGTGTTGTTGGCACACAGCTTACGACTGCCTCCCTTTCTTGGCAGGAGCGCTCTGCTCAGCAGCCAGAAATCCAAAAGGTAAAGCTTTCCCCAATCCAGGAAGCTTCACCTGTTGAACAGACACCCTGCGAGAAGAAGGTGGGAAGGCCTGCTTAAGAAAGGCAGCATCTTTAGGGTGCCCCTTTTGGGCAAACGGAGTTAAGGGATCCAGCCTCAGGCCGTCCCACAAGAGGGACTTTTCTCCCCACTCAGCTTGGGGCCTGAGGGGCCTCGGTGGAGAAGGGGCCCAGGGAGAGAGGCTGCCCTCTGGCCCTTCCCTTAGTGTTGGGGGCAGTTGGTTCAGGGGGCTGGAGATTTCCCAAAGCAAGGGGGACTCACAGGCTGGGAAAGCAGGCGTAGAAATCAGACTGTGCTGGGAAGGGCTCAGGAACAGTGCTGAGGCTGAATTCACAGAATGAGACCATCCCAGGCTGTGGGAAGGGACTCCAAGAATCATCCAGCCCTCTGCCAGTGCAAGAACCCATAACTAAACCACCCCTGGCAGGCAGGGGGGCATGCAGCCTCTGTTTAATAACATCCAGTGGCTGGAGAGTCCCCCAGCCTTCAAGGAAATGCACTGCACTGCAGTGCTCTGCTCTCACCACTGCATCACTCTCCCCAATGTTCCGATGGAAGCCACTGGTGCCTGTCCTAGTCTCTGGAGCAGCACAAAACAGGCTCCCTCCATCTCCCACCTGATGGCAGGCCTCTGGACCGCTGCCCAGTCTTCTCTCCTCCAGGCTAAATACTCCCACGGCCATTCCTCGTAGGGCTTCTGGGTTTCTCGGTGCTACACCATCTTTGTTGCTGTTCTTGTCACCTGGCAGTTGTCTGCTCAGTGGTGTGCAAAAGGCACTTTGTACTTGATCAGAGGCATTCTTGTTACTTCTCATTTCCCAAGCCTCCATTTCCAACTCTCTTCCCTACCCAGTCAGAGGGGGTGCCATCCTCAGCCCAAGTGACCAACAGCCAGGCTAGACGAATTAACTGCAGGCCAGAGCCTCTTTCAAAAAAGGAAGAAAAAGTGCATTTTAGGTTTTTAAGGGGGTGGAATCCATACCATGTGTCAGTAAAGTCAGGCTTTATGTCTGGAATAATTACAGAAAGCAAGGCCATTTGCATAGGTTTTGAATAATTTATTTCCTGTCTGCTGGCCACGGAGAGGAATTAGATCCTAAGCAGAGTGTAGCTGCTCCTTGCTTCCTCAGAGAGCTTTTATCCAGTTTACAAAACTGCGTCAAAGCTGTTCGTGTCCCCTTTTCCATGCTGGGTGGCAGAAAGAGAGGAAAGCAGAAAAAGCAGGTGGCAGAGAGACAGAGGGAAAGAGGGACGGAGACGGCGGGGGGGCTGGCCCACCTTGTTTTGGACCCTCACCCCATCCCCCGTAGGCTTCAGTCCCTGCCGCCCCCAAAGGACATCCCACAGGGGCTGGACCCTTGGCATAAGGGAAGCCACCCACCCTCGCCACAGCTGAGGGAGACGCGGCCAAGCTCGGGCTCTGTCCTGCGTGGATCTTCACGTACGGAGTGAAGCCACTGATTGGGCGATGCAGCCATGTTATTGAACCAGGACATCAAGTGTGCAACAGGATGCACCAGCCTGTGCATGCAACACAATATGCACACAGGTGGGCCGTGCACAGCACACACCTCCATGTGGCACAGCACCTCACAGACAACTCTGCTTGCACAACCTCGAGCTGATTTCGACGGGGAGAAACGTAAGGCAGTACGCTCAGGCAGAAGAAATGACACGCACAGATACGGGATGGGTGACACCTGGATGGCCACAGCACACGGGAAAGGGATCTAGGAGTTTTAGTAGAACACGTGCGGAACATAAGTCCACAACAAAAAAAGCCAGTGCAATTCTGGACAGCGCCAAGGGAAGCCCTTTGGGGGGTTGCTTAGGGAGCTGGGTATCTTTGGTCTGGGGAAAAGAAAATTAAGAGGTGGCAGGATAGCCATGTTGAAATATTTGAAGGGCTGTCATACGGAGCAAGCTTGTTCCGTGTTGCTCCAGAGAGTCGGACATGGGGCGACGGCTTCAAATTTCCGGGAAAGAGATTCCACCTAAACATGAGCAGGAACCTCCTGAGGGTAAGCGCTATCGAGCCACGGAACCCGCTGCCGCCTCCGCGGGGCGCACCGGAGCCCCCTTCCTCTTCTTTGGAGGTTTTCCCCAAAGTAGGGATGGCCGTCTGTCAGGAGGGCTCTGATGGTAACTTCCTGCATGAGGCGGGGGGGGGTTGGACTGGATGGTCCCCGGTCTCCTCCCCTCCGCCCCCTCCGCCCTCGCGCCCACCAGCTGCCCCCCGTCCGCCGCCAGACCCAGCGGGGAGGGGGAGGGGGAGGGGGGAAGGGCCCGGGGTCTGCAAGCCATTAGCGCGCTCTCTCGCTCGCTCTCTCGGGCTCGGTGTTCTCCTCTTTCCGCAGGAGGGGCCGGGGCGAGCCATATGGAACCGTTTAGCCCTCCACGGCCTGGGAGAGACGCAGTTCGGGGCGGGGCGGGGCGGGGCGGGGGGGGCAGAACGCAACCCTTTGTGAGCGGCGGAGAAGCCGGGACAGGCCCGCTGACCCGTTTAATGAGCTCCGGCGAGGGGAATTTCACACTGAGCCTGGAGCGGCCGAAACCTTAGAAGAAGAAGAGGAAGAAGAGGAAGAAGAGGAGGGGGGGCGGAATGGCGGGGGCAGCAGGGCGTCCCTTCTAATCTTGTCAATCAGGCCATTGTGAATTCTGCAGAGCGCCCGGGGGGCGGGGGCACCTTTGGCGTGTGAAGGAAGAAGGAGCGGAGGGAGGGGGGAGGGGGAGAAGGAGCATCCCCCCTTCCTTCACAGCCTCCCCCCTTCCTTGCCGGGGGGAGAGACGGAGGGAAGCGCGCATTTAGCCACGGCTGCGTTGACATTTAAGCAGAGCACCCAAGGCCAGCCCTGCCTTCGGGGCAACAAGCAGGGTCTTCTTTGCTTGGCCCCTCTTTTCAGCCCCAGCCCTCCTTTGGCCCTGAAGAGAAGCCGCCCCCCGAGAGGGTCCCAAAGGAGGCCCCCTCCCTGCCCCCTCCACGGTTGCTGTGAGGGGGCGTCTTTCTAAGAAGGTGGACGGTGCGCCCCCGTCCCCCCTCTGATGGGAAGGCTGGGCGGAAGCAGTTCTGCGGTGCAGTTGGGGTGGGCGATTGGCGTGGCAGGCGAGACAAAAGTCTGCAGGTTGCTGTAGGTCCCCTCCCTGGGGCTAGGAATGTTCCCCAAAGCAAGAAAAGGTGAAGGGAATGTGGGGACTGTGCTTCCTTTTACCAAGCAGCTTAGAAATTTCAAGGAGCGCCAAAGGGGCAAACTGCAATGCCAGCAAAAGAGAGCTAGCATGGGAAAGTGGTCCAGCATTGGACTAGGACTCTCAAGACCAGGGTTCAGATCCCTGCCCAGCCATGGAAACCCACTGGGTGGCCTTGGGCAGGTCACACTCTCTCCGCCTCAGAGGAAGACAAACGCAACCCTCCCCAAGCAAATCTTGCAAAGACAACCTCATGACAGGTTCCCCTCTAAAGCAAACAACAACAAAGGCAATGAAAGAGATCAGGTCCTAAGTTGCCCTCACGGGGTGTTTTGCTCAGGCGTCCAGATGCAAAAGGAGAGGGGGCTCCTCCGCCTGCCCAAAGGGCAAGTAAGTGTACAGGAGCCCCACCTTCCTCGGCCTACAGCCCCTTAACTCCTCTGTCACTCAGCAGTCATGGGGGAGAAAGGCATCCGGGTGCAGAACCTGCTCAGGATGTGGTCAGGATGGTGGCAGACCGACCCTCCCTCCCTCCCTCCCTTCCTTCCAGACTTTGTGTACCCCAGTTCTGGCCCTTGAGCCCTGGCCCTGGTACCAGTGGTGCTGGAGAATGTAACCAAAGACTTTCGCGATGGCACATGAAGGGCATCTCTGAGATCCAGAGGTTGGGCTTCATTGCTGGGCCAAGGGTGGTTTATTTGCAGCAGGACTCTAGCAGTCCCTCCTTCTGCTATGGAAGCAGCTGGATGGTTTTTGTCCAATGCGAACATTCGGTTCAAGATGACAGAAGCAGAGTTTCGTGCGTGGTCCCATTGTTCTTTGCCCATTGTGCATCACACGAGCAAGTGCCTGTTGCACAGTGTGTGTGCTGCGTGTTCAGGTATGCATTGTGCATTCAGATCTGGTTGCACCATATCACAATTCACCAAAGAGGCGGCATTGGCTCAACCCTCAGGTAGCTCTGCGTGGGCAGTTCTGCTCCATCTCGTGGCCTCCACGCAGCCCCTTTGTCTCCTTTCGTAGGCCCTGGGCTTCTGCTTGTAATTGCACCTTCAGCACATGCATAAACACAGATACACACCAGGTCTGCTTTACAACACATTCATGATAGTGTTCCACTGATGTATCGGAAACCTATTTTTATGTGGAATTAGTCGGAGTAGTTTAGACAAACCATTGGAAATCCTTTAAAAGCTAATTAAAAGTGCAGTTGAAGCTTTCTGGTCTGGAGAATACTCCTTGACACTCTTTGGTCTCCAGTCCTTCCAAATACAACTTACGAGGGGGGGCGGTAACAGCAGCTAATACATTCTGCCATGGAACTGCTCTTCTCTCTCTCTCTCTCTTGTATAAAAAGCTCTATTAGAAAGGCTTGAGGCAGCTTGATTCTGGAGATTTTGCTAAAGGCTTTGGAAACGCTCAATTTATGGACAGAAAATTCAGGCTCAGCCGAGACCAGGTGGAAAGGAAATATCGTATGTCAGGCAACCTACAGCTGCTAATGCCTAGCAGAGCCTGACAGCCCAGGCCCTGAGTTCAAATCCCACTTACAGCCCAATGTCTTGTTTTTCTTATAGCCTCCTTTACAACAGATGTTCACTCATAACCTCACAGCTACTAAAAAATCCATCAGTGTTCATCACACTCCGTCCAACTAGCCAAAACTTAATTGATCCAATGAGTTTTCCCAAGAGATTATCTGCACTTTAGCTCAGAAATATCAAAGGACTGGATACTGTTCTCATTTCTGTTTCCTCTTCAGACCTGGTTCGACATGGGGAGATTCAGGTGCAGCACAAATGGATTTTGAGAACAGATTCATCTGCCTGTTCCAAAGCAGCAGAAACAAGGCTTGGGCCTCCAGGGGCAGCCTGGCCTCTTTGGATGGGGAACTGCCAACATTACACATGGGCCCAGAAGGGAACAGGTCAAACTTACTTATATCCTTAGTGTGTCTTTTTTGCAAATGTGCTCACCAAGAGGCATCTGTGTGCCTTGGCATGTGATCCTCCCCACCAACATACTTTGCTTTTAGCATGTTTTCTTTTCTGATAGGTCATTGGATGATAAACGTGGGCATCATTTGCAGATCTAACTGCAGGAACACGTATCTCGTATCTCCAAAGAATTTGTTTTGTGGAATTTGTTTTGTGGATTCTTGCATGTCAGTGGGGTTGACCTGGATGTCATCAGTGGTCCCTTCAAGCTGTATTTTTTTATGATGTTGGGGGGAGGACTTTTCCTTATCTTATTTTTCTGATCTCCATATGTCCCATCCTGCCTGATCACATCAGCCTCTCTCCACCATTTTACTCAAAGGGGCTATTTAGGGGGGTTGCAGCTTTTTCCTTATTTGCATGTTACCTCTTCTGCAGCAAAGAAATCCTGCAAAATGTGATGCAGGGTCACACTGGGATGGGAAAGCCACACTTCCTCTCTGCTCTTGCAAAGTGTGGGGAGGGGGGATCCACTGGCAACCAAACAACCAGTAGCCTGGCTCCCCCTTATTCCTCTCCATAACCTGGGGTGTTTTCTGTGGGTCCCCCACATTTATGAGGTGCAACAGGAAAGGAATGCTGTGTAGAGTTTAATTAGGGCCTGAGTGCCTCTAGGGCCGAGGGGAAAGTCAAGGCTGGACGGGAACATCCCGGCCCAAAGGCTCCCGGGGCCGCCTGTTAAAAGCAGCCACTTTGAAGTGCAGCCATCAGATGGCGGCCATAAAGCCAAGAGGCTCCAGTGCCCCACCGAGAGGCAGATGGGGAGGGGAGGGGAGGGAAGGGGTGGGCAAGGGCCCCAGCTGCCTTCCTTCCAAAGGAGGAAAACTCCCATGTAGGGATGCAAACCTTCAGCCATTTCACCCTCACATGGGATCTCTTCTCCCTACTGAGGGAGAAAGTGAATATTTCTGCACAGTTCTTGCCAGGTATGTGCCCACCCCAAAGTGTTTTGGGAGATAATCCTGTGCAGAAAAACACATGGGGTTTATCTTTTTCTGAGTGTGGGAAAAAAACACTCTTCCCAGAAATGCATACCTTTAGTACAAAAATAGTTTTATTTTGCACAAAAAACATGGTTTTTGCACAAAAATGCACATTTCCGGAAACAATTCTTTTCCCTGCAACTCTCTCTATGTTTCTTTGGAAACAGTGTTCTGCATGGAATTATTTCCCCATAGCTAGGCTGCAAGAACACCAGCTTGCAACCACACAGAATTCTCAGTTTCAAGGAGGCTGGGGGTTGCTCCATGGAGTGCGTGATGGATGCCTCCCTCCGCAACAGCCCAAAAAAGCCATGCACCCCTGTTAACTTGTTACTCCCCCATAGATCTCTAATGGGAAACCAGCTGTGGTCTCCTCTGGTGGTACTGCTGGAGGCCACAGAGATTTGGCTTTCCCTTCTCTTCATCTCCCAGGATCTGATGACTTGATGCCTGTGCAGAGGAAATCATCAGGGTGCAGTTCACACATAGCTCCCACCCACCCACAAGGTCTTGGCTGCGCTTGGAGACCCCTGCCAAAGTTATGGTGGTATGGTGGTTTTTATGACTGCATTCTTGCACACAAAAAAAGGGGGGGATATTTTGGAGGAGACTCATTCCACAGAGGCCTCCTCTAAAATAAGGTGCTTGCTGTCCACACACCTTGGTTGAGCACAGAAATGCAGCCCAGGGGAACAGGATGTGTCTCCCCTCAACTTCGTTTGCCACTGTGTCAGTGAAATTCAGTGGTGTTGTGGATGTGTGTGTGTGTTTGGAAAGAACAGTGGTGTCCCCTTGACTGAAATCCCCCCCCCAACACTCAGTAGCGGCATGGCACAGATGCAGATGTCCTCGGCAGCTGGAGCCCCCCGGGCCACGTGGGGACAGCCAGGCAAGGACAATGTGGCCTCTCAGCCAGCCAGGCAGCTGTCGGGCAGCTGTGCAACTGGGGCAGCATCTGAAGAGGGCTCTGCAAATGGCTGCACCCTCTCTAAGTGAGCGCGTGTGTGTATGCAAGTGTGGGGGGGTGGAAAGGGGGACAGAGCTGCCTCCCTGGAGGTAGACTTCCTCAGCTCCCGCTGCGTGCCAGAATGTCCAACTGGGAGCCAACACGCCACCGCTGTCCTGGGCCTTAGCCAAATAGTGCTTTCTGCTAGGTGCAAATGCAGACAGAGTAGGAGACGGCGTGGCAGGATTACTTCGAGAATAACTTGGGCCTCTTCTCATACCTGCAGAGCTGTTGTGCGCCTTTGAAAGGCGGCAGGCAAAGGCTGAGGCTCCCAGCCTTTGGTCCAGCCTCCTTTCCCAAAATGTTTGCAGATGCCATTGATGATACTAGCACAGGTGTGCTGAACCCCTATTTCCAGCCTCTGAGTGTATGTGTGCCTCCCTAACAGAGGCCCTCCTCTCAGTGTGTCCCACCAACATGCCTCCTTGGGGCCTTCTGGGTGGGATGGTCTTCTTGATCAATGGTGTCCTTAAAGATCTCCTCAATTAGACGTGCAGACAGCAAGCAGAGGAAACCTGGTGGTTTGGTAGAGGAGCACCGTCAGGCCCCCTCCCCAAGAAAGGCCTGCTCCAACCACCTCCAGGCAGCTCCTGAACTCAGGTCCACGTGCCCCCATCCCCCACCAGGTGGCACAAGCGGGAACTATGCCTGCTGCAAAGGTGCCACGCCTGCACAACTCAAACTGTCTCCACATCTGTTGATCCTGTGTTTGGGTCCTATGCCATAGATCAGGCTCTTTAGCCCCCAAGGGACTGCTGAGCAGGGATGGACAGGATGTTCTCCATTCTCATTTCCTGGCTAGAAAAGATGATGGGTTTCCCAACACTCAGAAAATCCGGGGGGGGGTGAGATGCCATCCTGGGGGTGATCCCAGGGGGGTTGTGGAGCATACCTGCGTCATGGCATGCCCAGCTATGTAGGGACATAGCCAGCTCCTCCTCCCCCTTTCTGCACTGGCCCCCTCATGGTTCTGCCTGGATGGGACCGTCCTGCAGGACGAGTGGGGACGTGGAGTGAGTAACACCCAGGGGAGCGGGATCTTGGCCAGGTGCAGGTCTCGGGGTGTAGACTTGTTAATCCACATCAGAGCTGTGCTCTACTCAGGAGATGTTGTCAGGAAGAGGTGCGTATTTGGCTGTCCGTGGAGCCACGTGTGCCAGGTAGTGAGTGGGAGGGAAGACAGGAGGAAGGAGATCCGTGGGGGCTCCAGCTCTGAGATACCCCACACTGGGCTTAGTTCCTGCTTCTGGGTCAGGCCCAGAGGGGGCAGCTCCCACTCCCAGACCCACAAAGAGGAGGAGGAGGAGGCAGCCCCTCCCTTGGATGGAAAGCCCCCTCCGTTTGCAGGGCTGCTGATGCCATGGGACTCCCACCTGTCTTTCCAGGCAGGGGCCGGGGTCCCTGCTGCCACCCCCACCCCTCTCCACTGAGCCACCCAGCAGCAGCTAATCCTCCTTCCCTCCTTCCTGCCCCTCTCCTGACAGCCCTCCATCCCCACGGTGAGAGGGGGGAGGGGGCAGGGGTGATGGCAATGCTGGTGACACACTTTTCCCCTGATGAGATCCCCCAGCACGAGGCCGGTTTAAGGGTGACCTTTCACCCAAAGCTGTCACTGTAATCAAAGGCAAGTGGAACTGGAGGGGGGAGCCCCTCACCCAGGCCCAAAGCCCAGATAAAGCCCCCCGCCCCCAACAACAATTCAATTTCCTTCCATGAGATCAACTTGCAGCTTTAGCAAATCTACTTGTGAGGCTGCTCAGCTCAGAGGTAATCTGTCAAGGGGGGACGCGGCATGGGGGGAAGATGGAGAGCAGCATGGCTTTTGAGCACGGAGGGAGGACTTTCTGGGCCTGACCTACCTGGCCCCCTCCTCCTCCCGCTCCTCCCCAGCAAGTGGGCATCGCTACCTTCTCAAGGGGGAGGCAGCATGGAACCAGACACCAAGAACCAGCACGGTGCCACAGTCTGAGTGCTGGGCTAGTTCTCCAGGAAATCGGGAGTTGGATCCCCTCTCCTCTGCCCTGGAAACCCACTGGGTGACCTTGGGGAAGTCATACTTTCTCAGCCTCAGAGGAAGGCCATGCTTGCAAAATATGCCTAGGATGAGGTTGCCATAACAATGCCCATGCGGCATAGTGGTTAGAGTCCTGGATTCCCAGGACTCTGGGGAGCAGGTTCTGAAGCCACCATCTCTCTCCGCCTTAGAGGGAGGCCATGGCGGCAGACTTCCCCTGAAGAAGGCCTGTCAAGGCAACCCTGTGACAGGAGTGGAGTGGAGAGTGGGGATCCCTCCTTGACAGAGTCCCTGGGACCTGCTGGGACCTTACCAGTGACCCAGGGGACAGCCTAAGGGCCCCTGAGAGTCACAGTGGCTTCTCATCAGGAAGCAGGACTAGGTGGCCCTTTCAGCTCTGCGGGGCTGTGGTTTTTAATGGCCAATCTGTCAAGTTCAGAAAATACTCTTTAGAAGTGTGAAGATGACCAGTATCAAGCCAAAACAGTGAGAAGCAGCAAAGCAAGGCTGGTGGTTTTGAATCCACAGATTCTAGCATCATGGTGGAAATGTGACTGGATCGATGCCAACGAATGACTTGCCGAATGCTGGAGAGGCAGCGGGGTGTCCCCCTCTTTCAATTTCCCAAAGACCACCTCAGCCTGGCTTCTCCCACAGAGCTGTTCCTGAAGGGTTCTCCAGGAGTGGAGAGTGGGATCTCCCCTTAACACAGTCTCTGGGGCCTGTTGGTCCCTTGCCAGTGACCCAAGCGCACCTGATCCAGCGGCACGGCCGCCTCACACCAGCCATTTGCTGCCAGTCAGCTTGGGGTGGGAGAAAGGCGCGTTCCTGCCCCGCCCTGCCTTCCCTGCTGCTTTGCCTTTTGAGTGGGAGAGAATGGAGGCACTTCTCCAGGAGCAGAGAAGTGGCAAGCTGATCTCCATGCAAAGGGAGGACATTTTTGTCCTTGAAGACGAAGGGTGTTTTGACCAGATTTGCACCTGGGTGAAGAGATGCCAGCCATTGGTGTGCCTCCTTGGCCAGCAACAGTCCTGTGCAGGAGTGAGACACAGTAGCTCCATCTCTGGGGCTTTCTTGGGGTGGGAAGGAGAGGTGGGAGGCAGCACAAGGGGCTCCCTCCCTCCCTTCCCTTCCTTCCCGACAGGGACCATCTGCCCCTCTCCTCGGGCCTTGGCATTCCAGCCCTTCTCTCCTGCTTTCTCCTCACCACAGCCGCTGCGGGGACCCTCCTTCCAGTTCTGCCTCTCCTGGAGTCAATTAGGGGCTGAGCGGACCTCAGGAGGAGACAGATCCTGGAGAGGTTGGGGCCTGGGCTCAGGGGAACCCTTTCCCAGCATAGGATGGGTCCAACCTCCCCACACCTGTCTGTGTGACACGGAGCGGTCTGGGGTAATGCAGAGAGGAAACTCGGAGCCTCTTTCATCCTCCAGGCAAGGTCACGCGGCCCCTCCATTGGGGGAGACCCCAGGAGGTCAGCCCGTGGGGGTGTCGTCACCACCTGGTTCCTATTAGCGGGTCTTTCTTTCATAGGGAGAGGGTTACGTTTGGACACCCCAATTACCCAGCAAGGTTCCCATTAGTTCCAGAGAGAATAAAACAGTGTTTTCGGGCTGCTTTGTGGCTGCTTCCTCCAGCAGCTCAGCAGGCAGCCATTTCGCAGAGACAACGGGCAATTTAGTTTGGAAGAACAACTCTCTCATACACTCCCTCTCTTCTCTGTCTCTCTCTCTCTGCTGCCAGTCCTGGCCACCTCCCTTCATGGCCAGAATCTTGTTGGTCGGTTCAAAATAGGGTAGACACATTCACTGGACTGATGACTGGTGAGTCAACACACAGGTAAATTTCATTGATGCGACGGCTCTGCTGCAACTAACCCCAGGACACAGGTCGTGTGAAGAGGTAACCCTTCTGGAGCTCCTTCACCTTGCATCTGTAAACATAACGGCCAAAGGGGCACAACTGCACATGGAAGGGAAGCCATCCACACACAGGATATCATCAGGATTCCAGCCTTTATGTGGGTTTTTCTGGGGGCCAAGGGTGTGTGATGTTCCCAAGGTCTCCAAGAGGGTGTCCATGGCCAAGCAGGACAACAAACCATAAAGTTATGCAGTCCGGGATGGAAGTGATCTCTGCCATTCCTCCCACGACTAACCACTCACCCCACCCCAACCTCAACTGGAAGCAACTGGGGTCAGCTGGGATGTTTTCCCAGGGCTGAAAGTGCCCCCAGAATCCAGCAGGAGGTTATCTGAGGCCCATGGCCGGGGTGTTGGAGGCCCCAACTGCTGCACGGTGTTGGCGTGGAGTGTGTCAGAGAATGCCCAGAACGCTGACTTTCTTCCCTGCATTGCCTCCACTTTCTTGGGAGATAAGAGCAGCTAAGCAGGGCCACCTGCTGGAATGGGAAGCCTGGGGGCCGTGGACTTCAGGAGGCTTTTCTCTCTGCATTCTCCACCTTCAGCTCAAGGCAGCCAACCCGTCTTCCTTCCCTGCCCTCTGGGGTCCACAGTGCCTCTGATGCTTCTGCAACCATAAAGGGCCTGCCACCAGGGCAGGAAGAGGGAAGGAATCTAAACCCCTGACTGCTTTGTCTTCAGAGTGAGGATGGATGCAGGAGAAAACCAGTATTTCCATGCAGGGTTTAACACACACACACACAAGCACTTGCATATTCTGAAGTGTCTGGGGAAATCATTCTGTACAGATGTAGAGGTGTGTTTTTTATGCAAAAATTGAGTTTTTGTGGAAAACCCACATTTTTTGCACAAAACAAACACTGTCTCTACAACCCACTAGTTCTGATCTGTCTTGCCTCTGCTGGGTGGGGCTGTGAAAATGTCTCAGCTGTGATTTTGTTGTATTTGTCTCAACCTCATCTGCATTTTCACCCTGGCCTTGTTGTGATGTCCCGTTGCAACTTTTCTTCCAGCATGGAAAATTGTGCTGTTCTAATGCATTCTTCCTAAATTGTGTGCTTATTCACAGACTTTGCACAACCTTCCCTCTGCCTAAACATGTTTCTGCACATTTTTCGCAATTATGCACATTTTAGCTATTCACATTTCAAAGGAGGCGCATACGTACCCTTGTTTTGAGATCTTCTGGGGGAGGACCTTCTGTTTGTCCCACCACCCTCAACAGGTCCTTCTGGTGACAACGCGGAAGTCGGGCCCTGGGCCCTGGAACTCCCTTTCCAGGAAGGTCAGGTTGCCCCCTGCCTTGCTATCTTTCTGCAAGCAGGTGATGGATACCCTTTTTATCTCAGCAGACATGGAGGACTGACTTTTCAGGCAGACTGGGCCCTCACAACTTTGTTGTTCTGTTGGTGTTGCCTTTATTTGCTGTCTTTAACTAGCTTTAATTTTGTGGATATTTTAATGGTATTTTTAACTTTTGTGTTTAGTGTACTTTTTAGCTTTGTTATAACTGCTTTGACTCCCAGATTGGAAAAAAAAGATGGGAGATAAATTAATATAAATATCTTCATCATCATCATCCCATCATTTTGTGCCCACTTTATTTCTCAGAAGCCCTCAGAAGCTTCATAAAGATGAAAAGATGCACTCCCCCCTCCCCCCAACAGGTCTTGGAAGGTGCAAAAATGCTACTTTCATCAAGATTGTCCCGATAGCCAATACAGTAAACTCAATTTAAGCACATTTTGTTTCGAATGTGAGAGTACTGGATCTCTCAAACAGACTGATCATATTGGCAAAGCAAAAGCTGAACAACAACCAGTTCCACACAAACAAAATGGTTGCAGGTTAAGAGTGGGTGTGGAAAAGCAAATAAACAGGATGTCAGCAAAGATGCAAACCAGCCACTCGTAAGCATGGGCATACAGAGGTAGCTAACCGTAACACACTGGAGGTTCATCTATACACAAAGATAATAATGACTGATCAAGCTAAATACCCTAAAGGCAGCAGATCCCCTCTGGTGTCAGAAGCTAAGCAGAGTCCAATGCTCCAGCCCATTGGGATCGGTTTTTGCTAGGACTGAGTTGGAGCCAGCTCGCTTCTGCTCACATCCTGAGTCAAATGCTGCTGCCTCCCAGTGACTACCAGGGGAGGTCCAAAAGCAGCTATGACTTTATCAGAATTGGATGAAACGAGAGGGCTTTGTAGACCCATGAGGGGGGATTTCACCTGCCAAATTTCAGAGAGGTAGGTACAGGGAGCTTTGTGCTACGCACCGGTAAAGTCTGGCTTCCTTTTAAAGCGAATGCCAATAAATTTTTTCTCCTTTTATTTCCTGGGGAAAAAAACCTGAATGCTTCTGCTAGGGAATTAATTAGCTCATACATTAGAAAGAAACCCATAGATAACAACCAAAGGAGGCACCAAGAGGCATAAAATAAACATCCATAGGCCAAGTTACAACAACTGTGGGGAAGATTAAAAAGTCATCAGCGGACTCAGGAGAGGTGAGATGTGAAAAGCAGGTGCAAGGCCAGGGAGGAACACGGCAAAGAGGAGATTTCTCATTCTGGAAAGTCAGCTTGGCGGCCGGGGTGTGTGTGTGGCGGCGCTGCTTGGAGCAAACTCAATCAGGACTCAATCAGGCCGTTTCCACACTAGACTGTCATAGCGCTATTATTCCCTTTGCAACATCCTATGGAATCCTGGGCTGGCTGGCCCCTCCCAAAACTGCAAACCCCAGGATTCCACAGGACGTTGCAAGTAGAATAATAGTGTCATGACAGTCTAGTGTGGAAACGGCCTCAGAGTCCTCTTTTGGAAGAAAGGAGGAGAGATGGAGAACCGTGAGGAAATGGCAGAGGGTTTCAAAAGGGTTGCCAGTCAGCGCAAAGGGGAATGGTGGCCAGGCCTTGTGACAGGTTCCGGGATCTCCCTGGAAAGATGAAAATCCATAGCTGGACGTTTATTTGAAGGAGACCGCATGCAGAGCTGTGTAGGAAGGCACATCGCCACTTCCTTCCTTCCCTAAAGCAAGAACAAATTGTTTTAAGTATTCTTCTTTCTGTTGTGTGAGAAAAGGAAGGTTCCTGCGCCTTAAAAAAACCGATAGAATTCAAGGGGTTGCCATAAGTTGATAGGCAGCTGGGAGGCACATTCGTTCTTCTTGTGTGTCTTCAAGCCATTTCCAACTTACAGCAACCCTAAGGAGAACCTGCTACAGAGTTTTCTGGGGCTGAGAGTGTGTCCTGGGCCCAAGGCCATCCAGTGGGTTTCCATGGCCAAGCAAAGGGGAATCAAACCCTGGTCTCTAGGGTGGTCATGGTCCAACACTCAAATGCCTAGCCATGCCAGCTGTCCAAAGGCACATGCATGCACCTCGGATCTCATCTAATTTTGAAAGCTAAGAAGGGCCAGCCCTGGTTAATAGCTGGGTGGGCGACTGCCAAAGAATACCAGGGCCCATAGGCGGAAGGAACTGGCCAAACCTCCTCTGAGGATCCCTTGCCTAAGAAAACCCAAAGGAATTTGTGGGGTCACCATAAGTCAGCAGAGGAGTTGAAGGCACATGCACAGGAACACGGCATGGTTTGGGATTCTCCAGAACCCTTCATGAAGCTAGAGAGTGGGAGAGGGGAGACACAAAAAGTCCAGGACTATCTGGAGGTAGTGGTCAGCAGACGGTCTGCGGGATCAGTGTCCCTTGGGCCACCTCTGCAGGGCTGGGGGCCACTTCTCACACAGGGCAAGGACCTGAGGGCCAGGGCCAAAGTGTGGCCTAAGAGGACTTTTTAAAATTAAAAACCCTTATGTAAAATAAATAAACTGGACTACTCTTAAATTTATATTTTTGATATTTAAATGTCATCATTAACCATTTCCATCACAAGCTATTAAGAAATAAACCTGCCACATCGTCACTTACACTTGATTAAAAGAGAAGCGTACAAAGGTGTGGTTTTCAGATTTTTCTACTGGCTGGGGAGTGGGGTGGGGAGAGGTGGTCCCAGCCTAAATGTTGGGGCTTTTGCTCACAGAGAAGTATTCTAAGCATTTCATTCTAAGCCCAGAGTCAGCGGGTGAGTAAATTAAGAAGGCATACACCCTCCCTCCCTCTCTCTCAGCTGTGATTTTCTTCTGGAGAGGCATATCTTCTGTCATTTTGTGTGTGTGTGTGTGTGTGTCATCTGCAGCTCAGGCAACCCTCGAGTCACAGCAAAGTCACCCTGAGAAAGTCCCAGTGCCCCTTCCTCCTGCAAACATTTAAAGGTTATCCCAGTTTTCTGGCAGGCTTCCAGTTTGCAACTCTAGCTCCCTAAATCTCTCCCCGCCTCACTCCATTCCACCCTGCTTTGCAATTTCTTTTGGACCAGGGTGTCTCCTTCGCTTCCTGCCTCCGTCTGCCATGTGCTCTTGGCTGCGCACTTTGGAGCACAGATTGTTTTTCAAGTGCGGGTCGGGCAGCTGTGCTTCCCCTGGGGCTCCAACAGCACACAGAGGGGTTTCTGCACAAACCACCCCTCCTCCCCCACAGCCACATACACACCCCATGCATGGGAACTGCGTAGCACACGTCTCCCTATATGGAGCTCTTCATTCCTAGTGCTACACAAACCTTGTGTTGAGGAGCTGAACCAAGGCACTGGATGTGCAACCAAGTACACAACCAGAGGTGCATGTACATCCATGCGCATTGAATATCCATGAGCAATGTCAGTCTGCACACACAGTGGTTTCCCATGCTCAGCTCCGCATCCAGTTGCACGTTGGGTGTTGTGCTCAGTTGTGCAATATTGGCATTCAACAGAAGGGTTGTGTAGCACAATGGAAGGAAGCATCATAGAAGGCATAACTGTTCCACATTGGACAAAAGTCTCTATCTGCTTCTCTAGGGGAGGTTGCACACCCATGCGAACCAGCAAGAAAATTCCTCTCCAGTTGTCTCTGTGGTCACTGGGTGGCTTAGGACTGGAATCCTGCCGGTTAGTTCTAGATGGAACTAGATCCCAGGAGGCCTAAATATCCTGAAAGCACTGGATCTCATCTGATCTTGAAAGCTAAGTGCAGCTCAGGGCTTCTCTGCACTTGGATAGGGATCCACCAATGAATCCCAGGTGCTGTGGGATACATCCTCAGGGGTGTTTTTGCCAAAACTCACCTCTGAGGATTCCTTGCTGATGAAAACCTGAAGAAATTCATGGGGTTGCTGTACATTTACAGTGGCTTGAAGGTGCATACACGCACCAAGCAGGCACACTGAATCAACTGCAGAAGGGTGAGTCTACACGTAGATAAATCTAACTGACTCAATGGTACTGCTCTGATCAGACCTACCTCTGACTCATAAAAGTCTCAACTGACTCCTCCGTCCCTCCCCACCATGTCACTGGCCAGCTCTGCCAGGTGCTCCATTGAGATGCACCAGCAGAAGCAACAAAGTGGATCTGTATCTTTGGCATCACAATGCCTGACAGGTATTATTGAAAACACCATCAACTGCACAGCACTCGTAACATGCGAGGGAGTGGGATGCTGCCCACAGAAGGTCCTCGGCTGCATCCGAGGAAGAGGGCTGTTGTCAGCCAGGAAAGCTGGCACTTAAATAAACTGAGTAGCCTTAGAGCATTGCAAGATCACTTTGGTTCACCTTCTTTCCCCCTTGCCCCCTCCTTTTTCTTACAAAGAAACAAACTGTCATGGCTGAGAAAGAAAGAAAGAAAGAAAGAAAGAAAGAAAGAAAGAAAGAAAGAAAGAAAGAAAGAAAGAAGAAAAAAAGAAAAAAAAGAAAGAAAGGGAGAGGAGAGGAGAGGAGAGGAGAGAGGGGGTGGGAACAAGCTTGATGAGAAGACCTTCCAAATTCAGGCCCATTTGCCGCTTTCTGAGGTTCAACGTACACTTTCAGGCTGTTCATTTTGCTGATTTATCGATGACTCGGAGGAGAGAAATGATTTCCTTCGGGTCGTGGCTGTTACCGACCAACAGGATATTTCCTCTACGTTCCAAAACACTTTGAAGGGAAGTCAATTTTTCAGCCTCGGCTACATAACGGTATTTTCCACTTCTGAAAAGAAAAACAGATTTTCCTGATGCACGTGATCCATGCTGCGTTATAACAAATTCATTTTCCTTTCTTGCAGGCTTCAGTCTTGCACAGGTTTACCAGACCAGGATGGCCTTTGAGGCCCTTCCCTAAACTGCAAACCCCAGGATTCCATAGAATGTTGAAAGTGGAATAATAGCACTGTAAGAGTCTAGTGTGGAAATAGCCTAAGAGTCTGCGATTCTGCACTGGTTGCTCCCAGTTTGCTGGCAGGACAGAGGGGTCTGGCAATGCCCGCCTCTCTTCTCTTCCTTGGTCATTGGCCATGGTGGCTCTCCAGGTAGCCTGGCTCTCCATCCAGGCGCTTCCTGGAACCCAGTCCTTGGGGTCAGCTTCCTTCTGTCCTTGGCGAAAGTCCTTCCTTCCTTCCTTCCTTCCTTCCTTCCTTCCTTCCTTCCTTCCCTTCCCTTCCCTTTCCCTTCCTTCCTTCTTTCCTTCCTTCGCCGCCCCACTCTTCGCCCCATCTCTTCTTCCTGAGTCCCTGTTGGAATTCTCCATTCACCTCAGAGTCCATGAAGTTGGGCTGCCCTGGAGCAAAATAAATTGTCAGGTTTCAGAGGGAGGTCCGGGCAGTGTGTATTTTTACAGCTAATGAATCTTCCTGTTTGAGTTGGGAGAAGCCCTCCCTTCCTGGCTGGGATCTTCAGCTCGGAACAGTGAAATGAAGGGGCAGGAGGAGGAAGGGAAGACAATGGGGGGTGGGGGAGTGCCACCACCATCATCAGACTAGCAGAGCACAACGCAGGACTCGACCAGCCAATGGGGCCGGGGTACCACCCACTAGGCATCATTGCCACCCCAGCAGATTTACCAGGGGAAGGCAGCCCAGCCCAGGAGATGTTCTGGGGTGCTCCCAGCTCAAAGACCACACAGGCATGGCCCCAACCCTCTTTAAAACAGGGCTCAAGTTTTTGGATTGTTTGGCCCTTGTCACCAGGCAGGGTGGCAAACAAAGGCAAACATTCTTATGGCGCAGCGGAGGAACACACGCAGTGCCGCACCGTGCCTTGCGCAAGCAGCAAAGGGTGGCAAGGATGAGTCCCAAGTGGAAAGTAAAAATTGCCAAGCCAAAAGGGGAAACCTCCTCTTGCTTCTAATCAAAGAGACTCACCCTTGTTAATTCATTCTCTCCTATTTTCAAACACAATGAAGACAGTTACAAATGCAAGACCAATTTCCCGGCACTTTTAGGGCAAAAGTCTTAAAGAAGGAGCCTCGTTCTCTCTTTGAGGTGTACAGCAAAGCCTTGCTTATTTCAGCTTAATCAGGGAGAAAGAAATGAACAAAAGCCGGCAGCACATGTGTACACACAACTGAGCAACGGGGAGAGGAGAGGAGAGTGAAAAAGGCTCCTTTATATCTGATAGCAGCCCAGAAATATGTATGAGTTTTTCAGATGTTGGAGCAGAATTGCCTCCAGATGGGTCCCGGGTCAGACACGGTGACACCAGCTTCCTATTACACGGCTAGCAAGCGCAGAGAGATCCGCACAGCCTGTTTCTCTCAGAGAAAGCATGCGGTCTGGGCCTCCTTCGGCTGCTTGCTGGACGCATCTCCAGTGCACGCAATTCAGGCTTAAATGGGCAGAGGGCCCGATCCTGCTCCCCAGAGCCTCTCGGTCCCCAAGGAATCCACCCACATGGCCGGTTTAATTGGGGAACTATTTTTCTGGACTTCCAAACTGCCAGCCTGATGCAATTGTGCCCAAGGGCAGAAGGAGTCATGGACGGTTTTTCCTCTCCCACCCCAGCCACCATTAAGCCTTTTCTCCGGCACTTTGGGGACCCTTGGCCGCCTTTAAGAGAAGAGTCACTGAGAAGAACAGGCTCATGGCTCCAGAGCAAGGCAGCTTTCCCGGCCACACTTGCAAGACAGATTTTATTTTATTTTCAGGACAATTTAACATCTCTAGATTTGTGGGCTTTAATGTGTGGCATTAAAGAGCAGCCATAAAAATATACAGCTTTTAATAGCATCCCTCCACCTCTGGGGCATCTGGTGAGTCAAGATAGACTCTTTGGCTTTTATGACTCTGCCGGGAGGCTGGCAGCCACGCCGCCTCCCTTCAGTCCCTATGGCCACCACCGGCACCACCCAGCCGTCCTCCTCCAGCTCTGATGTGCTCTGTAAGCCCCTCAGGGCAAGGAACTGCCTTTTTGCCTATGCACGTAAAGGCCAAAGAACCAGCCTGGTGTATGGTCTGAGTGTCGGGCTACGACTCTGGAGCCCAGGGTTCAATTCCCTGCTCAGCCATGGAAACCCCTGGGTGACCTCGGGCACATCACACACTCTCAGCCCCAGAAAACCCTTGGCATCACCATAGTTTGGAAATTTGCCATCAAGTTGAAGGCACACAACAAGAATATAAAGCCCCCCAGACATCAATGGTGGTGCTGCGTTGCTTGTTGCAGGGTGGTTGGTCAACCAAACTGGGGGAAGTGCCTCCCCTGGACTCAATCTGTGGGGGCCACCCTCAATCTGCAGTGCAGAGGCACCCTAGTGGCAAGGTGGGGGGGGTAGCTGCTTCCAGGGCCAAGTTTCCTCCCTTTTTTATTGTTTCTGAATAAGCTGTGAGCAGATTGTCAGTCTGTGATCCAAAATAATTTTGAGCCCAATCTAAAAGGAAGCTGTTCCTATGGGTTTGGGATTAGGCCTTCATCTAATACATTTTTATTTTTTTGCAAACCAGCCTTCCCCTGCAACACATTAGCAAGCGGCTTACGGGGAACAATCAAATTCTGAGGGGCTGCCACTGCAGCTGCTTCTGCTGGCCGTGACGGTGGTGGCAGCTGCCCTGATGTCCTGCTTTATTTTTAGCCAGCCCCAGTGCCAAGTGGGCACAGACTCCGTTCTGCCCATGGTATCCCCCAGCCCCACCGTGCCACCTCCACACTGGCGCAAGGCTTTCCCCCCTTTGCTAACAGTAGAGGGGTAGGGAAATCCTGTAGCAGTTGCTCTGGTCTTTGCAGAACAGCCAATGCCAGGCAGGATCAGGGTGGGCAACTCCATGGCCTGGAAATGTTGTCCCTGCAGTAAAAAAACTAAGAGAAGCCCACATGTAGACGCTTCCAGAAAGCACACTTCTCGTCCAGAGAAAAGCCTCTGTTGCCCTGCTTAAGCCCCCAGGGAAGAAGGAAGCAACTTCAGAGGAGGAAGGACAGAAGGAAGTAAACACTAAGCGTAGCAATCTACATGTGGATCTAGACCGGACAAGAGGGGAAACACCAGGGGCTATCTCCCCAAGTGCTGCCCAAACACACATATACACATGTGCACACACAGAGACGCACACAGGTTCAGGTTATTGGTTTCGGGGCTAGTGCTGTAATTTCCAATAGAAACAAGTCCTACCTGCTTCTCCTACCCTCCACGAAGACATGCGCACACAGAGACCCACATGGAGACCAGCTTTGGTTACACTTGAAGAGGCCCCAAGCGTTTCCTGCTGGAGCTGCTGGGGCTGGCAATTGCCAAGGCTGGAAATCGTTTGGTCTAGATCCAGAACAAAGGAGGCCCGCACCATCTCCATCCCCAAGATGCTGCTGCTGCTGCTGCTGCTACATCTTCAGCTACATCTTGGAGAGCATCCAAGAACAGCAAGGTCTAGGTTTCCTGGCCGCCTTTGTGTTCTGCAAGATTCAGTTCTTAAT
Source organism: Ctenosaura bakeri (assembly GCA_948474755.1). Taxonomy (NCBI): domain Eukaryota; kingdom Metazoa; phylum Chordata; class Lepidosauria; order Squamata; family Iguanidae; genus Ctenosaura; species Ctenosaura bakeri. The sequence goes on from CAOLHI010002269.1 coordinate 39,329, forward strand.
TGCACCTTTAACTCTAAAAATAATGATAATTTATCAAAACCAGGCAGAATCTGTCCCAGCTGGAGCTGGCAGCCCAAAATCCTGGAGCCAGGAGGAGCAGTTCTTGGGCAGCAGTGTCGAACTGTGGAAGGGCCGGTGGCAGACCACACAGAGTCCCACACGGGCCATTTCTCCCAATCTGGAGGCAGGGAGTGGGCAGAGCACGGGCGGGTGGGGTGGGAGAGAGAAGGGACAGCATTTTTCCTAATCAGTGCTGTTTCTTTTGTGGTTACATTTTGGTTTCATGAGGCAATTGTTGGCAGCCACATGCTCACAGAGCTAACAGACTTTTGGTGAAGATGTTGCAAATCTCACAAGAATTTCTGAACCTCATTTCAGGATTCACAGGGTTTAAGAAAACAGACTGGCTTCTCTTCAAAGTGATATTTGCTGAGCAAAGGCTGCAGCTAAGAACAGCTTTAAAAATTCCCCCAGCTTTTGCCAAAGGGCAGAAGACACAACAGCAGACTTTGGCGCTCCAGCCAAAGTGTGGGGATGAGGTGGGGGTCTCCTCCATCACGAGAGAGGAAGGGGCTTCTCCTCGCAGTCACTGCCACGTTTCCTTGTCCATTCCTTCTGGGCAACTCTCATCTGGAGGAAGGAGATACTGGCCCCCATCCCCACAAATGTAACTTGCTTGCTGCGTCCTCTTGGCCTGTGGCAGCAGAAAAGCAGCAAGATCTTAAAGACTTTTGCATTTATCACACTGTGAGCTTTTGTGAGCCACAGTGCTTGTGGTCAGAAGCACGAAGGGCTCTCCAGAACTTCAGGTGCTGTCCAACGGCACGCAGTACACAAGACCAGGGGATTTTCAAGAGTGAGCACAGAGGGGAATGACAAGATGAAGACAACGCAAGCCCTTTGGTTGCTACGCCCAGTGGCTTCTGCATTTCATTTCCCTCTGAGCTCCCCGCCTGAAATCCCAGCCACAAGTGTGGTCTCTTTGGAAGAGCAGAAAGAGTGCAGGAAGGCTTTTCTGCCTACAGGGGGCAGCAGTGGTACAGACAGAGAGCTGGCCCCCCAGGGGGTCCCCTCGCTGACTGTCCTTATTCGCCTCCTTGGTCCAGGCTGGTCTGCTCAAGGAAGGTCCCCCTCCCCACCTCTGTCCTCATGTCCCATGCACATCCCATGTGCCTGGGGGTACAGGACCAGCCTGACCCCAGGCCATCTGATCCCGCTTGAGGCTGCCCTCTTTTTTGTAGAAGTGGTGCCTGAACTTGAGGGCTCCGTGATGGACCTCCATTGAACAAGTTTGTGCCCCTGCCGGAGATGGCTGCACCTGCTTGAGGCTGTGACCCCCACAGAACTCCTCCCTACCGTCTTTCCCCCTTTGCCCCCTCCTCTGCTCCCCCTCCCACCTTCCCCACAGCCCTCTCCTCCCCAGCCTCCTTCCCCTTGACTTTTGTGGCTTGTCTAATGAGCCTGGCTAAAGCAAGTCCACCGCCGGTCTCTCTTCCAAGGCAGCAGGACCCCCACCATCACCACCACCACCACTGTGCCCCCTCCCACAACACCCCGAGCCCTCCTCTTCCCCTTAAATTGCTTTCAGACTCCTTTTCCAGTGGCTCTGCCCACCGCCCTCTGACTGCAACCAGGAGGCTGGCCCTGGCGCTTACAATAACCGTGTGTTTATTTAATAAGGCTTAGGAAACTAATTTAGCCAAAATGAAACATAACTACCAGCAGCTGGGGTGGCGGCGGCAGCAGTGGCGGCAGTGACCAGCGGTGGGTGGGAAGAGCCGGGGAGGGGGCGCAGACACACACAGTTTCATCTCAGCCCTCCGCCCCAAGGCTGGCCTCCTGGCTGCAAAGCAAGGGGGGAAGAAACCCCCTTTTGGGGTTTTGGGGACACCTATGGGGGTGCGGGGCATAAATCCTATGAAAAAGAGCTGAAATCCGCTCGTAGTTTGCTCCTGGGGAAGCCGTCCAGGGCCAGAAAGGAAGGGGGTTCCCTGAGAAGGGGGGTCTATGGCAGGACATCTCAGGAGGTGACCTGGGCTTGGGAGGAGGTGGCCCTCATGAGGCCTGAGCCGGGCGCCCCTGTAAATGGGGAGCAGGAAGGGGGAAGGCAGCAGGAATGGGGGTAAAGAGCTCCCCTGCCTCCCATCTGGTCTGGCTACTCCTGGCCACACCAGCTGCCCCGGGAACCACACACGGTCTGGAAGTGGGTTGGAAAGCATTCTGGATTTGCTTGGAGTCTCGGGGTGGATCCCTTCCAACATCTCACAGAGATGAAAACTGGGACTTACGTGTAGGCAAGCAGGATTAGGCCTTTTCCACAGGACACTCTTATAGCGCGATTAGCAGGACACTCTTATAGCCGGCCCCTCTCGAACCTGAAACCCCAGGATTCCCTAGGAGGTTAGAAGTGGAATAATCACGCTATAGGAGCGTTGTGTGGAAAAGGCCTCAGAGTGTAGTCAAGGTGGCCAAAGTTGTTAATGAGGAAGGAGAGACAAGCTTGGGGAGGCTGCAGCTGTTTGCTTCTGCCTGAGCTTGCCAGGAAGGACAAGACACCTCCGGCCCTGCTTTCCTCTCCTGCGGACTACAAACTCCTTCTGCACTTTGAACACAGTTTGCAACAATTGAAGTCAGCAGAGGACATTTTGGGAGGACGTGGGAAGAGGAGAAAGAAACTGAGACGCTTTAAAAACAACCTGAGAAGGCAGGGTGGCCGGGGATTAATGACGACCATCCCTGCACCAAACTGGGACTGTAGAGGAGGAGTGCGGAGGTGTCTGCGGTAATAGGAGGGGAGCAGCTGGGTTTGGGTTGAGGGTCCGTGATGCAGCAGTCTTGCTAAAGCCAAGCAGGCCTGGACCTGGGCGGTAACTGAACAGGAACTAGCAAATCTTACTTCTGACACCAGAGGAGTAATACCGTTCATACTCACTACCTTGCTTTCAAATCTGGTTTCATTTTGCCCTTGTGGAAGAACAAACCAACCAACTTTCAGCTCCACTGCTGGTAAACAGCAGCCTCCAGGGACCCTGCTGTGGCACCCCCGACAAAGGGCTCAGGGAGATGGAGGGCATCTGCCCCTCGAGCCCAAGGGCCCAGAGGTGACCATCGTCAGCTGAGTGTATCAGGGGAAGAGCGGGATGTAGAAGAGGGGCTGCTCCTCTCTTTCAAGCTGGAATGAAAAATGCCCCTGTGGCCAGGCGGCCTGATAGCCAGCCCCATAAAACCTCAATTAGAGCCTCCGGATAGACTGACACAGCCCTCCAAGGTTCTGGAGGTCACTGCCCCCTCAGCTTTATTTCCCTGTAAATGCTCTGAGCAATTAGAGGCTTGGATGAATAATGAAAACAGGGGACTGTTTAATACAGGAAGCCTTGCTGGCTGTTCTCTGTTGCTCCCCTCCATCACGTGGGGCTTTACCAGCACTGGGGCTCAGCCCCACATCCTCCTTCCCAGACCTGAGCTCTGTGGCAGAATGACAAAGACAGGCAGCCCTCCCGGGCAGGCACAGATCACCAAGTGCACCATCCACACGTGCATGAATACACCACCCTTTTGCTTCTGACATTCTGTTCCCCACCACACGAAGACGTCCTTTGCCTTGTTTTGCAGCAATTCCAGCGCCTCAAGGCAGTGAGCACAGTTCTCAATGGCTGGACCAAGCAAAGGCCAGCGTTTCGGGGATCATAAGCGATGACCCCAGAGGATGCAGCTGATGTTCCCATCCATTCAGGACAACAGTTTCATTTTTTTTATTTTTTCTGGGAGAGTCACACATTGATTCATAAATAGATTTTAAAAGGAAGACAAATACACCAGCTCATTCTTTCTCAGCTCATTCCTCTGCCCTGGCAGTCCTCACTTCCAGGCTAGAACCACCTCACAGGGGTGGAAAAATGCACAGAAGTATTAAGGCACTAGACAACAAATGATGATGGTGGTGGTGATGATGATGATGATGATGACCACAACAACAGCATCAAGCAGTCAGCAGGTGATCAGCCTTCTCCAGGCAAAGGACGAGCGGGTGGGTTGCAGGAGCCCCCTCAGCTGGGAGAGCCACCTGCCTCCCTGGGATCTCCCCTTTTTCCTCTCTCCGTGCCCTTCAGGAGCCCCGCCTATGGCCCTGTCGGTGCATTTATCTGCCAGGCAATACAATTAATAGGTTGACCAATAGAGGAGGGAGGGGCTTGGAAATAAACGGAGGCCTACGCCCACCATATGTAGATACCTTCTGGAGCATGCATCCAGCAATGGGGGGAATGCGTCAGGGCATGATGCCATGGTTTTCATGCGCTCTCACACTGCACATGGTAATTTGGTGTGTAAATGCTGGTTTGGGAGGTATGCAAATGTAGCTCAGAACGAGTTCCAGCGATAGGACTGTGGGGCTGAGGGTTGCCCAGTGCACGCGCACACCCACCCACAGGCCCGCCTCTACCTCTGCCTGTGTCCTTGTGTGCTAAGGGAGCCCATTAACGCCTCATCTGTGAGAGTTTCTGCGCAGCCAGGCAGGGCTTTGTGCCTGGGGGCCTTTGCGTCTGCTGTCAGGTACGCGCAGACATTCATCATTGCCGCAACCCAGGATGAAAGAGGTACATATGTATGAAGGAATTTCATCAACCAGGACAGACACCAACATCTCACTTTTATGCCCAAGACCTGCATTTTTAATTCATGTTGCCTAAGAAGGCAGCAAGATGTGGAGGCAGGACTGGAGCAGGCAGCAAAGCGTGAGCTGGAGGTGGGGCCCAAGGGGGGTCAGGCTCCAAACCGATTACCAGGCAATAAAAGCCTCCCTGGGACTGTGTGTGTGTGGGGGGGGGGTGCTACTGGCTTCTTTTAAGGGGAATAAAGGCGTAGAGAGGAGCTCCCCCGGCAGAGGGGGAGTCACCTGCTGCAGGGGACGGACACAGGGCAAGCACGTAAGGAAACCAACACCAAAGGGAGGGGGCACCCTACTTGAGGCTGCAAAAAGTGTGCAGCTTTCACAGGCAAACACGCACAAAAGCTCACAGTGCAGTTATGAGGGAACTGGAACCTAGGCAGTGAAACTCAATCCACTGCATGTCCTGAGCGGTTCTGGTCTGAGGCCCTTCCACCGCCAGGTCCGCTGGAAGAGCTACAAAGGCAAAACAGGCCCATGAGGAGAGAGGGAGCCATACAGCTGCTTGGACCACCAGCACTGAGGAAGCCCTGGGCTCCCCGAAGAAGCAGCATTAAAAAGACAACACGCCCAGTGAGGGCCATGTGCATTGTAGCCCTCAATTCCAGTCACCTTTTCTGGGCCTGACGGCCAGAGAGGGACTCCTTGTCCTTCTCCCTTGCAGTCAGCTCCCTGAAGGAATGGCATCATGGAGCTGGACCAGAGGAGGGTCATTGTGGTGGAAGGGGTGAAGCGGGGAACCACAGTAGGCAGTCCTGCCTTGCACTGGTCTCATTTGAGAACACAGTCAGGAGAACAGAGCTCTGGAACAAAATCCCAGCCTGCAGACACTGAAGAAAATCAACAATGCAAAAAGTTGTGGTTTTTTTCCCAACTGAAAACAAACCCAGCAAGCATTTATGTTAATGTGAAGATGCACAGGTTTAACACAGAGATGTTGTCATGAATTTCTTTTTATAATAAACAACAAGACTTCTTTTGAACACTGCACTAACAAGTTGTTATTCTGCTGTAGATGGGGAGTGTGTCAGCAGAAGACTAAAGTAGTGTGACAGATCTGTACACCTAAGAAGCAGAGATCTAAGGAAAGGAGCTCTTTCTCCAGGCGTGCTGGGAACTGTGATCAGCCACCAGCCCGGGCCAACTGAGTCCCCCCGTGAGACCCAGAGGAGAGCGGATTCTTGGGGAGCCCTGGCACCCCCCTCCGCCAGGGCAACGGAGCCACATTGGCACAGGGAATGCAAAGTTCCGCTCTCATAAAGAGCACTGGCAAATCTGCACTGGTCTTCTCAGACACTTTGGACCACTTTCTTCCCATAGAAGAGATGCAATTCAGCAAAGAAGGCTTCCCATATCATTGCTCATGTAATAGCCCCACCTGTGACTGCATGGGCACCCTTGTTTCTGAGGCAGATCAGGGCACCAGCACTGCCTCCCAGATAGGGCCGCAATCTCCTTTTGCAGGGTTGTCAACAAGCCCCACAATTTCTGCACGCAAAGCCCCAGGGCAGCCCTGGCCTACTTATTACCAAGGCACAGCAGCCGTGGCTCTGGCTGCTTGTGCTCCACATTCTTCTCTGTAGAATCTGGCTTTGGGATTCAGCCACGTCCTCACCAATGTCCTGGAACCCCAGTGACCATTAGCCTGACATTGGTGCGACCCTGGAAGAGACAGAGGCCCAAATGGGGAGCAGAGAGGAAGGACAGCTCAGGGGGAAGCAGAACCTGCACGAGCTTATTCATCAGTTAGTCCTCTCTGGGCATCAGCAGCATGAAAGGGGCAAAGTCAGGTGAGATGCTCTTGGGGAAGCCCAACGTGTGTAGAAATGGGGATCCTGTATTTTTGAAGAGCTGTCGGCGGCTCCCAGCAGAGAACAAAGCTAGCAGATTCTTGAAATATCTATCTTCAATTATATGTTGCAATTCTTGCTGTGAAATTGCTTCCTTGATAACTCATTCTCAAAACTCTTTCATAATCACCAGCGCTATTCCTTCACATTCCTGCAGCAAACTATTCATTGCCCGAAATGCATATTCATATTGGTGTTTCCTTCTCAAAAAGAACACCATGCTTGGCTAAAGATACGCTATTGACTCACTGCTTATAAATGATACCTTATTGCCAGGTGCTGAAAGAAAGGGAAAAGGTACTGCGTTACCATCAGTTTTCAGAAGGGACAAATGATCACCGTGGTGGTGCTGAAGATCAGGATGAAATGCTGGGCCAGAGAATGTCCGTGTGATTCACACTGGCTGAATTCCCCAGCTGAGCTTCCCTTTTCTTTTTGGAAGCGAAAGGAGAAGTAGGTGTGTATGGGAAGCTGTTTGGCCCAGCCAGCACCTGAGGAGGACGCTGCACCAGGTGGAGAAGGAGGAGGAGGAGGAGGAAGCAAAGCAAATTGCTGGGAGCCTGGAGGGGAAGAGATACCAGCACGGGATGCCTGCTGTCTGCCCAGATCAGGAAGTCCAGACTGCTGGAGAAGCGCATGAACTTCTCAGCCTCAAGAGCATGTTGAGAGGCCAGGCGTCACACGTCGGCATGCATGGACCCCCATCCATGTGCACAGGTGCGAGTGTTTCCACCGTGGCCATTTCCCCACCAAGCATACAAGAGACAGCTCAGTCCCAGGTGTGCCTACTCAGAAGTAAGCCCCAGCACAACAGCTTTTGGGTGTATAAAATGCAGCTTGGTTCTAAACGTGTGTGCTCAGAAGTTAATCACGGCAAGTCTTCATCCTCCTGCATTGGAAACACTAAAGGACATGGCAGTTAAATTATTTGGAATTCAGTTTGGCAGGCGAGTCCCTCGGGAGGAATCAGATGGATTTCCTAAGTGAAATGAATGGGGCTGGGGGGAGTGGAGCTGTTGGTCTCATTCTGCATGCTAATCACCAAGCCAAGTGATTAAACCCTTAGTGGTGAGGCCCCCGGGAGCTCCCCTTGGCTGTGGCGAAAGGAACCGGCCCCAGCAATTAAGGGGGCAGTGGGGGAAGAGGAAGAGTCCCCCGGGACCCCAACTGGATTTACCCTCATGCCCTTGGGACCAGAGGGGGTGAGCCCAAAGACACTCAACGGCATAGGAATTATTAGAGCAGGGAAATTTCAAGTGGAATGGAAATAATTCTCTGGGTGTGTTTACTTTGGAGGCTTCAACTTAATAATTCAGAACGCCTGTGCTTTGCCAAAGGAAGCGACAGAGACAAAAGCCGCCTCGTCAGGTGGTCAGCCTCACTCGTCCCAAGCGCCCACCCTTACCTGAGTCCCCAACATGTGGCGGGACCTCTCTCTCAGCCTCATTAACTCAAACACATGCATAAAAGCCCCCCTCCCGACCATTCACATCCCACCCAGGACCCGATGGCTGGGGACACCCAGGTAAAACACTCCCCTAGCACCAAAACTTACTTTCTTTCTTTCTTTCTTTCTTTCTTTCTTTCTTTCTTTCTTTCTTTCTTTCTTTCTTTCTTTCTTTTAATTTTGATTTTCAAGAATGCTTCAGAGCATGTGTGAGCCGATGAACAAGTGCAATCATAAATTATGGAAAGCTTGGCTACACTTGTCAAGGAAACTAACAAAGTGCTTCAGGAGGTGACAGGGCCAGCAGCCCAGGGGATGATGAGGATGGTGATAACTGCTGCTGCTACTACCTCCCCCTCCTCCTCCCCCTCCTCCTCCCCCTGCTACTTCTATTCCTTTTCTTCTTCCTCTTCTTCCTCTCCCTCTTCTGCCTCCTCCTCCTCCTCCTCCTCTTGTTTGTTACTCACAATTAGAACCAGGCAGGCTATTTATATCCGGCACATGCTATTTCGAGAGAAGGCTGCTCTCTTTCCTGCCTGTTCAGCTTCACAAGCAGGTCGCAGGTCTATGCAGCAGGCCAGAAAATTTGTTGTGAGAACACTTCCCAAAAGTGCTGAAAAGGGTGTGGGAGGACCCTGCAGATCAAAACCTTCTCCTGAACACGTGAGAGATGCAGGGCCAGCCGTCTGTCCAGCCGCTCACTCCTTCCCCCATAAGCGCGCACACACACGCACACGCACACACGCGCATTCAGAAGGCCTGCCGGTTATTCAGGAAGGAAAAGGCACCACTTTTGACATTGTTGCTCAGAGTCAAGTGGAGAAGGAAGAGGAGCCAAGTGGCAAAAGATACTGGGAATGGGGGCACTGGAATGACAAAATTAGAAGCGCGCAAGGCCAGCTGAATCATTGCATGGGGTGGTGAGTGGTGGATTGGCTTCCCCCATCCTGGAGACAGCCCAAAATCTGTCCCTGCCACACACAACTGATGTCCATGGTGACCAGATTCCCTGTGCGACCCCTGTGCCACTCCGGACAAAAGAGGCTCCCTGCGTCATGACCGTCCCTCTCTTCCAACTGCCAGTTTCAGTGGGGTGGCAGGTGGCAAGGGCTGGGCCTTGCCAGTTGCGTGAAAGGGCAAGTCGGAGCCAGAATCTGGTGTAAATTTCAAAGAAGTAGCTTTGAAACAATGGCCATTTCCACACGAGACTGTTATAGTGCTGTGATTCCACTTTCAACATCCTATGGAATCCTGGGGTTTGCAGTTTCAGGAGGGGCCAGCCGGATTCCATAGGATGTTGAAAGTGCAATCAAAGCGCTATAACAGTCTTGTGCGGAAATGGCCATAGACAGGAAGGCTCTTGCAACATATAGACAAGAAGAAGCAGGGGAACGAACATGGCAACATCTTTAAGGATAACTGGTTCTTATTTTGGCATGAGCTTTTGTTGGTTTCAGCCCACTTCTTCTCCAGTTAGTCTTAAAGGTGCTGCCATTTCCCTTTTCTTATCTCTCTCCCTTCCAGTGGCTCAGCCTGGGGAAATCTCCACTATGCCCATGGACGTGTTCTGAACACCACTGTGGAAGGTGGTGTGCTGCCCCTCTTTGGCAATGCATACTCGGCTCCCAGGTGTGCAAGGACAGCCAGAAATGCTCTCTCTGGCCTCCTCAGCCACTGACACTCCACCCATCAATCCTTGCACACCCAGGAGCCGGGTATGCACCCAGGAGCCAGGTATACACTGAGAAAGCAGCTTCCTCCCTTAGCCAAGGGGCAGCAATTGTGTCTTCTCTTTGGACAGCTCTGGGTGCACCCCTTGACCAGTGGGTGGCTGGGAGGGGGGCTCAGAGCTGCACCTGAGGGCCTCCAGCTGCCCAGTGGCAGGGAAGGAGCAGGAGGAGGGGAAGCCATCACACCTCCCCTCCCCAGAACCGCCAGTGGTGTGGCACTGGGAGGGAGCTGCCCTCTGTTCATATACGGCTGAGTGCACCAAGCCCTTTCCCTGTGCCAGGGTCCCCATTGCCCGAGTGAGCCTGGCCCGCTTGAAAGGGACTCACTGGACTGGGGTGGGGGGTGGGGAGAGGGGAGAGCCCTGGTGGTGCACAGCCCAGGAGCAGTGGGAATGAGGCTTCAGCAGGACCTCCCCTGCTGGAGCAGAAGGTCTGGGATCTTTCCAGCGGGTGACTGGCACCTTCCAGAGGAAGCTATGACCCCCCACCCTCACCTCTTCTCCCCACCCACTCCATGAGTGTGCAGCCAGAGGCAAGGAAGAGGAAGAGACTCTGAATCACGCAATAAGCTGTCTGACACAATGGAGACACAAAGGAGACGGCGGAGGTCTCTCTCCTGATGCCACACTTTCCAACCCATGCCACACCCTGGCGGAGACAAAGCACTGGGAAGGAATTCTGCCCACGGCCAGGCTCACCCGCCAGGTGGGGTCTGGTGCCAGCAGAGAGGAGCCTCCCCACAGCCGGGGAAATTTCCCAGCAAGTCTCAGGAGCAGCCAGATTGCCTGGCGGGCAGGCGGGCCAGTTTCCCTGGCACTGCAGATCAGGGTAAGGTGGCGAGGTTTAGGGGACACGACTCCACCCCAGGCAGGATTCCTCCACACGTGAAGTTTGGGTCCTCTCCCCTCACCCCGGGGGGGGGAGTGGGGAGAAGGGCAGGGAACATGGTCCCCTGCTTCTGTGAAATGCCCACCTACCAGACCAAGTCCCGTGCTGCATCACCACAGGTGGGAAGGCTGTGTTGCAGAAACTGCCACCAGTGTGTGTTCCTCCTCCCACCCCCCTCACCAAGTCTGTCTTCTCCCAGACTGGCTGCCTGGGGGCTCCCAGTCCTGATGCTGGGTGCTAGTGATACTCTTAAAGTCCTGCCTGCTGGAGCCATTTTGGGGTCACCTATACTCACCTGATCCCCTCCTGGGAGGTGGAATCCTCTGCCTGACTCAGGTGCCCAAATCTTGGGCTGAGTTTGGGGCCTGACCCCTCTTCTCTGGTCCTTGGGGTAGGGGAGGAATCTCAGGGTGAGAGAGATGCTTTGAAAAAGTGCATGTGTGTACACATGCGCATACCTAAGTGTGCACGCATCTATATACATGCAATTCACAGTGTGCTGCAGGCTCTTCTGTAGACCAGTTTGGAAAGGTTGCTGCAGGCTTTTAGGGGGCACTCACCTGGTCTCCTTCCAACCACTACAAGGGACCACTCCTATGCCTCGGGGCTCAGTTGAGATGCTGCTGATGTGGGCCCTTTCCTTACCACTGAAAAATCCCAGGTAGCTCTGGAAGGACATGGGTGAGAACCCCAGAACACTGGTCTCTTGGCCACAGCTTAGAAAAGTTGTTTTCCTGGATTACAGGCCCAGGATCCTGCAGCATGGGCACAGGAGACCCCAGAGTATCACTGCTGGTAGATTCTGGCTGTTGTATACCCCAAAAGCACCTTTCCCCGGCCTCCACCCAGTCCCGCCCTTGGCTGTGTCAGAGACAGAAAGACAGGCAAAGAAGGCTGGATCCAGCCCATGCAACCCACTTCTCAGGGTCTACAGAGGAGTTGGGTCAAAGGCTTCTGTCTCTTGCTCCAGTCCTGCCTACTGGGTGGGAGGTTTTCCCCTTCCTGCAATCTCAATAGACTCTCCCACCCCCACCTCCCACACACACACCCTTAGCCAAATCACAAACCCTTTGGCTGCTTTTGGTACAGAGAAGCTGGAAGAATGGAGAGAGATTGAGAGAGAGAGAAAGAGAGAGAGAGAAAGAGAGTGAGAGGGAGGTTGACGAATTTGGGTCCTTTTCTATGCCTCCCCTCTCCTCCTACCCATGCTCCCCCCATGCAGAAAATGAAGAGGTACTTAAGACTCGGCTGTGTATATTGAAAGCTAAAATCCCTTTAGAATTTAATCTCCACTGATGGATTTAAAATGGTTACAGGCAGCTGGGTTCTTATTTTATCTCTGGAGTTGTGGTAACTCTTTGAAGCGAGCTTTTATTGAAAACAGCATTTCTGGGTTCCCGGGCCCTCATCATGCGGGAACGTCCGTCTGGGCTTCTGCTTGATGGATGTTTTCTGACAAGTCCAGTGAGGGAAGCCCAGCGCTCTCTTGAGAAGGGGGACGTGGGCTCTCTCCGTGGCCCCTGCCCTCATCACCACCCCACTGGGCCAAACTGCAGCCCAGGAATAAGGTCATGTTATGGAAACAGCCGCCCTGCTCACAACAGGGACTTAGAGCTGCCTGCAAAAGTCCCAGCAGAGATCAACATGCAATGTGTGTGTGTGTGTGCGCGCACGCGCGTGTGTGGAGTTACAGGTGCAAATGATAAGCCAGGGATCCTACATCACGCTTACTTAGACAGAGCAAATCTACACTCACATAGTTACAGAGGCATTGTTGCATGGTGGGTCAACACACAGGAAAATCCCACGGGTTGAATAGCTCTACTCTGGTTGGGACTAACCACAGAACTGAGGCTCCTGTGAAATGGCTTGTGCTGGAAGACCCTGACTTATGTAGCTGTAAAGGGAATACGTCTGTTGCACAAGAAAGTGGAGCTGAGTGTGTAAGGGACCTTGCTCACGTGTATTAACAGAAGGCTGGCTTATGGGGATAGGTGGGACAATGTGCTTGTGTGTGTGGATGGGCCATCCTGGAGACAAACTGGTGTGATAAGTCTCTAAGTTCCCTCAGGTCACATTCTTCCATGCAGCCAAACCCGTCCCTCCACTGCCAGGCCCCAGCCCCACAGCCATGAAATGGTCACCCCTCACGAAGGGGTCCCCTGCACAGAATTTGGACGAGTCATACACCAGGCTGACCAGCTGCTTTATGGCATGACTCCAAGGGCCAGAAGAAGGAACCTCAGAGAGCTGTTTTGCACAGCAGATAGTGTTCTGCCCATGAAGGAGTACTAAGCACAGCCTCCGTGCAGGACTGTACTCTACCACAGTTTTTTTTTCTTCAAGAATAAGGTGTTCTTTTCATCCTGCTTTTCCCAGTCTCAAGCCAGATAATGTCAAGCAAACATCAGCCACTGAGCCAGAGCATCCAAAAGAAACCAGGCTCAGAAAAAGGTGTGCATATGTTTTGACTCTCTCCAAGCAGAGAAGTTGGAAGACACGTGCCCCCTGCCAGGCCCAGGCCTCCAAGCAGCTGTGGCCCCCGAGGGTCAAAGCATGGCAGCTGGCTGAGAGGATAACAAAACATGGTGGATGCACAGGGTTTCCCTTGGGGCCCCCAAGGGAGGGGAGGGGAGGGGACCAGTGGGTGCAAAGGAGAGAAACCTGCCCAGCAGCTGAGTCCCCCAGATGCCCTTCAGCTCTTTCTTCTCACTCTCTGTTCCCCTGAATTCTTCCTCCCATCCCTGCCTCCTCCTCCGGCAGCCAAGGGGCCGAGTGCAAGTGCTGACAGGTAAACCTGTCGCTGCCCCAGTGTCCCCCCCCCGCCGATCAGGCTGCTGCCGGCAGGAGCGGCTGACCTTGGCCCCATCTTTCAGCTGCCATTTCTGGAGGCCCACGGAGGAGACATAAGGTCATTGTCTTCTGCTTGACACCGGCTGAGCGGCTGTTTCATCACCGTGGAATAGGCGGGTGCTGAAGAATGGATGTCTTGGCTCAGCGAGAGGGGCTGAGTGATGGGGGGGTATGCAGCGGGCCAGGAGCAGGCTGGGCAGGGAAGCTCCCTCTGCTGGGCTGGGCCGGGGGGAGGCCAAGCAGACAGAGGGGCTCCTGTGTCAGCCTTTGAGGGAGCCCTGGGAACAGAGGGGAGATCTTTCCTCCTCTCTTTCTGGCCAGTTCCTCACCTTCCCTCCTGAGCCCACTGCCACTGCTTCAGGAGAGGCCCCCAGTCTCCAAAATGGGGAATGGGCTGGTTGGTTGCTTGGCTCTTAACCCAAGCAACATACTGGCCCAGTTTTGGAAATCAGAGGTGTTGAAGTTTGATCCATTGCTCAGCCTGCCCCTCTGACAACAGGAGATCGTGGAGATGGCCCTGGGGACAAATTTTCTGAAGCAAGTTGGACAAAACAGGAGAGTCATGTGGCAAGGGGCGCAAAACAAGTCTTGAGGTTTTTTCCCCACAAGCTCAGTAAATCTGTTAGCCATAAAGGTGCCACAGGACTCCTTTCTTGTTTTGCTGGAAGAGTAAACAGGGCTGCTTCCCCTTTGAACATCCACATTCAAATTAACCTAGTCTTTATGATTTTGCCTTCCTCTTAAACATTCAGCATTATTGATGCTGTTGGATTTCTGTGGCTTTTTTTAAGAGAGCAGGGAATGTTAGTGCAACTTACCAAGTTAATATTTAACATTAGTGACTGAAATTTCCTCAAGATGCAAGTTTTAGTTTTGAAAACAGCCACTCAGATTGTCTTTCCAAACCTTAAATGTGAGAGTCTTCAGAATTCAAAGCTCTGTGATTTTACCAGTTGTTTGTACTTGCATGAGCTATAATAAAGTGTGCATTTGGCTGGGTTTTTGGCCTTTCCCAGCTTGGGGATCAGTGCCAAGGGTGGTGTTTCTACATTCCCTTCAGAAATCCCAGTTCCTGGCCAAGGAAAGGCAGGCTGAAGGCATTTTGTGACCTGAATCAGCTCTGCAGTCCCAGGAGTATTTGCACACATGCTTCCACAGGGGTCGCTGTGTGAGTCTGTTGCAACAACTGTGGTGAAAGAGCCCTGTGGTATCTTAAGGACGGACAGGGTTTTTTACAGCATGAGCTTTCACAGAGCAGAGCTTGCTTCATCCAATGCAAGAAACATTACCCTGAATTATTTTGGAGTGGGGGTAAGAGTGGGGCAGACAGTGAGTTTAAAGGGAAATGAAAAGGAGAAAATTCTGCCTGGAACTCACAATGCCACAGTTGCTAAAACTACAGAGAGTCTAGCACTAGGGGTGACAATTAATACATGTGGTGCAATAAGGAACTGCTATCCTGATTCAACACACACAGCTCTGTGTGACAGACTGGAAGGCCCTCAGGAATTGTAACTCAGTGGTGTCTCCCTCTGATCTAGCCATGTTCCGCCAATGCCAGCACCCGGGAATGAGAATGTCTGAGGAGAGGGGAGGCTTCTCCCACTAGCTTTCGAAAACCAGTTTCTGCAGTCAGACGAGGGTCTGCTTTATTCCTTTGCAAAGAGATTGGCCTGTGCAGAAGGCAGAGGAAGGCACTGCTGGAAGAAGAGAGCACAGGTGGCACGGGGAAAGAGTGAGAGAGTATCAGGGCATTGCCAGTGTAGCCGGAGGGGAGGAGTTGGCACCTGCCACCATGGTAGATAAGGCCTCAGCCTTCGTGCCCCCCTCCTCTGGCTGGGGGCTGCTCCTGGGAAGCTCTGTGAGACCAGCGACAGCACTGGCCAGTTGCCCAGGGCCCAGGATGGGCTCTGCGGCCTTTTGGTGGGACGTTTGAGTGGTTTCCCTCAGGAGCTGAAGAGCCACTTTCGTTTGTTCTCTCTCCTCAGCTTGGCTTGCAGAAGGCAGCTTCTGTGTTCCCGTCCGGTCCTGTGCCTTGGCCACCCCCTCCCCACACCCTTCTGTTGCACGGGGACTCGGGTTTGAGGGATGCCTGTGGTACGGATTCATCCAAGCTCAGACTAACGTGAGGGGCGGGGACAGGGTGGGGAAGAGTTCTGGAAAGCCCTTTCCTGGATGCTTGTCTCAAGCAGCTCCTGTCCATCCGTTCCAGGTGACAAAGATGCCAGGCATAATGCTCTGGTTTGAGATAATTACTTTTTAAGAACTGCCTCTCATGAGAGGGGCAAGGAGACTGTGGGCAGGATCCCATTGGGGCATTACACTGCTGTAAAAACTCTGGGCCGTGACTTTACCTCTTGCATGGGGGGGGAGGTGCCAGGAGGTATCTATCCAGCAGCCCCAGGCAAGCAGAACAGGCTGGCTTAAAACTCTGGTCAGGAGAGCTCTGCTCCACCCACGCACAACATGGGACAGCAATTGGATCAGGCGCTGGAAGGCCAAGCCCAGTTGCTGAAGGCTTTCCCTGGGCAAGCTGAGCAAGCGTGGCCCATGTGTGGCAGGATTAGGGCCTTTGCTGCTGCCGCCACTCAGAGGTGTTAGACCGACAGGGCAGGTGGCACTGGTCTCCCAGCCTTTCCCTCTGGAGGAGAGGGCGGGCGGGCGTGTGCCTGCCCAAAGGTGTTTCACTGCTGAGTTTGCTGCTGTTGCTGTTCTGCTTTATTGCTTCTGGTTTCTGTTGGGTTTCATCGCTGAATTTTGCTTTACACACACTGTCTTGAGCTTGAGAAACTTCTTTTTTTGATTTGGTCATCCACACCACCGTCAAGGGTGATCCAAGAACTCCAGAAAGGGTCTGGTGGGGGGTTCCATGTCCAGTGTCCGCAGCCACCTCCTCCCCCACTGTGGCCACCTCCCACTCCCTGTGCAGGGGAGGCAGTCCCCCCTTTTGAACAGAGAGAGGGGGAGAGAAAGAGTCGCCGTGTGTTGATCTTCTCCACCCGCAGCTGCTCACCTCTTATCTGGTTCCTGAAAATGATGGCTAGACAAAAAAGGTCAGGCAGGTATTTTTAGTACTGCCTTCCAGGCAAAGAGATGAAAGGGCTGATGGTGGATCTGCTACCGCCTCACCTCCACAGCTGCTCATCACTGGACGGACACACACACACACACACACACCTCCTTGTGCCAGAGCAGATGGTGCTCAGATGATGGCTCTGGAGGTGGCGGGCATGGGTACACAGCTGGCACACCACCAGCACCCCTCCTATATCATCTCCCTTACTGCAATAATCCTCAGTCCATGGCACATGCCCTACGCACACAGAGAGCCCTGATGGAAGATGAGACCCCCTTCTTTCTCCCTGAAGTCTGCCCAAAGAATGGCTCCATGGGCTGCCAGGGCCTGTCCATTCTCTTCACTTTTCCCTCGGCTGCCACGGCTGCCTGGCCAGCCCTCCTCTGGCTTCCTCTGCCGTGCAAAGGTCAGCCTCCTCCCAAGAAGGATGGAAACCTCTCCTACCTCTCTTGCCCAGTCCTTCTTTTCGGTCCAGCTAGGAACCAGTTCTGAGCCAGACAGCCTCTGGGGTCGGAGGCGGTGGGGGAAAGGAGGGTCTCCATGCTCTCCAAACTACAAAGGATGGCAGTGGGCACACCCACCTACAAAGTTTCCCTTGCAAGGGCTGCCGGCATTCAGACAGGGGCCAAATGCTGAGCTTTGAAGGAGGGTCCCTGATGCCTTGCTCGGGAAACACTAATGGATGCAAGAGCTGCAAATGGTGACTGGGGGTGCCAGGACACCTGTAAATTCAGTGGGGAGCACAGTGGGTGCCAAGGAAGGACAGAGAGGAGGGCCACTTGCATCCCATGTGCGGCTAGATCTTGGGGAAAAGCTTCTGACACTGATGTGGGAGCTTGGGTATGTGTGTGTGTGTGTGTGAGAGAGAGAGAGAGAGAGAGAGAGGGAGAGGGAGAAAATCTACACACAAAGAGGCTGAGCCCTTAGCATCGCTTCAGCATAGCATAAATATCTACCAACAGAGTCACATTATGCAACCCCGACCCTGAATATACAGCACAGGGAACGTGGATCGGTGGTCAGTTTGCATGTCTGCCAATGCGCAAAGGCTGCGCATGGAGGGAACATGCCTTCAGGTACCACGCTGTCTGCTTTAATGCACTGCCACATGCAAAGCAATCTCATACAGGCAAGTCCATGTACTCCACCATTCAAAGCATATTACGAGCCAGGCCTGATTGGCTCAAGGGCAGAGATTGGCCGTAACTACTTAAAAATTAGTGACTGGCTAATTCCTTTTCTTGCCATGCCTAAGGGTGTGTGGGGGGGGGGTAACCATCGTTTCCAGTTTGGCCCAAGTATCACACAGGGAAAGGGGAGGAGGCAGGGTGGGAATGTCTTTCTGACCAAAACAAGGGCATAATTTTCCTTCCAACTTGGTTGCCAGTCTGCTTCTGGGCCTCAGTTTCTGCTTGGCTTCTGGTTCACACTGTTTCCCCTCAGAGATGGGGGGCTGGGTTCAGTCCCCATTTTGAAAGAGGGCCTCCATCGCAGAATCGGGCTGCATCTCTCTAAGCGGATGGGACCCACAGGGCACGAACTGTGCCCAATGGAACACCTTCTGGCCAGCCCCTGGATCTAGTATTTGTGGCTGGGGAGGCTTTCTGTGTTCCCTGTGTAATAAAAAGTAAATAAACCAATGGGGAGAGTAAAGCCATAGGAGAGTGGGTGTGAGTGTATGTGGTGGGTGGCAGGGGGAGACCACAGGTGCCCAGGAAGCCAGGAGTAGCTCCCCCTTCTCCTTGGGGGGCAGCCTTCTCTCCCCTCCACTGGTGGGCCCCCCATCCTTCCCCGGCTCTGAATTCATTTTCTGTCCTTCCGTGTCATCTGTTCCGGCATCAGCGCTTTCTCCTCAGTTGACCTAGGGAGGCAGGCAGGCTCTCTCTCCCTCTCTCCCTCTCTCTCATTCTCCCTGCTGGCCCCACATGGCACAGCCCCTGGGGCTCCAGGACTCCTTTGTGCCCAGCATAAAATTGTGGGCAGTAGATTACGGGCATTTGGAAAACTTGGCTTTGCATTTGCATTGTATTGTTTTAATTAGTAGCTTCTCTCCCTCTCTTTTTCTCTCATGCGAAGGAAAAGGAGGGATAAGAAGGAGGACAGAAGCTGCTGCCACTGCTGCTCCACAGGGCAAGGGAGCCTCATTCTGGTCATGGAAAGGATTAAGCTGGCCACTTGCCCATCACCCAAAAGGAGGATGTGGAGGGGGTGTTGGGGTGGCAGCCCCCTCAATTCCTGACCATTGGGCATGCTGGCAGGGGGCTGTTCAAGCCGGGGTGGCTGAGCTCCAAATGCTGATCAGAGAAGACTGGCCTCTGGGTTGCCAGCTGGGCATCGAGCAGCAAGGCAGCATCTGGGGGAGCCCCTCATACCCCCACAGACACATTCACAGCCCTACCCCCCTCTGCCATTCTGAACGAGGGGAACAGGATGTAAGCCCCCCTGGCACACACAGCACTCACTCTTTTTTGATCCAGCTTCCCTTTGTCAGCCGGAACCCATAACTCCCTCCAGCCTTTCCTCCGCTGTGGGCTGATGTCAGGGGCCAGGGCAGATGCACATGCACGGCCTTCCTCCCACTTTGCATGGCTGGACATGCACTTTGAGACTTCTTGACTGCACGGTGGCTGGACACAAGTCTTGAGAAGAGGCCCTCCGTGACCATGGTGGGCAGCAGTGGCACCCACGTGTGTGTTTCTGCGTGCTCGCACATGCACATGTGCATCTGATCTTTTCTGCTGCCTCCAGCCCTTTGGAAGGGGAGATACCAGGACCCTTTGCTTGGGCAGGAGGGGAGCATATGTCTCCCACCTGGTGGGAAAAAACTGGCCCGTGGAGGTCGAGGGAGAACAACAGCACGAGGGAGCCTTGGGGCCTGGAGAGCCGAGATCCTTTGCAAGCAAGACACCACACAGCGCCTGACTTGTTAAACACGGCAAGGAAGTAAATAAACCAGCTCTTTGTGCTGCCCGAGGGCTTGGCTCAGCCCCACCTGGCGCCATCTCATGCACAGATTCCCAGGCCTGTGTGTGACACCCGGCCAGGGCAGCCGGGAGCCATGTGTCTGAGAGCCACCGTGCTCCAGTAACAGAGGGCCCTGCCACAGCTGCCCAGTCCCCCACTGCGCTGGGTGGCCAGCTCGGCCTTGGAAGAGGAGAGGAGACGCGGGGCTGGCAGTGTGTATTCAGGATGCTTGGTTCATGGATTTAGCTGCATCAGTGTCAGCTATGCTTTGCCAATGCACACACACACACACACACTGAGACACACAAATGGCTGTGCATACAAAACACAATTCCCTGCCTCCATGGAGCCTATAGGAGGAAGGATTGAAAGGGACAACATGGCATAAATGTGAGCAAGTGTGGCTGATCTCACTCAGTGGTGGGGTGAACCCTGATGCCGAGACCTCGAAGTAGGGTTTCAGGAGACAAAAAGAGGTGAGGTGGACTTATTTGGGGAAGGACTTGGGAAGGCATCATGTGGGCCTTTCCCACTCTGCATAAACTCTTTCTCTTCAGCCTGTGTGTTTCCTCCTGTCAAGAGCATCCCTTTGTATCTTTTGTCCAAACCCCCCACCATCCAGATATTGGGTGACACAACTGAGCAGCCCACACAGGCAACAATACAGGGAAGAGGGGGGCTGTGGAATCATAGAATCATAGAGTCAGAAGAGACCCCAGGGGGCATCCAGTCCAACCCCCTGCTATGCAGGAACACCCATCAAAGCACTCCCAATAGATGGCTGGGAAAGGCAGCCTGGTTTTCAGTTGCCCCCTTTGGCCACAGGCTCTCTTTGACTTTGCTCCCTCTGGCACTGTCTGGATGAGAGGAGAACGAACTCTGGTGCTCCCAGGCCGCCTTTGCGCTCGGGTCTGGTGGAAGCCTTTCTCCTGCCAAAACCTCACAGCTAGCTGGGAATGTGGGAAATAATCCCAAGGACAAGGAAACGGAGCTGCAAAGTTCCTGTGGGGGGGGGAGTAAGAGGAAGGGAGGCCTCAACAAAAGCAAGCGTCGCTCCATAGCGCATGCAAGCTGTGAGGAGCCAACATGGCAACTGCAGCCCAACAGGTGAAGCTTCTCTTTGATGGAACTTTACAGGCCACCTCCCATGGGCTGGCTCTGTGTGTGTGTGTCTGTGTGTCTGTGTATCTCTGAATAGTATACACACTGCCACTGAGCAAATGCCGCTAGTACTTAATGCCCCGTGCTCCACAGCCATCCGCAGGAGCCGCTGTCCCTCTGTCTCAGGTTTTGGCCCAGAAGCCTCAGGACCTGGGATAAACTAGAACTGGCCGTGCTAAATCTGGGTGCCAGACCAGGTGGGGGAGACAGCCCCCGGAGCACCATCCATGGACCCCAGGCCCAGTGGGGCTGCCAAAGTTGGGGACCTGACCTCCTCCGCCCCCCTCCCATTTTCATCACAAACAGCCATGTTTGCCACTGGCTGTTGCTCCCCTTGGAAGCCACGAGGCAACACTCCATCCACAAAAGCAGCTCACCGGGCAGAACAAAGGTGTCCCTGTCTCCCCCAGCAGCGGACCCTCTACCTCTGGAAGTGCACTGCCCGGGCCAAGGGGGTCAAGGGGAAATGAAGGCCTGGGTTAACGAGCTTCACAGATGTCCCTGGATCCCTTCCTAAACTAACAGAGATAATTCCACCTAATAAAATGGGGAAAGCGGCCCTCCTTCCGCCTCCTCCACATCAATTCTTCCTCAGCTGCCGTCCACCCCTACCCCCCACCCCCACTCCTGTGCCAACTGAGCTGCTGGAGAACCAGCCTTTGTCCTCCCTCTGCCAGGCTGGGGTGCCTGCCCAGGGCGCGTGGAGGGGTGAGGCAGTGGCCTCCTGGAGGGAGGGTCTCCTGCAGCTGAACCCCACCAGCCCCAGTTCCTGCCTAACTCTACACCTTCCTGCCCTCTTTTCTTTCCTGGAGGAGGGGACTCAGAAGAATTGTTCATCCAACAGTACCAGATTATTTAGGATTTTTCTTTTGAGAGCAATTGTGAATCATTTGCGCAACGCTGTTCCCTTCTCCTCTGCTCGCACCGGTTCTCTTCCCAGGAAGGCCGCACGAGTTTGCACAGGTGCGCAGAGCCAGGCGAAGGCCAGGGGCCCAGCCCAGGCACACCTTGAGGAAGCGGCCTCCTCGGTTTCTCTGGGGTGAGCGCGGCCGCCTCCCTCCCTCCCTCTTGGCGTTTTGTGGGGCGGGGGCAGCCCTCGTCCTGCTGGAGGGCGTCCTGGGAGGAGGGTCCAGCTGCTCCCCAGGGTGCCCGTCGCGCTGACCTTCTGTGGCTCCCCCAGCAGGTGAAAGACCGCCTCTGCAGCAGCGCCCCGAGACCTCCGCCTTTGCATCCGCTCCGCCCCCCGGGACAACGGCGCCCGAGAGGATGCAGACCAAGGCGTCCAACGCGCCCACCGAGTGGACTCCCGGGGGGGGGGGAAAAGTCTTTCGGATGCGACCATTCAAAATGCAAGGCAAAAAGTCTTGAGTGGGGAACTCCGCTCCGCCTGGAAACAAGTCTCCTTTTCCAAGCACGGACTGAAGGAATTAATGTCATTCAAAAAGGAAAGCGCGGGGGGGGGAGAGCTTGCTTACTTGGAAACATTCCTGGTCCGAGGGCCCACTTGGAGGGCCGGACCCCGGCGCAGCCCGAGCGTGGGAGTTTGGGCTGAACGGGGCCCTCCGTCCCGCAAAGGGGCTGCTCTTCCCGGGGGCAGACGCGTCGGCGAGCAATCATTTCCCAGATTTAGGCAGGAAGGAGGCACGATGGCAGCTGCAGGGCTGGCGGGACCAGCCTCAAGCCGCGCCTGAAATAGTTCAGCAGCCCCGGAGGATGCCCCCCCCGCGCGCTCTGTCCACCCCCCAGACCGACCCCGGCAGAGGAGTCGGGAGCCTCCTCGGTCCGGCTGCCTCTGGACTCGGAGTCCCTCCCCCGCTTCTCTGGCCGAGAGCCTCCGAGGGACCCTGGAAGCGCGATCTGAGAGCCACGTTTCCGCCAGAGCCTGGCGCTCGGCTCGCTCTGCGCGGGGGAGACCAGCCCGCAAGCATCGGGGGAGGAAAAATGCCGCGGAAACCCTAGAGGCCCCCACGGCACCCCGCCAGGATCGCCAGCAGGCCGCGGCCCGCGGCTCCAAGGGGCTCCGCCGCCTCCCCGTCCGGCAGGAGGGGCGCACCGGAGGAGGCGCAACCCCCCGGCCCTCGTGGGCCCAAATTCACGGGCTGGCGGGGGAGAGCGCCCCACTCCCCCCGCCCCCCGCTTTGCCACCGACGCAGCCCCCGGCCTTGGCACGACCGCCGCGCCCGCCAAAGGCGGAGGCTGGCCGGCACGTCTGCCCGGAAGGCGCCGGCGAAAGGAAAACGGGGGGACCCGGCGGGGGGAGCCCAAGGCGAGGGGCGGCGGGGTTCAGGCGGGGCCGGGAGGGAGGCGAGCGGCCGGGGCGGGGGCACAAAGGCCTTCTCTGCGGGGCGATTCCCTCCCCGGGGAAGGGCCTCTGCTGCCTGGCGGTGGCCCGGGGGGCGGCTTGGCCGAGCGCCCGGGCCAGACGCGCGGGCTGCCTGCGGCTTCCAGGGGCGGGGGCGGGGGGCGGCCTCCGCGGGAGAAAAGGCTAGCCGGGTCCCCATGGCAACTTCGGCGCCGGCAACTGACCCAAAACGCTTTCTTAATGCCACCCCCCCTGCTTAGCGCGAATGTTCAAAGGCCGCCCCCTCGCCCGCTAATTCTCCCCCTCCCGCCTCCTTTCGATCTCAATGGAATACGGGGGGCCCTTCCCAGCCCCCCACGGCTCCACAGTCAAAAGACTCCCCCCTCCTCCTCCCCCCCAGCCTTCATTCACACCCTCTCCACTTTTGGGAGGTCAGCCTTCTCCCTCCTCCACCGCCGAAAGCGGCCCTCCTGCAGTCAGTCGGGGCACAGAAGGCAGGCGGTGAAGGGGGCGGGGCGGGGCCACAGTCGGCGAGGTCTGCCAGGCAGGCCACGGGGGGAGGGAGGGAGGGGCACCCTATATACCCCCCATCACCGCCACCGGTGCCGCTCCGGAGGAAAGCGCAGGGCTCCCCCGGCCTCGGCAACGGGCTGGACGCACCCACGGGTGCCTCTCCACGGACACCCCAAGGGCGTGATGCGCCCGCCTTTGCACGCAGAGCTGCAACGCCGCTTCCACAAACGGATTAAATGCGGACATCCTGCCCCCGACCCAAAACTGTCCAGGCGCTCTCTCAGGGGAACTCGCACACGTTTACGAAGGAAAGCCTCCCAAAGGGAGTCCCGCCAGGGTGCTGCTTTTACGCACTGCGTGGCCGCGGGGCCTCTCGTTTCTCTGGTGGGCGTGAGCTGCAGGCATGACCTTGGAGTTACCCAGGGCACCCAGAGACACCCCCGAGCCCCTGCCGCTTTCGGGCCCTAAGGCACTACCCAGAGCCCCGGGTTCCTCTTGGACTCTGTGGCCTCTCAGAGATACAGCCTGTCCGAGGCTTGGTCTCTCGCTGGCGGTGCCCTCTCTCTGAGAGAAGGAGGGGGGGGCACCACATCTGTCCCCTGAGGTTTAAGGAGTCTTGTGAGACAGCAGGGTCTCTTCCTCCTCCTTTGCAACCAGGCCACGGGGGCTGAGCGTCAAGGACACTGCGCAGCCTCCTCCACCTCACCCCCCCCCCGCCGTCACTTTGTGCCCTGGCTCTCACCCCACTTTCCTAAGCAGGAACCTGGCCATTTCTGGCAACAGCTGCTCTTCCGGACACCATCTTGGGTCCAGGAATACTCCCTGGGCCTACCAACTTCCAGTGGGCTAGTGGGCTAAGTCAACCAGTCATAGGCAAAATGGCCGCAAGAGCCCTGGAAGAGGTTCAAGAATTTCCCTTTGCCCCCCCCTCGCCCCAGCAAGCCCATCTCTGCCTTTCCTGGATCCAACCTCCTCCTCCATTTCGCAAATAAATGCAGGGTCAATTCCTCCGACTGGATCCCTGCTTGCCCCCCTCTCACTACCCCTTAGAAGCCCCCCTCAGAGGCCAGAAAGAATTCCGCACATACACGTCCTCCTGAGTGTAAATTTCCAAGTCTGTCCCAGAAACTATTCACTGAGGATTTGAATATTTGTGGCGTCTTCACTAAATATTTGATTATCTATGCTTGACCGCCTGTTATGTTTTATTCCACTCACTAACACGTGCCCATCCTTTGGTGGCTAGCACGCCCGGGGGCTGAAGCTGCAATTTGGCCACAATAAATGTGTAATCTATATTTCCATTTTATTGCACCAATATTTGGCTGCAATAAATGCATAAACGGTCATTTAGAAAGGCGGCCCCTCCACCCCTCTGTCTATCTGTGAATGTAACCCACTGGCTCTTGAATGTTTCAGCATTTGACAGCCTACTGGGTTTCATTTAAAAACAGTCAAGAAGTGCCAATGAGCCTAAGCACTTAGACTTTATTTGAAATGTCACACGCAGACTTTGAATCTGGAAGTCTGCTTTCACATTTACACTCTGAATGTCAAAATCTCAGGGTGTTTGTGTGCTTTTCCTGCTAGAAGACCAAGCAAGAGAGACTCCAACTGCCTCCCTCCCCCATTTTGCATCCCTTTTTGTGCTGGCTCCCTGGGCCTCTGGACTTTGGGGACAAGAGAGGCAGGAGGGTGAATTTTCCCTGAGAAGAAAGGACAAAGCGGGCTGGAAAACTGGAGGGAGGGGGAGCAGACATGGCAGGAAGAGGGTACGAAGGACCTCTGTCTTGGACAGGAACCATCCAGCTGCTTTTCCAACTGTTGCTGCCTTGGCCTCAAGGGCAGAAGGCCACCCCCGGCCCACCTGGAGAAGGAAAAGTGAAGCAGAACTCTTAATCTCTCCACCACCCCAAAGGGCCACATCAGCTGCATGAGGACAAGGTACTCGAAGGCGGGGACATCCAAGGAGCGCGCTCTGCTCTCCGTCTCCCCAACTTCAGAAGCGGGGCCGTTTTGCTGCAGCACCACATTGCTCCTCATCCCCAGGGAGATTTGCTCACCAGGAGCCACCTTCAGCTGGTTAGAACTTGTGAACAGAGCAACACTGAAGGGCAACAGCTGAAAACAAAAATGCCAAACAGGCAGTGCTATTGTGTGCTTTTAAGCATTTTTGTTTTTGTGGTTCAAGCATGGGAGCAAGCAGTTTCACCCAGTAATCCAACAAGGTGCAAATCGTACGGCTTTTTCCTGCAGAAAGTAAGGGGAGGTTGAGGGTGAATTTTTAGCCTTAGTGGAAAAGCTAGGCCAGGTTCACAAAAGGATTACAAGGCTTCATGATGAAAGCGAAGGATTGTGTTCAGAAGGACCTCTGGGCAACCAGGGACCCACCCACCCACCTGTCTTGCCATCTTTCTGTTCGCTGCCAAAGATCTTGAACTGTAAAGGTGAGACCACTTATACTATACTTAAAACACAAGGATCTGGTAAAGGTTGGAGACTGAAGGCGAAGCACTCTGAGTGCTAATTACCTGTGCAAATTATTACTGTTATTATAACAGCGCCTCTTGCCTTCCCTCTTCCTGTCAAAGCACATCACCCATGAGTCACTCTCCTCCCCGGAGCCCACCGGCCTCTGGAGAGCGTGACGCCCATATCCCAAAGCCCAGTCTAAAGGGGGAGCAGGGAAAAGCACAGGCGAGGCAGTCAAATTCCATAGGAAAAAATCTTTTATTTAACAATATATCAGGTTCCATCATGGCTCCAGGGAACTCACATCCCATATTATTGACTACTGATGACAATGATGATATGGGAACTGGGTGAAAGCCGTGTACAAAAAGGTTAAAAGGAAATCACTGGGAAGTGACAGAATGGCCAAAATGGAAATAGAAAACATTACACTGTTCTGGCAGACTCAGTGTCCGCAGGAGGACACCCAGCGCCCTGAGCCCTTGGCGTCAAAACCGAACATGGATGGAGCATGACCGGAGCCACCGGAGACCAACCAGCCGTCTCTGCTGCTGCCTCCACCATTGCCTCCAAGTGCCAGAAGCAGCCCCGCACCCTGCCAAGCCCCGTGGAAAAAATGGGCAGGATAAGTGGAACTAGGGGGAAAATCTTAGACCAAAGTGGCTTAGGCAGAGGTGAGGATTGTGGGGTGGAAACCAAATTTGGACCCTCCCTCTCTTGGTAGCTGGCCACTACTGGTCCCTGGCAGGTAGTCACTGGCTTTGGTGGGTGCCCAATTCTGTTGATTGTCACAAGTGGGAGGGGGCAGCTGGCTGACCCTGGTGGCTCCGTGCGGAAAGGCAGTGGAAGGCAGTGGGATGGCATGAGGTGGCCCACGCGATGCAATGGAAGGGGGAAAGGGAGGCTGTTCTGTCGGGGTGTGTGTGCGTGTGAAGCAGAGCTCCACCCACTCGCTGGGCTACCCCCCAGTGGGCGGAGGTGAGAAGGGCACAAGTGTGTGTGTGCGCGCACAAAGCTGGAAATGAAGGCAGCTGGGTTTTGCACGTACAGCTCTCTGAGGCACCCTCGTCCCACCCTGAGACTGGCATTAAACAAAAGGATTCTGCCAATGGGGCACTAGCTGGCAGCACTGATGGCCGAAGATGGGAAATCAGATGGAGGAAGGGCTTCCGTGAAGGAGAGCAGAGGGCAGGGTCTCCACCTGGGGCTGCTTGGGCACTGTGGGCGGGGAGTGGTGGAACCTCACAAGGAGCCCACCTCCCCACGCCCCGAGCACCAGTCTGGGAGCAGAGCAAGGCTGCCGCTGCCAGGAGAGCTGGGCACAGCAGCCCCCACCTCCCCAAATACCAGCACAATGGCTTCACCAGCCTATGGATGGGGCCGGGGACAAGTGGAGGAACTTGCAGCCACAACCTTGTTCTTCCAAAGCCCTTCTCTGGGTAAACAAAGCCAACCAGAGGACTGCCCACTTCGCCTTAGATGATTTGAGTCTGCCAAGCACATGACCACCCAGGCAACCTTTGGCCCTCTAGATACCAGTGGACTACTACTCCCATCCCCTGGTAGCCAGGATGGTAAACGGTAGATAGTGGAGTTGCAGTCCCACGATTCCTGGAGAGCCCCAGTCCCCCCTCCCCTGTGCCTCAGGCTGAAGCACCTTTCCTCCTCTCCACGAGAGTCTGGCCACTGGCCTCTGGCCGGGGAGGGTGGGGCGCTGTGGGGACTCTCTGGAGCGGGCCCAGCAGAGTTTTTGCAGAATTCTTTGGGAAACACAGGAGGGACAGCATAAGATGGACAGAGGCCCCTGCAGTGGAGGGAGGCCTGGGAGGGGCCAAAGGTTTCAGAATCCCCTCCAGCTCCTGCTGTGAATCACGCCCCAGCTCTGCTCATTTTGTGGTGGTCATCAGTCCTGCCACGAATGCTGGAGATGGAGGACAGTCCAAACCTGCCTTTTCTTCCCACTCTTGGCAGGTGTGGGTTCGGCCCTCCAGCATCAGGCTGCCCCCCATCTTTGCCTGTCTCCCTCCATGAGCAGGAAAGCGGCGGGGTCAGTCTTCCCCTCGGATTCCCAGCCCGCCCTCCGTCCCCCCATTGCACACATACGCACGCGCACACACATACACAAAAGAAGAGCTCCCTTTGCCAATGAAAGGGCCCAACTTGGTCAGGCTGCAGAATGGCAAATGTGTCACACCCGTTCTTGCAATGGTGGTTCAGTGTGGGTTCTTTTTCCTGTGTTTTTTTTAAGCTCTTATTTGTCTTTGTTTTTCTAAGAAAAAGCAACCAGAAAATAAACCAGAGTTTATACAAAACATCTTTACATTGTATCTTCCAAAAAGGACTAGTTATTTACACAAAATAAAAAACTCCAAAAGAAAGAGAGAGCAAGTGAGAGTCCTTTTGATGGAGAAAGGGCAGCGGGGAGGAAACTGAGGAACAAAAGATGGGGATGGTTTTATAAAGTAACAAAAACCAGGAAAGCCCAGCACCCTGGATGCCTGTCCCGCTCCTCTCTGCCAGCCCATCCACAGGTCTGTTTGGCTCCCCCGTCCCAGGGACCCTGCTCTGTGTATGCTGGTTGGTGATCTCACACTCACACACACACCACTCCGCCTCCACACAACACTCAGCCTTGCCAGCACAGGGGGCTTCCTGCTTTCTCAGAGCACCCAGACACACCCAGGGTAACGGGAGGCAGGCAGGCAGGCATCCAGCTAAAGGGAAAGATGGCAGCTGCCGCTGTGGGGCGGGGGAGGCAAGGCAGAAACTGCCCCCCCAGAGCTAATTTCTCACAGGGAAGAAGAGCTGTCAAGGCCCCTTTTTGGTGGGTACATTGTTTTTTAAATTTACGCAGATCATGTTTTAGGTATTCCCGTGCCCTTCTTTAGCAGTCTCTGCAGAATATTTCCTGGCCTAAATATGATGGGCTGTGTTCCTTCCCCCCCTCCACAAATAAGATAAAACTTTTAAAGAAAATGCATCCTGAGACTCCAGGAAGAGAGGCTTGGCATTGCCAGCCAGAGAGCAGCCACACTGCACTCCCCAAACTACAAGTCCCGGGATTCCAAGGGAGGAGGGAGCTGGGCCTGTCAAAATAGCATCCTTCCTGCTTTCATTGCACATTCTCTTGCTGACATCTGATCATCCTGGGCCCCTTCCCTTCATCCTAACACACACAAAGGGGCAATCCAAGTTGGGCAGCTTGTAATTTCTCAAAACTGCAGAGTAACCCGTTCTGAGGTTCGAGAAGTTTGTCTGGAGACCAATACCACAGACAAGCTAGCTGGAGGAAGGCTTTCTTTTTGCTGCTGTTGGCGGGGGGGGGGCGGCAAAACCACACATACACACAGCATGCATGCGCACGCGTACACACACAAGCAGAGGACAAAACCAGACTGTCGCTGTGGAGACGCCACCAAAACCTGCCAGACAGGAGCTCTCTGGAACAAAGTCCAAAAGTTCCTGCAGACACAAAGGGAGAAGGAATTCTCTCTCCATCGCCCAGCCCCAAAACACGCTTCCAGTGACCTGAATTATTCTGCAACTGTGGCAACAAGACAGTGATTTAGAGGGGGGGCAATCAAGGAGATTTTCTTAAAACACTGGTTTTCAAAAACAGACAAAAACAACTTTAAATGAGGACTTTTGATTTTTTAAAAACCTATGGACCCCTGAGAAAGTGCCCATCCTTGGCTGCTGAGCCCCCCACCTCAAAGTGCACAGCCCCCCTCCCTTCCCCTCCCCAGTATCCTGCATAGAGATGCTGATGGGGGGAGAAACAGTGCACTGGGAGGGAGGGAAAAGCAGAACGGCCACCACCAGTTTGGCCCCGAATGTCACAAGCGGGGGACCTCCTGCCATTTTATTTGCCTGGGCCTGTTTATTGCCTTTTGCAGGAGTGATTAGGGATGCAAAATGGGGAGGGCTGTGCAAGACCAAACGGGGGTACAGGAGGTGCCAACTACGAGGTGTGGTGGGTGTGCCTGGAGCACTTTGGTCCAGGGGGGCAGAGTGGGGCTTGGAATCAGAGTAAGGCTTTGGTGTAGCAGAGGGGCAGGAAAAGGGAGGAGATGCGTGGGGAGGCAGGCCCCCTCCCTCCTTCTCCACCCCCGAGGGGCAGGGAGGGGGGAAGGGGGCAAGCTGTGCTCTGGCCTCAGTTCAGGGGCCTCCTCCTCCACATCAAGTAAGGCTTCTGGCATGACACATGCAGCGTTACTATGGGGGGAACACTGAAACACCCCATTTGGGATGCCTGGGATGGCTATGACTGGCATGGGAGGAGGTCATCCCCCCAGGGATGCAGAGATGGGGTGAAAGTGGGCACAGGGCCGTTGATTGGTGCTCCTGCCATGACCGAGGCATCTGGCTGGGGAGGCCAACAGGACCAAGGGAGCTGAGCCCCTCTCCAAGTGCAGAGAAGGCGGCTGGGCTGGGAGGGGACACAGGTGGGCGGGGGGGCTCCCTAACCCCCTCCATTCCACCAGAGTTGCCCCCGTGACAAAGCGGTCAGAGGAGATAAGGGGCCTCGGCTCTCCCCACGAGTCACGTGGATGGCAAGGGCTGCCTTCAGGAGATAAAAGCCTCCCATCCCACTCCAACTAACCATGGGAGGGGGGCCCATGGAACTAAGGAACCTCCCTTCTGACAGACCTCCTGGGAGGCTCTGTTGAAAAAAGGCAGGAGTTTCTCTGACTGTTATTCTTCTTGCTGTTGTTGGGGGATACATCCCGAGTGCTTTCCTGGAAGGAGAGCCTTGAATGGACTGGAGGTGGGGAGATGCACGGGCACACCTTGGATTTTTGGCCTGGCCCAAAGAGCCCGCCCGCCTCATTCGGGGTAGCCCACATGCCTCCTCCACCACCCAGCCAATGGCCTGGGCCGCCACCCCACAGGCTGGGGTCGAGGAATCCTTGGCCTTCCAGAGCAGAACAGCCACCTCCCTCCCCGCTTCATCCCTTGTTTCTTGGCCACACTGGCCAGGAAAGGCAAGTGGTCTCAGGAGGCCCTGCAGGCAAAGGGGAGGCCTTCTAGGACTGCTTTAATGCCGGGGCTCCCGGGGGAGGCAAGAGGGGTACAAGGCAGAGTGACCCCCATCAGTGCTGTGCCTCCATGCCCGCTCAGGTGGGGGGAGTGCTCTGAGTTGGAGGATGGCACGTCCAGGGTGGCCAGAGGGACCCCCGCCCCCTTGCACCGCACCGTCCCCCAAGCGCACAAGTGGGGCTGGCCATCGTGGCCGGAGCTCCCACCACCGGCTACCAGGAGGGCCCCCCATGCCGTCCACTGCCCCACCCTGCCTCGCCCCTCGGTTCCAGAACGGGAAGTTTTTTCACACTGAACATAATAAGACTCTCTGTTGTTCCATTTTCTGTTTTATAAAATAAGAGCAAAGTGGAAACCAAGCCAAGCCAGGCCGCACCCAACAGGCAGCTGCTCTGAAGAAGGGACTTCAGGAGGCGGCCCCCAAGCGGCCAAGGTTAGAGCTGGGGCCACCAGGGGGGTCTGTGAGTGTGCCCCACATGCCACCCCCCCAACAGACACTCCAATGCCCGGTGGGGAGGGGGAGACACTCGTACTCGGAAGCTGCCAGCGGCTGCAGCGAGTGGCTCAGAGTTTTCCAACGTTCCTCAATTGAAAAAAAAATACAAAAAGAAATATTTTAAAATTATTTTAACCCGAGCAAGTTGGGCCAGACCGCATCCTCTTCTTCCTGGTCTTTGTCGGCCTCCTGCGCCTCCTCCTTGTCTGGGTTCCACCTTTGTGCGCCTGGGGGGCAGGCTGCCAGCTCCCTTCCCCCACGCCTCCCCCAACAAATGTGGCCCAGCCCCCCTCCCTCCTCCCGCACACATACTCGAAAACATAACAATAAAAACAAGCGGGAATCCCCAAGAAAAGTCATCCGAGACGGTGGAGGTTGCGATGGTGATGGATGAAGATGGTGGTGGTGGAACGTCCCCGGGGGGGGGTCTCCGCCAGGCGTGTCCGAATGTGAGGAAAGGCACCAAGCCCAAGCAAGGGGGCCGCGGAATGAGCGGGGAGGGGCGGGGAGGAAGCGGAGGGTGGCAGCGAAGGTGGCAACCTCAGAGACTGGCTGAGCATGGGCAGCAAAGGGGTGAAGGGCGTCGGCCAGCTCTGCTCCCCCGCCTCTGCTTCCGCCTCCATCTTGGCCTCCTCCTCTTCCCTCCTCAAGTCTCAGGATTAAAAAAGCTCCAGACTATAAAACTAAATACTAGGAGAGTCAGGGCAGCAGGGTAGGAGAGGGGGCTCCCGCTGCGCCTCAGTCTTCTTGCCAGGGAGCTCTGCTGTGGGCCCCTCTCCCTGTGCAGCACAAGCACACACACCCTGGGCGGGCCGGCGGGAGGGCAGCAGGGGAGAGGCTGGCAGGGGCCCCCCGCCCAGTCTGCTTGGGTGCTGCTGTTTCCCCCTCTCCTTCCTTCCTCGGTTTCTCCTCTGGGCTGGCCGCCCCGGTCAGACCTTGTAGTAGATGTTGGCTGGGCTCTGCGGGGGCATCTCCTGGACAATGTAGACTGGATGCCCGTAGTCCCCGCTGACCTTCTCGTAGTGCGGGCAGTAGTTGTTCTCTGTAGTCCGCAAGGGGATGATTATGTCACTGGGCTCCGAGCCAGCGTTGCCGCTGCACTTGGGGCTGGCCAGCGTGCTGAGCGAGAGGGCGGCCGCCCGCTGCTGCGTGTGCTTGCGGTGCCGCTTCCGGAGCTTGATCAGGAGCACCACTAGGAATATGATGATGAGGATGAAGATCACGCAGCCGGCCCCGATGGCCGCAAAGACCGCCACCTTGGAGCTGAAGAAGCCATCCGTGGGGTTCTGCGTGTCCTGGCCCCCGTCCTGGTTCACGGGATCTACGGGGAGAAGGAGAGGAGGACGGGTCAGGGTGGGCAGAGGCTGGGGGGCAAACTGCAAACATCCATCTGGAGGTTGGCCGGGAGGGGGGATTCACAGCCACCACTACGTGAACGGAGGTGCAAGAATTGAGGCCACATGAGTCTCGCACCAAGGGAGATGGAGCTTCTTCAGAAGCAACAACCACCTTTAGCTTCATGTATTCTATAGATGCCAACTTCAGGAAAATGTGCTTTTGGAAACACCGCCCACTTGTACCACCATACAGATGCCCAGCCCATCCGCATGTCCTGTATGGTTCCCCCAGGCCTTCAGTCTTCACAACAATGCCTTACGAGTCGTGCCACCATCTCCTCATGCACACCAAGAAATTCACACCATCTCCATTTTAAAAGCATAATTCTAGACCTTCAAAGTATCGAGACAGATGCAGAAGCACGCAAGAAAGGGCTGCCAGCAGAGGATGCTGAGCAGCCAGGGCATTTACGGGCAAGTAAGTGGCTAGCAAAGACTAGCAGCAGCAGTTGTGTCGTAAGCAAAACCATGCCTGGACGGACAGAAGCCCAGCCCTTCCTTGTGCCAGATCATAATTTCTGTGGGCACAGAGAGGATCTACCCTGACCAGGTTGTCCCCCTGCCCTGCCTCGTCCTGCTGGCTGCAGCCATCACCTGGATTATGCACGGCCGTGGCTCTTGGAGAGTAAGGAACACACAGGATGCTTATGGGCCACAGGGCTCTCCCTGCACCTTGGAGTGCAGAATTCTGCTCCCTTTCATTTCCTATTTTCAAAAGACAGGGAAGACCTCTCAGAGAAACTGAGTCTGTCTTCCAAACCATCCCTGGATCCGGAGCCCTTGTCTCCCCACAACACTCTACCTGGCTTCCCAGGGTCTTCCACCACTGGCGGGGGTCTGTGGCGGGGGCTCTGAGTGACAATCTTGACTGTGTTGTCCGACTCCTTGCTGGGCCGGCTGGTGGTCAGCTGCTCAGGCATGACAGCGTTGGGATCTGCGGACCCAAGAGAAAGAAGGGAGCAGGATGAGAAAGCAGCAGGGGGAGGAGGATTCCTTTCCTGGTTGGCATGATCTCCAAATGGCACTGGTACCAGCTTTTGCAGGGCCACGTCACGTGCACATTCTCAAGGGGCTTTTGCAGGGCCACGTCACGTGCACATTCTCAAGGGGCTTTTGCAGGGCCACGTCACGTGCACATTCTCAAGGTCCACCCCAGTTGCCCCCTTACTGGCAGCCATCCACCCAACCACGCCCCAGGAGGGGCCAGCGGCTGCCTTGCATCCTTGCCCACCTCACCCCAGCCCAAAATTGCTCCTTCCCTTCCCTTCATCTGGACTGCTAAGGTGTTCCAGGAGGGAGGGAGGGAGGGAGGGGCCCAAGCATGGCTCCAGACGCTGCTCAGCCAGAAAATCTTTGGAGGCAGTCACAGGTAGAAAACTCAAATTCTGCCACCCTGAAACCTGCTTGCTTTTGAGACACGACACACACACACTAAGTTGTCCTCTGGAGGTTCTGGGCAAGGAAAAAACATGGGGGAGCAGGGAGAGGGGTCAGTGCCACCTAGCCACTGGCCACCAGAACTACTCCCAATTCATACACCAGTTACTCCCAGCCCCTCGTTTCCTCCTGGGGAGCTGCTTCCCTTCCTGCCAGGATCTGACTGAGCCCCAAACAGAGAACTGAGGCCTCTCTGGAGTCGCTAGTTGTCACATTGCAGCTGCTAGGGAAGTTTCCAAAACCGCTTTCCAAACACATGCAACTCTTTTACGAGCGTGCTTAGACCTTGAGCTTGTTCTGAGAGTCTCCCCCCGTCCGCATTGTCCCCTCCCACCCAATGCTGGAAATGGGGTGGAACAGGGAGGAGGCCCCGCAGCCACCTGTTCAGGAGGCAGGCACATGAAACTGCGGCAGCACGGGGGTGCTTATGTTGCAGATTTTCCAGGGTGGGACCCCTCCAAGCCAAGGGCTAGCAGGCTGCTCACCCCCATACTCTGCCGATTTCACAAAATTTGAAGTGGACCAGGTGCAAATGCTCCTTCCAACCCAGTGAGGCTGTGCTTTTTGTTCAACCTTGTGCAGCCACAGAGTCCTGATGAAAACTCAAGACGTACAGAGAAAATTCAAGACATACAGAGATGGCATAAATAAGGTAGAATAGGTAGCCGGAGGTGTAGAGATGATCCGACAACAGCCATGAGATAAAAAACAGATCTACCCTCCCCTGTAAGCAGAAGTCACAGGAGGCTGGGCCAGGCAGCAAGAGAGTCCAGGCCGCAGCCGTTTCCAAAACAGCAAAGAAATTCTCCTCTCCTAATGACCAGCCAAACAGAAACCACGCACCATAATGCTGACTGGAAAATGCCGCCCCCGCTGCTCCCTCTGTTCTCCTGCTTACTAACCTCAGGCCCTCTTAAAAGAGGGCCTGCCCACCCCAGGAGGGAAAGAAAGCTCTGGGCCCGCACTGACAAGTCCAGCTAAAAAGACCAGGACAGGAGCAACCTTGTTCCCTCTTCTTCTTCTTCATGGCCTGTATGAGCGCACAGATGGGGGAGAATGGCAAGCTGGCTTACTGGAGTGGGGGACAGCAGGGCACAGGAAACAAGAGCAGTGTCCAGCTACAAGGAGCATCTAGGGGTGTCAGCGAGCCTGAGAACACGGGGCTCGCTGGCATAGGTTGGGGTGAGGCCTTCTCATGAGTGTGGCTGTCCACGGTACCTGCTGGAAAAGGCTGCTCTGTGTGCGAGTGGCAAAGGCTCAACCAGAGGCTGCCCATTCTGCTAATCTTTGGGAGGAAACTGGTCATCCTTGAAGTGGCCCTCATAAAGCAGAAACATCCTGGTGGAGCCACACAAGGACACAAAGACACAGCATACCAAAGTCTTACAGACTTCTAAGGAAGGCAGAGACACCTCCAGATGTCAATGAGAGACAATCAGCTTCTGCATAAATATGGACAACACAATGCCTTGCTGAAGGCAAACCTCTGGTGTGAGAAGGACCTTATCCTTCTGAAACCTCAGAAGAGGTTAGCTATGGAAGCATAATGCTCAGGAGCTCCAGGAGGTCAAAAGTTCAGCTGGTCCAAGCCATGAGTCACATGAGGACCCCCAGGGTCTCACCTCTTAGAGGAGAGGAGGGAGAAACTGCGGTGGATTTGGGTGATGGAAACCAAAGGTGTTTAAGTCCCTTGTTTTGGAAGCAGCCATTCTTGCTTCCAGGACACGACCGAGAGCATCACCCATTTCTTCAAAACTGGAGAACTGAGCTCCAGAAGGGAAGCTCCTCCATTCCAGGGCCTGCTTCCCAGTTCACTCCCACTGCCACCATTGTCCACACCAACTCAAAGCCCCCACACCTGCCACACTTTGGCACCACAGTCTGCCCAACGCCTGGGAAAAAAGGGCACCTAAATGATGATGATGATGATGATGATGATGATGATGATGATGATGCCAAAAAGGACGATGAGTCAGCTGACTCAGTCAGTACTCAGCTGACTGGCCAGCTGACAAATCTTGGATTGGAAAATCATGGCCAGCTGACCTGGGCAATTAGACATGCAGAGAAGGACACAGCTTTTCCAAAAGAAAGCAGAATAAAATGTCAGGATCTGACCACCAAAGCCTGGCATTGGCACAGAAGCTATCTCAAAGCTGCAGCAGAACAAAACATTCACAGAGTTGTACTGTATTTCCTGTCCTCGTGATTCACTGTGGCCAGCCGAGGAATCCATTGGCTTCAGGCCGGGAGGCTCCTACTACCGTCAGCAAAACTAGGGTCTAAAATAAAAGGAAGCCACCGCTGCCTCCTCTCAGACCCTGCACAAATTCAGAGGTTTGGACCCAGTGGCCCCCTGGGTCTCTTCCAACCCTATGACTCCATGATTTTCTCCTTTGCACGGGGGATGCCCTTCACCCAGGCTGTTCCATGGCTCAGAGCAAGCAAGGTGGCCATCCAGGATGGGGTCCACAGCCAAGGACTAACCCTGTGCCTGAGATGCAGCCACAGTTCGCTTGGCTCTGAGCCACAACAGCCCACGGGCTGGAGGCCCTGACCCCATGGAAGAGGTGGAACCTCTGCAAGGAAGTGCTGCCTCTGCCGCCACCGCCCCCTCTTCCCACCATCCAGATAATAGAGGCTCTCCAGCAGCAGCCGCCCCAGGAATCTCCCGCCCGGCCCAGCCCAGCCCAGCCCGGCCCCACCCTGTTCCTTCCTCCCCGGGAAAAGATCCTTCTCCTCCAGGCTCGGCCCAGCCCTCCTCCCAGCCACCAGGGAAGGCCCCCACGCACCTCAGGGCTGCCCAACTCACCCTGCCCCACTTTCATGACGATCTTCATGGAGCGCGTCTGGCAGACCCCTCCTTCTCTGTTCTCCAGGCCCTCCAGAGAGCCGTTGGACGTGGCTGCAAGAAAGGAGGAAGAAAGGGAACAAGGTCAGGGAGGGGGGCAATGTGGAGCTGGGTGGGCCACCTAGGAGGGGCCACGGGCAAACTCAGGTGGGAATGGGACTCAGCAGAGATCTGCAGGGCAGCAGGGAGAGGGCGGCAGGGCATCCATGACACCCAAGTGTGTGCTGGCAGCAGAGGTAGCCAGAGGTCATCTGCCCCCCTGGGGAGACCAAGAGCCAACGACGCCCTCAGGCACAGTGCACAGAGGGCCTGGGGGTCAGTTATGGAAGGCTGGGGTTCTGTGTGTCCGGAAAACCAGGCCAGTTTTCCTGGCAGTGTTGGTCAAGGCAGCCCAGGGGCCCTCGGGTCCACCCTCAAAGGCCAGTGCATGGAGATCACAGCTCACGAACCCCCACGCAGATAGCCATCCATCCAACTTGCACTATTAACACCCCAACAATCTCTCTCTCCCTCCCCCTGACAGTTCTCCATATTCCTTCCCACCCTCTTCCAACTCTGCACATGCTCAGAAACACCACCAAAGGTAGAAAAGCAAGGGGAACGGGGGGAGGGCTTCATGTGGAGGAATGGAGGCCAGGGCACAGCCATGTACACCATGTATAGACAGACATATAGATAGATATATCCTGAAGACTAAATGGTCAAGAGGAGCGTCGGCATCCGGGGCAACTCAGGCTCAACAAAACAGACAGAGAGACAATTCCTCCTCCAGGAGCAACTCCTCTGCCTCAAATCACCTCTTCCTTTTTTCTTACTTAGCGTCCTCCATGCAGGAAAAACACACTTTGTACGTAAGGATGCTGCAGCTTATAGTTTTAATGCTATTTGCTATTCTGGTTATTTTGGCCTTGACTATGCATGTGGTACAATGAATAGTTGATCAAAATATAACATGACTAAACACACATTTTTTAAAAAAAAATCTAAACAGGTAAAGAGAGGGGAAGGCTGAAACTTCATCCCTTCTTCCGCTGCCCTGAGAGTGAACAAGGCCAAAACCTGACCCCCCTTGCCACTTTGGGGCACCCTCTCTGCAGACAAAAGCTTGCTACTGCCCCCCCCCGCTGCTGCCCCACTCCCACTCACTCCCACCTGCAAGGAAACAATCCAGAGAGCCAAGAGACCAGGGCCCTTTTTGAGCAGGGGGAGGGCTAGCAACCCCTAGCTTCCCCTCCCACCAGACAAGAGGAGTGCCTCTTCCCTCTCCTCCCTGCCCAACATGCAATTACCCACAATCACACATGACTTTTGTGTTGCTGATTAATGTAAACTCAGGTCTTCTGAAGCAGCGAAACAGCTGTAATTGCAGGGCAAATGTCGGCTGAACTCCCTTTAATTTCAGCCCCCCTGCAACTCAAACACAGCAGCCTCTGCAGGGTTTGCTTTCTTTTATTTTAAACCCTCTCCCATTCTGGGTCAGACTGGGGGGAGCCACAGACGGCTGGCACAGAATGGACCTCCTGCAGGGGGGAGGGAGGGTGCAAGGGAGGCAGAAAACTATATCCATCCCTTTGGCCTGAGGAGGTGACCCCCTCTTTCCAAAATGAGGACAGCCATTTGGATGGGCTTCTTTGTTGGGGGGGCATTGATAAAGAGGAGGAGGAGGAGGAAAGAGATGTCCTGGGAACCGCCCAGCCACCTCCCCAGAAAGGCAGGGTCTTCCCCACATTGGCCTCTCTCCATGGGGTTTCTATAGGGCTGCAGAAAGCAAACCTCCACAGAACACTCACTGGAGATGGACGTTAGCGGGAAAAGAAAATGCAGGGCAAGAGTGGCAAGACCCTCTAAATCCCCGGTCTCTTCCACACTACAACATGATAGCACTTTGATACTGCTTGAGTCGCCATGGCATCTCCACCCTATGGAATCCTGGGATTTGCAGTTTGGAGAGGTACACAGTCCCCGTCAGAGTCCAGGGAGGGGAGCCAGGATTCCTCAGGCTGGGCTGGATAGGGCCAAGATCCCCCTCCAGGGCAGAGCTGGCCCAGGCGCCCCCAAAAGTGCATCTGACTCCAGCTGTGCCCCTATCCCTGCCACCTCTACATGCTCACATTCCCTCTGATTTAGGTTTTAATTTTTCAAGCAGAGTAAGACTTTGGCAGGACAGAAGATTAGGAGCGCCTGCTTGGCGAACGATAAATGCTGAGGTCTCTTAAACAGTAGGCTCTGGCCGAAACCAAACCATGTGAGCTCCTTCCCAGCCTCCCTTTAGCAGGTCTCTGTTATGACTGAGGCCCCAATGCCCAATTAACATGCAGAGACTGTTGCAAATCCAAGCCACGCATCTTTTATTGTTCCTAATGACTCTTCCATCTGTGTGGAGCAGCCAAGACCAGGTGCCGCCGCCAAATGCAAAAAAGGGCAGGTAGGAGATGGAGCAAAAAGCACTGGCGTTTTCCCCCAGATTTCTTTTCAGTTACTTTTTCAAATGCCCAACTTTGCTTTTGAGCAAGGAACTGACTCTGTCTCAAGCGGCACCAACTCTAGGAGTTTCCTGGGACAACTCAAAGTGCCAGCGATGCTCTACGAAGCCTTGTACGGACAGCCCTACATGGCTCAGGTCCAGATTATCTGAAGGACTGTGTCCTCCACCATACAAACCTGCCTGTCCTGTGAGATCTGTGGGAGAGGACCTTCTCTCCACCCCGACTCCCCCACAGGAACATCTGGAGGGAACATGTGGACTTCTCAGGGGCTGCCCCCAGGCTCTGGAAGCCCCTTCTCAGAGAGGCTAGGTCTTTATCAACTTCCATAAGCAGGTAAAGCCCTTTTTATTCCAGCAAACATTTGAGGACTAATTTTGGGGGAAACAGGCCTTGCAGAATGTGCTGGACTTCCATTTCTTCCTGTTGTTGTTTTTAATGCTGCTCAACATCTACATGAAACCATAGGAGACATCATCTGCAGTCATGAGGCGGGGCGCTATCACTGTGCTGATGACACCCAAATATTTTTCTCCACACCTTAAAAAACAGCCTCTGCTAAGGATGGTGTGTCTCCTCCAAATGAGGGCCTGGAGGAGGTAATGGGCTGCGTGAGGAAAAACAAACCAACAGGACGGAGGCGCTTACTGCCAGGAGTCCTGACCTGGGTTTTGGGGGGGTGCCAACCAGTCCTGGATGGAGTGAAACTCCCCTTGTAAGATGAGTTCACAGCCTGGGAGGGCTTCTGGAACCTTCGTTCCAAGTGACGGCTCAGACAGAGGTGACTGCCTTTCACCAGCTTTGGCTGCGGCCCTTCCTAGGACTGGAGGACCTAAAGATGGCAGGGCACACCTGGTAACCTCGAGGTTGCATTTCTGCCATGCGCTCTACACTGGGCTAACTCTGTGCCAAGTTCAGAAACTTCAGTTAGTTCAAAACACGGCAGCCAGATTGGTACATCCAGGAGTGCTCACGTTACACCTATATTAAAATCACTCCAGTGGCTGCCTATCAGTTTCCAAGCAAGGTACAAAGGGTTGGTCGTTAGGCTCAAAGCCCTACGTGGTTCAGGTCCAGGTTACCTATGGGCCGGTGGGCAGGCAAGACACGCCTTTCTGTCAGTCAGGGTGAAACATTTGCCAAAGACCAGCAAACGTGGAGGCACCTCACCAAAGGCAGAAATGCAAAAAATCCACTTTGAGAATAAAATGAAAGGTGGGGGCAGGGGACAAAAAACAGAGAAATGCAGCTCCTGCATTGAGCTCCCCCCTGCAACGTACGTGTGGTTTTTGCTTCTGAGTCCTCTCTGCCTGTAGCCCCTGCACAAAGGAGACCAGGTATTTATTAAGTTCCATAAAGCGGAGAGGAGCCACAGCCAAAGGATCGCATAGGATTTAAGTGGGCTTTTGTTCCAGTTCCGAGATCAAGGTCACCAGGCCCAGTGCCCCCCCCCAATCTGGGCCAGTGGGAGCCCAGCCATTCTTTCTAGGTCAGAGGAGGCAGAGTCACTCATGCACACCGAAATTGCACATGGAAAGAAAAGAAGAAGGGAGGAAGAGAAGTACCTCCCTGGAAGATCCCCCCAACACACACACAACCTACACATACTGTGCTTGCTGATGCAAAAGCTCCCCCGCCACTGCCACCTTCTTTTCCACCCCAGAAACAGAGCCCTCCCGCCTCCTAGGCAATGCCTTGACTTCTGCCTTTTCTGCTTCAGGAAAGCGGACAGCCATCACCCAACACCTTGCGCTGCTCTCCTCCGCCTCGTTCCCCCCCCGCGTCCACCCCGCTGCCTCTGGCCCTCAAGCACATCATGCTAATGCTCCTTCCATCAGATCAGGAACATTTGTTCACTCGCCTGCCAGAGCAAGCGCAAGAGGTTTCCAAGGGGATTGGCAAGCAGGGATTAAGAGCAAAGCCGTCACTCAGCCGGCTGGCTAAGACCGCCGGGCCGGCCCCTTCCAAGTCAGAGCGTGACTAAGACGAGGCAAGGCGAAAAGGAGGTGGGAGAGAGGGAGGACAGACAGAGCACTGGGCATCCAAGGACATTGCAGGGGCAAGGGAAGCTTAGGGCAGTATCTCTCCCCCACAGTCGTGTGCGTGTTTTGTGTGTGCGTGTGTGTGTATGTGTGTAAGATGGAACAACAGAGAGATACCTGAAAGCAAGATGTCAGGTATTCCCAGTGCGTCACCAGAAGTGAGTTGTGGGCACCCAGAGCCTCAATGCAGATGCCACACGAAACCATGACTTAAAGCAGGGATTGGGAAACTCAGGTCCTGGGATCCTTATCCAGCTCCCCAAAGTTCCCAAAATGGTCATGACTCCACCACCTGACGGTTTCCCAGTTCAGTACAGAGTTGTTCCCCTCCTCCCACTACATAAAAAATTCAGGTGTTGGCCCCTTCCACAACCTCCCTGACCCCCAGGCTGCAAGAGCTTCCCTGCCCTCAGATTAAACCACGGCTAATCTGTCCTCCGCAGCCCTGCCTGCTTCGTGCACACACAGAGGCTTTTACAAGAACAAGCCACAAGCTAACCTTGGGCTTGCAAACTCCTCAAACCAGGCCTTTCAAGCTGAGCCCAGAAAAGAAGTCTAGATGTTCCCACTTCTCTTGTACACTAACCTAAGCTTATCGCGATGTTTCAACTTGGATAAACCATAGTTGGTTAAGGTGAATGGCCGTCTGCTGAAACAAGCCAACTCCAAATTAAAATGAAGAAGAATCATAGCTCATCTGGTTTTGGATGTCACAAAAGCTGCAGATAATCTAGAACTAATCTGGAAACTTCACAGCCACAAGAAAGTTGGTGGAGAAGGTGGAAGGCAAGCACGCAAGTCCTGCAGTGGCTTGGACAGGAAACATGGCTTAGCTTTACACCTCAAAGCCCCCGGGCGGCACTAAATTAAAGGCATTTCCCCACTGACCCACCCACTCAGTGCAATAAGTAATCTATAGGGGGTGATGGGGAAATTCCACCTTCTGGGGTAGAGAGGGGGTTTGGCAGCCCGAGGGGTCTCTGTATGCATGCCCCCCATCCCACCCCTCTTTGCCTCTTCCATCACAAACTGCAGGACCTTCTTCGTTTTGCCACAGGAGTCATGCCTCCAGAAAGAGTTGAAAAAGAGGAGCAGACCATTCACAGAAGGCAACCATTCACAAAAAACTCAGGACTGCCAAATTTCCCAAAACATCCAGCCAACATCTCTCCCCGTGCAATCTCCTCTCCAGCTTCTTCTGAGTTATGGGATTCTGGGGTTCTGTTATAAATCAGCCTGGAACAAGGGCCTGGGGAGCACTTTATCTCAGCCTGCTTCTTGGGTCAAAACAATTAGCAGGCAAAGATGGGAGAGCAGGGAGGAGAGCTGGAAGGAAACAATGCACCTTCTTCCACAAAGCTTTTCTTCTCAGTTTTTCAAAAGAGCTGCAGTTACACACCAGTTCCCCAAGAGAGAGGCAACACACAACCATCATGAAGCTGCCACCAACCTGTGCCCAAGCACACACAGCTTTTCAAGCCGTCTACATACACTCTTGCACGCA